>CM065458.1:8623367-9223367 GCA_032872475.1 Leptopilina myrica (nomen nudum)
AAAATTCTTTTGTGAAAATTTCAATTATTTTCAAAACAAAAACAAAAGTAATAAAAATCTTTGCACAAATTTAATAATGTTTCAAAATTTTTTTAAAATTCTCGTCAAAATTTCAATTTTGTTCAAAAATATATTACAATTCATTTACGAAATATTAATTATTTTCAAAAGTAATGAAAATCTTTTCAAAAATTCTATTATATTTAAAAAATTTTAAAATTTAAGTACAATATCAATTTTCGATATAAATAATAAAAAACTAAGCATCTTTTATCACAAATTTCAATTATTTTCAAAAGTAATAAAAATCTTTCCAAAAATTTAATTATATTTAAAAATTATTTAAAATTCACGTCAAAATTTTAATTATTTTTATAAATATTAAAATTCATTTTCGGAATTTCAATTTTAGTAAAATTCTTTTTTCAAAATTTTAATTACTATTTTCAACGTAATAAAAATATTTTTAAAAATTCAATTAAATTTAAAAACTTTAAAAAATTCAATTATATTCAAAAAATATAAAAAATTCTCATCAAAATATAAATTCTTCTTATAAATTTTTTTTCTGAATATTTTTTTGTTTTAATAAAATTAAGAC
This sequence comes from Leptopilina myrica (nomen nudum), assembly GCA_032872475.1. Lineage (NCBI taxonomy): Eukaryota > Metazoa > Arthropoda > Insecta > Hymenoptera > Figitidae > Leptopilina > Leptopilina myrica (nomen nudum). The sequence goes on from CM065458.1 coordinate 8,623,969, forward strand.
AAGCACATGATTATAGTATTTAAATGAAATTTCTACATCTCGCGAGTAACAATGATGTAATATAGAGTCTACTTTATCGTATATTACTGTTTATATCAAATTTTCTCACCATCCTGTTTTCACCAATTCTAGCTGCATCTGCGGTTTGAATACTCAAATTCTAGAATTCTCATGAAGCGTGATATTCTGGTTTGATAATATACTCGGTGACAACATGTGAATGTGCATGTGCACGATAGTATTTAGAGGAAAATTTATAATTTCAAATCATTTTTATTTTTTCACAATTGAAAGATTAATGTAACGAGTTTTTTTTTTCGTTTAAAAATATATTTTTCAATTTTTTTTTCTATTTTGAATAATATTTGGAAATTTAGACCAACAATTTTTTACTCGTCTAAATTTATAACTAATTCAGAGTTGCCAAAAATCAGGACAGACACGAAAAAGTAAAAAAAAAATTAAAATTGGTCAGGGAAATCAGGAAAAAGTCAGGAATGTTTATTAAAAGTATTGAAAAAAATAAAATTTTGAGACATTCTGAAAAAAATTGAGAATTTTTCTGTCTCATGAAATCGCCACGAATACTAATACAAAATATTCAATTATTTCTACTTCTGACAAGAATATTTCTTTTTAATTAACTTAATTTTTGAAAAAAAATAATAAAATAATTATTAAATAAATTATTTAATGAATAATGTTACTTAAAATACTTCTAAATTAATTGAATTTAAACAGAGTTGCGTTTACAGTTTTTATAAAAAGATAAACATTTTTAAAATGTTTTCAATTTGAGATTTGATAAAATTTCAATTTGAGATTAATTTAATAAGAAATTTTAAACAACTTAAATTTTTACAAAAATTTAAATATTTCCAATTTTTCTGAAATTAATTACATTTTTTAATACATACATAATTAATTATTCAAAATAATGGAAGTATTTTAATTAAAACCACATTAAATTTCAATTTTGTTTCAAAATAAAAAGAATAATAAAATTCATTTACAAAATTACAATTATTTTCAAAAGTAATAACAATTTTTTAAATTCTCGTCAAAATTTCAATTCCTTTTTTTACATAATAAAACTCATCTCCGAAATTTCAATTATTTTCAAAAATTGAAGTAAAATTCGTTTGTCCAAATTTCAATTTTTTGCAAAAGTAATAAAAATCTTTCCAAAAATTCAATTATATTTAAAAATTAAAAAAATTCTTGTAAAAATTTCAATTTTTTTGACATAAATTTAAATTATTCTCAAAAGTAATAAAAATCTTTGCAAACATTTAATTGTATTTGAAAATTTTTATAAATTCTCGTCAAAATTTAAATTATTTTTATAAATAATAAAATTCATCAACTTCGAAATGTCAATTATTTTTAAAAATATTGTAGTAAAATTCTTTTATTTAAATTTCAATTTGTTTTCAAAGAATTTCCTGCGAATTCAATTATTTTCAAATATCTGCTATTTCAATAACATTTTCCAAAATAATTCAATTAGTTAAAAAAATTCTAATAAAATGCTACAAAAAACATTTAATTATTTTTATAAATAATTAAAAAATTTTGCAGGAATTCAATTAGCTATTTATAAATTTTTTATATTTAAAATAATAAATTATATTAAAATAATTATAGAAAATTATAATATTTGTTATTTTATAAAATTTTAATTATTCTTAAATTATTTTATTGACAATCATCGAAAGATATTTATTATTTAAAAATTTGTTGATAAAATTCTGTATAAAAATTCAGTGTTAAGAAACATTCAATTATTAAAATTTAAAAAAAAATTAAAAAATTAATTCAATTAAAATTAATTTTTTTCTATTGTTGTATATTTAGTGGAAAATTATTTAAATACTGATTTAAATGATTTTTTATTCTTTTGATCTCTTTTAGTAATGTCATGAACACAATATTTAACTCCATCTTTTATTCATTCATTGAAACTATAAGACTCTTTGTTTTTGAAATTTAGCACTAAAATTCTGCCTTATCAGTATACTTGCGATAATATAGTTTAGATTACCTACCGTTCAGGAGTTATCAATTGTGCACAAAAGCAACTTTCTTTGCCTTATAAATAATAGATTTCTTTAAAAAAAATATAAATTTGAAAAAAATAAAATTTTGTTTATTTACTATACTTGTAATCTTTGTAAAATGCTTTGTAACAGCTATTAACAACATTAAAAAATTATCCGTATCCATTACTTATATTATCAATAACTTTGCTTTTATTTAATAATTTATATTTAATAAGAAATACAAATGAATAATAGAAAAAAAATAAGCTCTACTCTAAAAGAAAATTTTATTTGATTCGAATAAACGATTATTTGTTATCAAATAAATATTTTCTATTTAAATATGTTTTATTTAAATTAAATAAATTCTATTTGAGTCCTATTTGAGTTCTACTTGAGTTATATTTCTATTTGAGTCAATAATTTCAGTATTTGAAGAAAATGGCTTTAAAATGACGGGAATAAATAAAAATTATTCTATACAAATAAATTTTTCTCAACATGTAAAATGTTATTGTTTACTAAACAAATTTTCTGATTAACTCAAATTTTTTTTTCATTGTTTTTATTGAATCATGAATGTAATTATGTTAATATTATTAATAATAATACTTTTTCAGGTACTAATTTTATTAGTATAAATTATATTTTTAATGCATTGGATATTAATAAAGCGTTAACAATAGAAATTATAAATAACAACAACAACAAAATACTTATAAGCAAAAAGAAAAAAATTAGAAAAGTTGTACCAAATGAAAGAACAGGTATAGTAGTAATAATACAAATTGAAAAAATAACAAGTATGCAAAAAGAATATACTCGCAGACAATATGCAATTATATACTTGAAATTTTTGATGAGAAATTAAAATAAAAAATTTTAAATTGATTTATTGATTCTCATATATGGAAGTCAAGGTAATATGACGTAATACATATGTATAATAATATGTATTCAGTATCACACAGGATTTTCAATAAATCTCTTTTATGAATGCATTTTTATTACTGTTTTATTGATCTTAATATAATGTCAAATTTTTACATCTTATTCGTATAATTATATTTTTAAAACTGACAAACACTCGCCAAGAAAACATTTTTTGGTTTTATTTTCATTGTAAAAGTTTTAATAATAATGACAATATAATTATAATGATAATAATAAATAATAATTATTAAAACATTTTTTGGTTTTATTTTTATTAAAAAAGTTTTAATAATAATTACAATGATATCCCTATTCTGCTTACAATTAAAATTATAAATTATAAAATATTTCGTAATTAACTAGCAAATAGAATTTATTTTTCCACAAATTAAATTAAATGAATTTTTGTTAAATTCTTCTTCATATTAATAATTAATATTTCTCAATATTAATTAATAAATAAAATTAAAAAAAAAATTATTAAATAATAAATAAAATTATAACATAATTGATAAAAAAATTAGTTTTAAATTGCTAAACATTATTTCTTCCAAAATTTAAATTAGAATTGGAATTATTTTTAAAAAATACTCCCGCTGAAGAAAAAATTTATTTGATTCAAAGAATAAATTGCTTATCTATTAACAAATAAATATTTACTGAAATGAAATATGTTTTATTTAAATCAAATAAATTGTGTTTTGAACCAAGAGTTTCAGTATGTTTGCAGTAAATACCATTTAATTGACTTAAGGGCATTTGAACCTTTATGACGTCACAGCATTAAAATATATGCTTTGCATCAATTGTGACGTCATAATGGTTCTAAAACCCTTAAATAAGAATTATTTTTAAGACCAATAAATATTTTCTAGATGATTCTTAGACTAAAAACAATTATTAAATAAATTAAGAAGAATTTTCTTTTTAATTTCCACAAAGAACCAATTGCTAATTTTTTTTTTAAATAATTATAAATTCTATTATTTTTTTTAAATTATTATTTAGTTTACTTGGAGGTATTAATTTGTCGCAAAAAGTAGTAGTTTCAATTTAATTGAAAACAGAATTATTACAATTAATAAATTGCTAATATTTCTGCTAATAAGTTAAAGTGTTAATTTTTTTATTCCATACGATTTAATTAATTAATTAACTAATGTTTATTAAATAATTATTATATACTTAAAATAATCAATTAAAAGCAATTAATTAAATCTTCTTAAAAAAATAATTAATTACACTTTTTGGAATTAGCAATTTCAGAAAAATTAATAATTAATTAATTATTTAATTAATTATACAGGTAGTAAATTAATGTATAAATAATAATAAATGATCCGCATGTTTTGAACGTTCAAATGAACGAAGTATTTTTTATTGAAAATATTTTAATAAATTACTAATCATAAAAAAATTTAAAAACTAATATTTTACGTTTACATATTCAAAAATTAATTTTTTGGATAGTGAAGTAAAATAATTGTAATAAAAATTTAATTAAGAAAAAATAAATAAATTTCGTTCATTTGAACGTTCAAAACTTTAGGATCTTGAAACTAAAAGAATAGAGTGTAAATTATTGAATAAATATATTATTATTATTTTATTATTTTATTATTTTATTATTATACAATTAACACACAATTATTTTTTCTAATTAATTAATTAATTGCAATTTGTAATGCAAATTTTTTTTTAATTTAAAAAAATGTGAATTTATTCTTATATTTATATTTTTTTGTGTTTTCTGTTATAAAATTAAAATTAATCACAAGAATTGTGTATAGGGCAGATTAAAAAGAAGTTTTAAAAAGAAAATCAATTTTAAATGCCGTAATAAAAGTTAATTAGGAATTTTTATAATCTATATATTTTACTTTTTATGTAGGTTTTTGTAATTTAGACGAAAATATGTATAATGAGAACGCGATTTATCGACTAAACATTTTCGACACTTTCAATATATAATAAGCACTAATAAAATTTTTCTGCGCATTTCATTATACTGCATTGAAATTTTCAATTAATTTAATAATATTTTGATTTTTCGAAAGAAAAGTATCAATTTATATTAGCAATTTACTAAAAATATATTGATTACCAGTCACTTATTTTACTAATATATTATTTATTTGAAATTTGTACATATTTATTACAATATTTGTATTTTTTTTTAATTTTCCATTAATTATAAGAAAATCGTAATCAATGGAAATATTGATTTATTCCTAAAATGTTAAACTTTTGTTCAAATTTTGGCGCCGATTTGAAAATTCAAATTTCTTGCTTTGGCAGCACTGGAAATTTTCCGTCCTTACTACTATACAGGAGTGGGGATGAATATATATAGGGAAATTACTATTTTACAATGAAATTTTCGGAAAATGGGAAAATTTCACTATTTTCTCATATGATTGACGATGACGTCCTTCAAATGTTCCTAAACACGAGAAACATTTTATCGATTATGAGTGCGGGAATTCATATACTTCACTGATAGACATATATTCGTGAGTAAAATTACAAGTGTTAGTGAGAGTGAGATCACGGATAAAACGTGTTAGTTGCAGTTGCTTACTAACCGAGAGAGAAGGCAGTTCGATTTTAAAAAAAATAATACAAGTTTGTTGTGTGAGGTTATTTCCAAATTATTTCCAAAGAGAGAAAATACCACAACGAAATACAACTATGTCAAATGACAAAGATAAATTGTGGTGTAAATCACGTCAAAATGGAGTGGTTCAACCACTCCTTACAGGTATTTAATGCGAAAAAAAATCAATCTGCAATATAACCTCTAAATGAATACATAATATATCTGCGAATGAAAGTTTATTTTTTCTTCTCAATGTTTCATTTTATTTTGCAAAAAAGTTTGAAATTTGAAATTTGTGAATTATTAATTGCAAAAGGGGAAATAATTAATTAGATGACGATGACTAATGTCTCTATAATGAGAATGTCAATTTTTTTTTTTTTTGTTAATTTTCTTGATTGTTAAAGTCATTAAAGTTCATTGGCTCGGAGTGAAAATTTTTTTTTAAAACCAGATAAATCATTTCTTGCGTCATTTCTTGTAAAACATAAACACGTGAACTGCATTTCATATGACGTTGTTTGTTAATTAGTTTCTGACAAGGCGGCAAGCTTTCTTAATTACTAAAACGCACCTCGTGAATGACATTTTTTTTTCTTATTGTCATATGTAGATGTCGGACAAATAGAATATTTGTAGAAAAAAATTATGAACTTATTAAAAAAAAGTTATAATGAAAAACGAAATTACAATTAATTTATTGATTAAAAAAATTAATAATAATTTCAATTTTCTTTATTCAAGAATAATTATATGTGAAAATATTATTTTATTACGCTTCATCTTATTATCAAGTTTACGAGAATAAATCTCGTTTTTCAAGGTCTTTTTAATTTTTTTCCTCCGTAATATGAATGAATTCGAACTGAAAAAAATGCATTTGCATCAAATGAATTAGTCTTATTTATTTAATACATAAATGGTTAAATGTTTCCCTAGTAATTATGAAAAAGAAAACAAATTATACACGTTTCTTTTTTGCAAGTACTTAAAAGTATATTAGTTTTACATTTTTTTTCCTTAAAAGAAATATTATTCCATCAATTTGCGAAGAGAAAATAATTTTATTGAATTCTACAAAGTAATCTTCTAGTTGAGAAAAATATTACTGTCGTTAGCAGTTTTTAATGTTTTTTTAAAATATTTTCTCACCTTTAATTGCTTTTTAATTACTTAATTTAATTTTTTTGAAATTAATTTTTAATTGAAAAGAAATTACTATAATTTTCAGATCTTTATCAAATCACAATGGCCTATGCCTATTGGAAGAGTGGAAAAATGCAAGACTATGGAGTCTTTGATTTATTTTTTCGAAAAAATCCTTTTCACGGAGAATTCACCGTTTTTGCCGGATTGGAAGAATGTCTCAAATTTCTCGCCAGTTTTCATTATTCAGACAGTGGTAAATTTTTATTTTTCAATTGAAACTCACAGCGAATTGAAAAATTATGAATTATGAAGTTAAAACTTTTTTGAGTTCGCAACGTTTTTTAAAAAGCGAAAAATTAGAAAAGAAATTTCTAATTTTCATCAGCCACAAATTTTTTTAACTTTACTTAATTTAAAAACATTAAAATTTTATTACTCTAATTTTCATCTGTATAAATTTTTCTAACTTTACTTAATTTGAAAACATGAAAATTTAATTATAAAAAATGTTCGCGTGTGACAACTACAATTAATAATGTTTAAAAAGATTGAATTTTTATTTTAGTGAATAATTTATCCAAAAAAAAATATTTAATTTGATAAAATGCTCGGTGCGGAATTTTTTTAATTCTGTTTTTTTCCACTTTAGTATTTGAAAACATTGCGGACTTGAAACACAGGAAAAATTAAATAATATTCTAATATAGTTTTGCAATTGTATTAATTTATATTTATTTACAAAAAAAATATTATTTATAGATATTGACTATTTGAGAACGACAATGCCAGACTGTGTAGAGCCAGAGTTCTTTGAATATTTAAAAAATCTTACCACTGATGAAGTCAGTTTGTACGCTATCGAAGAAGGCTCTATCGTTTTTCCAAGGTAAAATTAAATTTTCAATTTTTATCATTAAAAAACTTTGATATCTTTACAATATATCTGTTGTTATCTTTTATTTATTTATATATTTATATTTTTTTCATATTTTCTTCCATTTTTACTGCTTTTAAAATGACGTTGAAGTCCACAACGTTTATCAACGACAAAAATTATTCACCTTATGAATTTAAAAATAAAGCAGTAATATTGTCATAAAAATATTTAGAAAGAATAGATTGATGTTTATGTCATGATAATAATTGTTATATTAATAAATATTAAGTTAAAAAGAATTTTGGAATAAATTAAACAAATTTTTTTCGTTGATCAACGTTGTGGATTTCAACTTCGTGCTTTTGAATTATTTTTAAATATATTATTTTCAAACTCGTTTTCAATACAAAATTTTTACATTTATATATTACGTAATTATTTATCATGTCGACTAGGTATTAATAGCTTTATCAATTTTTTACAGTTAAGGAATATTTATATTGTTATTTGTTTTTTTTTCGCTTACTTGTAATTTATTGACAATTTTGAAAAAAATCGACTTTCTTTTATTTTTGGATCGAAAATAGCAATAATGCAATTTATATCTGTAAAAAGAAAATTTCTGCGAGAAAATCAACTTTAAAAAAAAGCATTCATTGAAATAGACGATAACAAAATTTCCGTTTTAATATTGCAACTTTTTTATTATTCTTTTATCATTAGAATAATATCACTTTACTAATTTAATAAATCACCATTGCCATTAATTATCCATTAATAATTATATTAATACTTTAATTTTCCATTGTATAAGTAATCATTTAATTAATTTAATATTATTCTATTTGAAATAGAGTACCACTACTGAGAGTAGAGGGTCCATTGATAATAATTCAGTTGCTGGAAACAACATTTTTAACTCTTGTCAACTATGCAAGCTTGGTGGCAACAAACGCAGCTCGATATAGAATGGTGGCTGGAAAGAATATAACTTTAATGGAATTTGGTCTAAGAAGGGCACAAGGACCAGACGGAGGACTCAGTGCTTCCAAATATAGTTATATTGGTAAATGAAAGATCATTTCTAAAAATACTGCCTCTCATTCTGTAGTTGTAACCTTTTTATGACATTTTTTTATTGCCCCTTTTATTACTCCCAGTTTTTTTTTCTCTCTTTAAACATCTATTGTCAATTTTTGTCTTAATTCTCTTAATTTTATTTTTCGTCTTCTCTTGTTGACCTTATTACATTTTTTTTTTATTATTTCTTTTACAATGTGTAATTTTTTTTCACTTTTGTTGGGTGAAATAAATGTAAATTCTTTTAAAGTTTTTATCAAAAATTAAACAATTTTCTTTGTAAATCAATTTTTATAATTATTTATTTTCTTTTGTATTATATTTGTATTTTTTGTATTTTTCTTTAAAATTTAAGATCGTATTTTCCTTAGCAATTTTTATGAGTATATTTTCCTTTCTAATTTATATATTTTTTTAAAGATTGTATTTTTCTTAAAAAACTGAAGTTTGTATTTTTTTCTTTTCTTTTCAAAAGTTTAAAAGATGAATTTGTAATTTTTGGTGAAATTTACATGATGAGTAATAGTCCCGGGTCAAAGAAAGTGAGATCAATATATTGTACTACTTCGTACCGGTGGGTATCATCTACGTTAAATGATGTGAAAGAACTTTCAGGGTTAACTTAGATAGGTATATAATTATATATCCGGAATATATGTATATATTCTTTTTGTTTCAAACAAATTAAATCACATTTGAGTATTGCACCATTTTCACTCATCCAATTGTTTTCGGAAATTATCATCAAACGATTTTTGTGAAAACGAGTTATTGATTTTCACTTTTTATTCTTTCTTTTCGCTTTATAGTGGGTAATTTTTAAAGAAAAAATTAATTATAAAACACGATGATTTACAGCTGCGATGAAATTATTTTGTTTTATCATCATAAGTCATGAAATACATTTTCTTTTTGTATTTTAGTCAATTTCTTTCGAATTGGAATCGAAAGGTTTGAATTACAATTAGATTTAATAAATTTAATAATTCAGTAATAATAAAATAATAATTATTAACTTTCTTGAAAAATTTCCTTCTGGAATTCAATTTTTCAAAAGAGTTGATTTACTAAATAAACTTTTGTCGCAGTTATCAACAATTTTCGCAGTGATGAAATAAGAAAGTAAAGAAATTACTTTATTTTTTTCGCTGATTAGTGTTATGTCATTTTGTTCGATTAATTATTATTATTATTAAGAGAAAGAAAAAGATAATTTGTAAACTTGATTAGTCATTGTGAATGTTATCGTATTTAAATTATGCAAGTTATTATGAATAATAAATATATAATCTTGTATAGTCAGAGATATTTTTTTGAATTTTTAACTTTTGATAATTTAATTCTTTGAAAAAAATGTCTTTTTATTTTAGAGTCTTTACATTAAATTTTTTTTATTGTTCTTTATTGTTCATCTTGACATTTATTTTGTTGTATCTCAATATTTTTCAGGTGGTTTTGACGGTACAAGCAATGTATTGGCTGGAAAATTATTTGCAATTCCCGTCTATGGAACTCACGCTCATGCATATATTACATCGTTTAATGGCAAGGATGATTTGCAAAATAGAGTGAGTATATTTTAAAATAAAAAATTACTCCTTTAAGTAATGACAATGAATACAATAAAAACACAAAATATTCGGAAATGAAGAAATAAATTAAAATTGTTTACAAGAGGTATGAAATATTTTTTGAAATAAATTTAACGAAATTAAGTTATTTTTAGAAATAAATTAAGTAACACTATTTGCATAGCAGATTAAATATTTTTGGAGAAATAAATTGAACAGAATTATTTACAAACGAAGTTAAATAGTTTGTAGATTTTTTTCGAAAGTGTTTATTATTTATATTAATTTAAAGAAGAATGTAAGCTAATTAATTGTGAAATAATTAATTATTATTATAATAATATAATAATTAATTTTGATTAAATCTTTTTTAGACACTTGCTCATAAAGAGACAGGCCAAATGAAGGATTTATTAGCCGCTTCGTGTAAATATCGGAAAAATATTGCCGCTGATTTGGGAGCATTGGAATTGGAAGCATCTGATGGAGAACTGGCGGCTCTTGTCAGCTATGCAATTGCATTTCCAGATGGATTTATGGCCCTAGTTGATACTTACGACGTTAAAAGGTATTAATATTTCTGAAAAAAAATTTTGTTGTGTTCTTTCTTTTTCTGTTTGCAAAAAGGGAGAAACGCAATCTTCTCTCACCACTGCTGTATAAAATTGCTTTTTTTCTAAAAATCGAAAGCACAACTTCTATTACTTTTTCGCTAACTATATGATTTTATAAATTTATACCATTATTCATTTTATTTATTTTACTTATTAAATACACCATTTTTTTGTAATTAGAAACTAGACTTGTGTAATCTCTATATTTCTAACTCTGCTATTTAAAAAGGCACGTTTTTCTCTTATCTATTTCTCTCTAGCGAATATTTTCCTTTTAAATCACGTATTAAAACATCTTTCTAGTTTTGTGAAATCATGGAAGTTTATATAGTTTTTATCTTATCGATTTAAATTACATTTAATCTTCTCGAAATATATAATCTAAATTGTGAACTTCCTTCAGAAATGAAAGAGCATTTTTTCATATCTGACATAATGACTATTTATCTTATATACTTTTAGTAATTTTAAATCTGAAATGACAATCAATGAATGTCACCATTTTTGCATCTCTTAAGTAATGAAAGCATTTTTTAATCTCAAATTATTTATTAAAGATTCATGACTTCGCAAAGTATTTTGAAGATTCTTGACCATGACTTCACAAATTCGCTAAATTATTTTTTTTATTTTGTTATTTATGATGGAAAATAATATTACAATTCTTCCAAGTTCATCCAAGCTTTGAATTTCACAAATTTTCTGCAAAGCTTTAAAAGAAAATTGCCAATAGCAGTAGAATTTTATTTTTAAAAAAGTAATTGGATAGAAAGTCTTTTATCGCTTTTGTAAAAAATCGCACAATGATTTTTCCAAATTCGAAATTGAGGGGAAATGAAGAAGTGTGTGCATGAATTTATTATTTTTTTTAACGAAAGCTTTCTAGAGGCGATGAATAGAGGATAATTTTTGTGATTGAAAAAAAGCAAATTACAGGCCATTTTTGCATAGATGATACTCACATTTTGGAATAATATTTAATTCGTGAAAAAAGAGAACTAAAAACGTGTTATAAAAGTTAACTCGAGTGTTTTTATAGCGTTGAGGCACCGTTCAAGAGAAAGGCGCAAAATGAGAGCCTTGTCGTTAAGAATAAACTTCTAAATAAAGGGGCAAATAATAAGGCACTCCAAAACAGTGGGAGTAGTAACCCAATCAAAAGTGAATCGACATCATCTAACAAGAATGGCTTTTTAAAACGAAGCGAATTGGGTGAGCTTTATGTGAGGTACGATCTAGTTCTAAATAGTTCGTTTTGCTTACAGACGGAATCTTTTTGCACTTTTTTTCCTCTAGTTGTTTTTTGGAGTGAACAAATTTTTCCTATTTCACGCTTTTGTCATTTAGAGAGAAAAAAAGATTCCTGACCTAGTAAAACAAAGAGAACATTTTTCGAAACATTTTCCATTCATCCATTTAGAAATCATCAGTTTTTTTTATCACTAATTTACTTATCCGAATTTTAAATTTCCAAATCTAAAAGAGCTTATTAGATATAAAAGATAATAAACTAATAATAAATTTAATCCAGAGATAAAATTTTTATTATTATTGACACAAGAATAATTCCTTTTATTTAAATATTTGTTGTTCAAAGTACAAAGAAATGTGTAGAAAAATAATTATTCTACCTTATATAATGCCTTCCCAATTCGGCTAAGTTTTGAAAAACAAAATTTTCTGTAATAAAGATATATGGAAAGATATTTCAAAACATTTAGGTTTTTGATTTATATTCTTTTTTGGGTATTTTTATTTTTATTACATTTCATTTCTTATTTTCTAAATTTATTGCAATTCTTTCTTTCGAAGAAGGAAAAATCATCAATTCGCAAAAATGTAAATTTCATATCGTATTTTCATATTGGTTCACTTTTGTTAGTTTTCATGAATCGTTATTTTCTTCCATTAAATACATTTGAAAATTTGTATTTATCATTTTGTGGGAGATACATGTATATTTATTAATAAAGTGCTTCCAGAAGTGGTCTTCTCAATTTCTGCGCTGTAGCACTTGCATTAAATGATTTGGGCTACAGGGCAATTGGAATTAGAATCGACAGTGGTGATCTTGCATATCTCAGTCAAGAAGCGAGGGAATCTTTTGAAAAAATTGCGGAGAAATACAATATTCCCTGGTTCGCAAAAATGACAATCGTCGCATCAAATGATATTAACGAAGAAACTATAATCAGTCTAAATGAACAGGTAATAATTTTTTACTAGCCGAAATTTTTATTCTTTCGTAGACTTTTTATAACTTTCTATTTATTAATTTATTTTCATTTTATTAATTTTTTCGCTATTTTTATTTTTATTAGGCTTCTGACATTAATTTCTTTCTAAATAACTGAATTCTTGAAGAACTATTATTAAATTATTGCTTTGAAATTATTTACTGAATAATTTTACTTAAATATTTCAAATTAATTAAATTTCAATTATTTTCAAAAATGTGAATAAAATTCTTGGCCAAATTTTCTATTATTTTCAAAAAATTTCCTCAATTAAATGTTTGTTAATGTCCACTATTTTAATAAACTTTTCCGAAATTATTGAAATATTTAAAAAACATTTTTGACACATTTTCTTTGCAATAATATTGACTCAGTTTCATAGAAAATAAAATATTTTATTTTATCAATAAAATTCATTACAGAATTTCAATTATTTTTAATACAATTTTAATCGAATTTCTCGAAAAATGGAATTATTCTAAAAAATGTTTTTACAATCCGTTGAAATAAATCAATTATTTTCTTCTCAATAATTTCATTATTTTCATCAAAAATAAAACTTCTCGTAGAATTTCAAATGTTTTAAATACAATATTAATTCAATTTCTCGTCAAAAAAAATAATTATTCAAATCTTTAAAAAACATTGAATTATTCAGAAAATTATTTTTCTATATAAATAATTGAATTGGCGAAGATTTTTTTAATAAAAATTGGTTTAAAAATAAATTTCGCTTAAAATTTTATATAATAATTGAATAATAAAAGCATTATGGCATACATTTTTAGAAATAATTGAATTATTCAAAAGTTTCAAATTAAAATCTTTAAAAATTTGAATTTTTCATACATATTTTTACCTAAAAATTTTGTAGAATTAATATTTTTGAAAAAGTTTAATTTTAAGTTTTTTTTGGAATTATTTGAAGTTTTTATTATCTAAAATTTATATATTTAATTGGAGAATTATCAAATAATTGAAATTTCGCAAAATTGAATTTGTAAACAAATGGATTTGAAAATTCTCAAAGAACATTTTATAAAATTATTAAAATCAATTTGATTTAAAGAATAATTTTTTTTTTAATTCTAGAAAATAATAATTGAATCAAAATAATGAAATTAATTTTAAAGGTGTTACAGTAAAAATATTCTTATTATATAAAATATTCAGGAAAAAGTCAAAATTTTTGGCGACATAATAATTGAAATTTAGTCAAATTGAATTGAAAATAATCGATTGTTTCAAGTATTTTTCTTTAAAATTTTAAATATTAACTTTTGTTGAGGAAATAATTGTGAAAAGCGACTTTTTTGCCTTTTAAAGTCGATTCGTCACCTGCCGTATTTTATTTTTTTAATTCAGTCTAAAATAAACAAGTAATAATTTTCAAATAGTCGAAATTTTAATTCTTTTCTATCACTATTGAGAAGTACCTTTAATTTTTCCACGATATTCATTTTTTTAATTTTCAATTCGACAAGATTTTTTTCTTTCACTTTTTCTTCCTCGAGAATAATAATTTCTGTGATTAATTGTGAGAAAATAAAAAATATTTTCTGTTTAATAAAATGTTGAATTTAACGATCATTCCGGTCAGAAAATTGACTTCTGACTCGGAATGATAGTTACATTCAACGTTTTATTAAATATCAATTCTTACCGAGTGATGGAATCAAATATTCTTATTTAAAATATTTTCGTTTATTTATTGTTTAATTATTTTTAATTCTAAAATGTAGAGTAATGGAAAATATTTGTTTTACAGAATCACAAAATAAACAGCTTTGGAATTGGAACACACTTAGTGACGTGCCAACGACAACCGGCACTTGGTTGCGTCTATAAAATGGTGGAAATTAATAAATTGCCGAGAATAAAACTCAGTCAGGAAGTTGATAAGGTTACAATGCCAGGCAGAAAGAATGCTTTTCGTTTGTACGGCGCTGATGGGCATGCACTTGTGGATTTACTTCAAAGGTATGACGAGGAAACGCCCCAGGTCGGGCAAAAAGTCCTCTGCAGACATCCATTTCAAGAGTCAAAGAGAGCTTACGTCACTCCAACAAGAGTCGAGGTTCTACACAGAGTAAGTAACTTGTAAAATTAATTCTATAATTTTTAATTTAATGTGAATTTTAAATTAAATCCTGACATCCTGACTCATCTACTAAAACTTGATATTTAAAAAAGAATTTTCCAGTAAAACTTTTAGAAAATAATTGAAGAGACTAATTAGAAATAGTTAAATTAGATCCAAGTCGAATTGTGAAATAAAATATGTATTTATAAATTTTATAATATTTATAAAATTTGATTTTCGTTCTCATTGAAATTTTTTTTTTAAGTTGTACTGGAAAGACGGTAAGTTGTGTCGACCTCTTCCAACTTTGCAAGAAACTCGTGAAAGAGTTCAGGAATCTTTGAAAACTCTACGCAGTGATCATAAACGGAATTTAAATCCAACTCCTTACAAAGTAAGTCCATTTCGATATTCAATAATATTCCTTGAATTCAAAATACCGAATCTTTTATTTTTCTCTCTCTTTTAATTAACAGGTTGCTGTAAGTGATAAATTGTATCACTTCATTCACGATTTGTGGTTACAAAATGCGCCAATTGGACAATTATCATGAAGAGGAGAGATTCGAAAATTTGACAAAGTGAATTATCAAAGTTTACTTTGACAGCGAAGGGGAATATTAAGAATTTAACAGTAATTCATTTACTGGTGTGCAATAGAATTTGGCAAAAAAAAAAGAAAAAAAAATTTTTTTATTGCTGGGCTTGTCGACATTTGACATCTTAAAAAAAAGCATATATATATTTTTCTCCCGGCATTCAATAAATCTTGAAATTTTTTGCCAACTGTACTATGCAAAAAAAAATTGATTTTGCATATATATTGTTACTAATTCTGCTCACAAAAAAGAAGCAGATCTTAAACACTTAGTACAAATGTCGTTACTATGTAGGAAGTAATATATTTCGTTAACGTCCCGTTTTGAAAGACGATGACGTAAAGTTTTATTGAATCGTGAGCCAGAGGGGCCTTAAAAAAACACACATACACACATAGCAAAGAAAAAGCAGAGAACCTTCATTATAAATAAAAGACCAGTAAATAAGTTCCTCAATAATTAGAAAATAGTAATAAATGTTTTACTGTGAAAAAAAAACATTAAATTCGAGAGGAAAATCTTTTTAATCCTTTAAAATTGTTGTTTATCAAAGAAGAGGGAAATTATTTTATTCTTCAAGTACGTGAGTCACGTGAAACAAATTCTAATAAGTAAGATCATGATATCAAATTTATTGTTCCTGGGGTGTCGGAATTCAGAAATCTTTAATTTTTTTTTGCCTGTATTACAAGTTTAGTTGTATTCATTTTTTATTATTATGTAATTTAGTTACAAAAGTTTAGCGTTTTTTTAAAATCAAGTCTTATATATTCAGTTGTTCATTTCATGATCATTTAGCTTCCTCAATATAATATATATATTAATTGTTTAAATAATTATTTTAAAAAGTTGAGATAAATTTGCTTTCAATTTTTTTGTGAAAAATCATTAATTATTGATTCATTTTTTAAATATTGATAAAATATATAAATCTGAAAATTTACACAAGAATCGGAGACATACATACATACACACACACACACACACACACATCCGGACATTTGTTCCTCTTGACGAAATATATAAATACTACACTTGAAAATCTGTAAAAAATAATTGATTATAAATTCGAAAATCGGCATCACTAAAAGGTTTCCTTTGAGAGGAAGCAAAATTAGTTCTATACTTTTATTGTAACTTTGCACATTTCAAATGTTCCTTAATTTCCATAAACAATTTAATTTCAATGTAATTTTCATCAAAGATTGTCTAATTTGTGACCATTTACTGCATATCGAATTTGTAGGGGGAAATATTTGAGAAGTAAAGTGAATTTATTGGCTTTTTCAATTTTTATTTCTATAATTTACACATGAATTTAATTTCATAAATTTTTGTATAAAGTTTATTTACAAAAAAAAGTTTTTTAATTTATCAAATTTCATTCGTTCGCTTACTTCTCAATTTATTTCACCACAAAAAAAAATACAAACTTGTGTATAGAAATTGTATTTTGAACAAAGAAGAGCATTTTGCTATTAAAGCAAAAATATTGTGGTTAATAACGAATATGTAAAATTAGAATATAGGAATAAGACTTAAAATTGATTGACAATTAAAATTTTTCGTCATTTGGAGTTGTCGTGAAATATATATATATATATATATATTTTTTTTCATCCTAAAAATTTGGGATTATTTCTTAAAAATAATGTACACGTTTACATAAATAATATATCAATGTTTACTTAACTTCATAGGTAGAAAAAGATTTGAAGTTTACTTAGCTTCTAAGTACAAAAAAAGAATTAAATAATTACGGGTATGCATCAAGTGAATGACTTTAAAGAAAATCAGATATTTTTTCTGCAGAATATTTTTAAAAACACTAAAGTGTTTTTCAATGAATATCGCATAATAATGTGTAAAAATGCATAATTAAGTAATTATATTTTAAAGTATTATTAAATTTTTCTTACGATTTTAATTTGCTTTTTAAATTAACAAATTAGAAAGGGAATTTTAATTTATTTTTCAATTTCTAATTAATTTATTCATTACATTTCTCCGCAGTCTATTTTGGACCATAAATGAATAACTAAAGTAAAGCCGTAACTTTATTTTGAAAATTTTGAAAATTTAATCCTAAAACTGTTTTCTCGCAAGGTCATAATTGTTTATAAATTTTTATTTTTATCAAAAATTTACTTTTATTTACTAGAAATTGCATTTGTGAATTAAATTCAAATTAAATTGCATTTGATTGTAAAATTATAATTTTTTAAATTGAGAATCAATAAATTAATTGTGTAATTACATGGTTAATTAAATGATTTTTAATTTTTAAATTACATAATTAAGTGTAATTGTAAATATTTGAAGACAATTTTTAAATATCCGACAACTCCTTTTTGGAATTATTTTTCTAGATTAAAAAATTTTTTAAAAAGTTTTTTTTAGTATTTTGCGAGCACAAACTAGTCATTTGAGAAAAAAAGTGTTTAAAAATAAAATTAGAAAATAGAATTTATTTATTGTGGTGTGTAAAGCGAACAAAATTTAGGGGTTGATCATTTTTTTTATTTTAGGTCAACTGTCAACTGTATATTTTTCCTATTCTTTCTTTTATTTGTCATTTCAACGAATTTATTGTTAACGATATAAACGAATTAAAAATCTAAAGAAATTTTTTTAAATGAATTTTTCAATTTTATATTTTTTTATTACTTTTGAGAATATTTTAAACGCACAAAATGATTCGATTTATTATTTAGTATTTGATAAAATATTTTTTTTATCGATATTACAATGAAAATGGATAAAAGATAAATTAACACTTGAAATTTTGTTTTTCTTTGATTATTAAATGTAACAAGTAACAATTTAATAATTCAAGTAACATTCCGTTTAATACTGATGTAAAAAGAATTATTTCGATTAATGTCTCATGCTTTTCTTTAATTTATTCACCTAATTATAATGTTTGTTATAATTAGACAACGTTACTAAACTTTTGTATAATGAAATGTGCATTTTCGAAAAATTAACCGACCCCTGTTTTTTGTATTAGTTGATCTTCAATAAATAAAATAAATAAGTCTACAGAAATTCTTGTTTTATTTACTACTTAGTTTTAAATAGTAAAAAAAAACTATTTATTTTTATAAATAAATTTTTGTTAATATATTTGAATTTGAAATTTGGCGGCTCATTGTCGGTAAAGTGGGGATCTACAATGACAGCAGTGCTCCTCCAATCACGTGAGTGATTGTCGTGTCGTGATTTTTAATATTCAATTTATTATATTGGCCATCCTGACAGTTTATATGGGCTATTGATGGGAGGTCACGTCATACAAAATTATTATCTTGTTGATATTAAAATTGTGAGAATACTGTGAATTCTGTCGATTTGACGTGGACAACGAGGAATAACAGTGATTTTCTAGCGTTAGAACATTATTGGACAATAGACTGTAGTTTATTGGTAAAAGAAAAGTTTTAATATCCTGAATAACGTGTACGGTGCGCCGCCGTCGGCGAAAACGCTTCCTCGAGAGTGTATAACTCTTTCGTGCATTGGTGTTTTGTGAATATATACTTGGAACTGGCGGTGTTTCGACGTACGGCTCTGACGGACCGTACGACAGGTTATGTCAACTGGATTATCAGGTGCTGTCTCAGATCAGGTCAGTCCTGTCTTCATACGTTTCTACCAACATCCTCATTATCCGGCAGAAACCATTCACTGGGGACAGCCATTCTAAATTTTGTCTGTTTTTCCATGCTACGGAATGCAGCGGATGAAAGGACAAACTAACAGTCAGGGTGAGTCTATACCTATGTATTAATTGTCAATTAAGTATCCTCGATTATTCTTTCTATCTGATAATAGAATAAATAAATTTCACCGACAACATATCTTTCATAAACAATTCTCTTTCTTGTCACTCCAAAGTTCCTGGGCAGTACTTCGTTTTCTTTTTTTTATCATTGATAAAGTGAATACAAGTTTCAGATTATAATTGTTGTAGATATTTTATCTTCAATTTTCCCGACAAATCGTTTTTAGCAAATATTCTCTTTATAAAAGTATTGTTTTACTTAGTAAAAATTCATACCGAACACGTCCTTTGTTATTTGCCCATCACAAGCCCGATTTTCATGTTCAATGACTCACTATTAGTTTTGTAAATAGTTTTCTGATATATATTTTTATCAAACTCTATTTAAACATTTCTGTATAAACATTTTTAATAGTCTACAGTATAAATTTAATTTTACATATATATATACATATATAATTTTAAATTGTAATAAAGCTTAATAAATCTTTCAATTTCTAATATAAATGTGCTCTAAATATTTTATTAAATCGTAAAATAATCGTATTAAAATGAATTATGAACGATTTAAATAA
This sequence comes from Leptopilina myrica (nomen nudum), assembly GCA_032872475.1. Lineage (NCBI taxonomy): Eukaryota > Metazoa > Arthropoda > Insecta > Hymenoptera > Figitidae > Leptopilina > Leptopilina myrica (nomen nudum). The sequence continues at coordinate 8,644,112 of CM065458.1, forward strand.
TTCATCACCGCATTTTCATTCTACTCGAGCGTTCATTGACATTTTCATTGTAAATTTTATTTTTAAATTATTTGAAATCTTTAAAATCTTTAAAGAAATTTCTTTTTTATTTGTCGTAGCTTATAAAATTTCTACATAAAATAGTATGAGGCACAATGAAATAGATTTTCTGGGTCATTTTGCAAACTTTCCACAAGTCTCTTTTAACTGGTAGTATGAAAGCACTTTCACATCAAATTATACTTTAGACTAACATGTTTCTCTATTTAACTCATATCAAGATAACTGTTTTATGCCTATCTCATTGATAATTATTATTAACTAGATTAAAAATTACCTGTCTTAAATAATTAATCGCTTATATTTATCCGAATTACTTGGCTTTGAGTTTGAATTCAAAATTTTACTTTCTTTAATAAGCATTTTATGTGAAAATAAATTATCCCCAAGTTTTTAACGTTCAAATGAACAAAATATATTTTATTGAAGATATTTTAATAAATTACTAATCATAAAATGAATTTTTTAACTTAAATTTTACTTTTACAAACTCAGTAATTAATTTTTTGGTTTGTGAAGCAAAATACTTGGAATAAAAATTTAATTTTTAGATGAAATAAATAAATTTCGTTCATTTGAAAGTTCAGTATTTTAGGAGGTGGAAAATAAAAATTAGAATTATAAGAATAATAAAGAATAAGAATAGTAGTAATAATAATAATAATAATAATGACAAATGCAAATGTATTTAAAAAGAAAAAACAATTTATTTAATTCTTCTAGAATTCGATGGGTATTTTATCAATATAAGTAACCTAATCACACCGGAGTTTCGATTAAATTGTTTCTGAGAAGATGATAAAGCACACCCACATAAGCATATTCAGGAGAAATTTACATGCGTATCTGAGTCTTGTTTTTTATGTCATTTGAAAGGTTTACACCTTTCAAACGACGTAAAGAACAAAACAATTTTTTTAGAGCAGCGAAAAATATTCTTACTTGTTAGTTTGTTTATTACCAAGGACGAGTATTTTTTGCACTTAATTGGAAAATCGATAGAGTTCGATTTTTATGGTTAGAGAATTTTCTTTTTGATTTCTTGACAAGGAAGTAATTTTTTTTTTTTTTGAAAAATTGTTTAGAGAAAGTAACAATTGTTTGGAGGGAGAAAAAGAGAAAGGGAATTGTTTATTTAGTTTTGTATTTTTTTTATTACTTGTGCTTAATTCTGTTCAATTAGATTTTAATATTTGTTGAAAATTGTCGATATTATATGAAGACTTTTTTTTCTACAGTAAGTAATGGTCCCAAGGAGCATCGTCAGCAGCAACAGCAAGGGGAACATGGGGGAGCAGAAGACACTGGATTTGATTCCTGGCGAGGTGGCAATAATACACAGCATCACTCCAGCTATCCAATTGGCACAGGAGATCCTTACAGTCCCTATTATGCAGGAACATCCTTTCCATATCAGACATTCGGTGCAGGCGATGGCACATGGTCAAATGGAACCGATCCAGTTGCATTTCTCTCAGGCTACGGAGGGCAAATAAGTCACGATGCTTACGGAATGGACGGAATGTTCTCCGCCAATGCAGGCGGTGGTTTTGGAACTTTTGGTCAGCCGGCCTTTAATTATTTTCATGGCAATGGCGATTTCAATGCATGGGGAACGCCAAGAAAGGCGCGCTACGAGGACTACTATCAACAGCAGTCGCGCGGCGGTGAGAACTATCAGACTACGAGCGGAGGTGAGATGAAAGGAATGGAGCAAAGTGTTCAGGGTCTATCAATTAGTGGCGAAGTGCCACGACAAGAACAACAGCCAGTCGCTGCCAGTCAACCGAAATCAGAGCCCAAGGAACCGAGGAAAATCACATGGGCAAGTGTCGCGAGCCAGCCAGCAAAGCCTGTGCCTCCTCTCTCATCGACCCAAGGGATGAAGAAGAAAGCTGGAATGCCTCCGCCGCCCATCGTACCCGGCAAACACAACATGGACATTGGCACTTGGGGCGAGGGTAAATCTTCCATTCCACCACCAAAAGCTCCACCCCCGCCGCAAGTGCAACCGCCACTGCCATCGCCACAGCCGCCGGTTCAAAGACAGCAGCGACCTCATCCATCCACTGCCCAGCCCGTTTGGAATCGACTACCCACGAGTCCTCCGCCGTCGCAACAACCAAATCAACAGATTCAAATGCCGCCGCAAATTCAGCATCAACCTCCTCCCCCACCACCGCCTCCTCAACAGCAGCAGCAGCAGCAGCAACAACAACAGCACTCTCATCATCACCATCCTCCTCCTCAACATCAACAACAACAACAACCACCACAACAACAACAACCACCACCGCAACAGCAGCAAATGACTCCCCAACAACAATTAATGGCAAACCCCGTTCTCGACGAACTAAAAGTTAAAAACGAATACAATCCCATCGAACTCGAGGAAATAGCTCCGAGTTCAAGATTTTTTGTCATCAAATCCTATTCCGAGGACGACATTCACAGATCAATAAAATATGAGATTTGGTGTAGTACCGAGCACGGTAATAAACGATTGGATCAGGCATTCAGAGAGGCGAATCGCGAGGGTGCACCACTTTATTTGTTCTTTTCGGTGAATAGTTCGGGACATTTTTGTGGAATGGCACAAATGGTCTCGTCCGTCGATTATCAGAGTAATAGTTCCGTATGGTCGCAGGACAAGTGGAAGGGACAATTTCGTGTGCGTTGGATTTATGTGAAAGACGTACCAAATGGACAATTGCGTCATATTAGGTTAGAGAATAATGAGAATAAGCCAGTGACCAATTCGAGGGACGCACAGGAAGTACCGCACGCTAAAGGCGTTCATGTTTTGCGTATTTTACACACCTATCGTCATTCGACTAGTATCTTTGATGATTTTGGACATTATGAGCGTAGACAGGCGGAGGAGGATCAGCGTAAGGTGCCAGTTAATGCAATACCCCATCATCCACCAGCTAATCATAGAAATCGAGGGCATCCAAATGATATGCCGAGGGAGCATCATCAATATCATCAGCATGGACAGCAACATTCACATCCACCTCATCAGCATTCACAACATTCACGCGATCAACGGGGTGAACAGCATCAGCAGCAGCGTGATCAACGGGATCATCCTCATTCACGTGAACAGCAGCAGCATCAGCAGCAACGTGATCAACGGGATCATCCACATCCACGTGATCAGAGGGATCATCCGCATCCACGCGATCAAAGGGATCATCGTGATCAACGCGATCATCCGCATCCCCGTGATCAGAGGGATCATCGTGATCAGCGTGATCATCCTCATCCACGTGATCAGAGGGATCATCGGGATATGCGCGATCAACGTGATCAGCGGAAAGTGAGTTGTTTATTTTTTACCATCTCTCAAATTCACAATTTTTGATGGACGAAAACTGGATTGACACAGAGCAGCAGAAAAATTAAAAAAAAATTAAATTGGTCAGAGAATTCAGAAAATTTTTTTATCAAAAGTACTGGAAAAATATCAAATTTCTAGAATTAGAAGGACCCTAAAGTTTTGAACATAAATTCTATTTTTTTGAGCTTAAACATTTTTTACAAACTTTATTGAAAACTCTACCTTTATTTTTAATTATATTGTGAAAATGATTTCAATATTACATAAAAATTGTTTTTATAGTAATTTTTAAGGAGAAATTCAATGTACAGAAAATATATTGACATTTTTTGAATTTTTTTTAAATTGGTAAATTTTAAAATCTATTCCTAGTTTTGTAAAAAAAAATATGTTTTTGTACCCACACAAAAAATGCCAAATGAAAAAATTGATTTTCACTGTTTTTAATGCATTAAAAAAAATGCGACGAAAATTCAATTTTTATTCAATTTTTCTATTTGAAAATTCATTTTGTTTATTCTTAAAACTATTTTTGAATCATAATTTTTTAAAAATAAAATATATTTAAAAAAATGATGACAAAAATATTATTTGAAATTCATTTTCAAAATAAATAAATGAATTTCTAAATCAAAAAATGTAATGATTGTACTTTTTAGCATTTTTAATACTAAAAAGAATTTTTTTTAATTTTATTAGTTAATTTTGATATAAATTTTGAAATATTCAAAAAGTTGTGCTTTTAAAATATTTCAGTTCTATTTTTTAAGATAATGAAATTTTTGTGAGCAAATAATTAAAAATTCTGAAAATAATTGAAATTTACTAAAATCTTATAGAGAATAATTGAAAAAGTGCTTAAAATGATTTAAAAATAGTAAAAATAATTTTTTCATCCAACAATATTTTGTGCAAATAAAAACATATTTTGTACAAAATTACGGCTAGATTTTTAATGTGATCAATTTATTTTTGAGAAAAATGAAAATACAAAAGAGTCAAAATATATTTTGACCGATTTTATTTCATGATCATTGAACTTCTCTCAAAAAAAAAAAAATTTTACAGAATATTTAAATCATTTTCCTAATATAGTTGAAATCTTCCACTTAAAAACTTTGAATTTTCTTCTAGCTTGAGAACTTTCGAGTCACAATGAATTTTATAACAAAAGTTTTTTTAATTCACTTAATAATTAAATTTTAGAATAACTTTTCTCGAGTTAATAATTATAATTGACTTAGAAAAGATTTTAATTGAAGACATTTGTAATTTTCAGAATTAACTGAATTTCATAAGGGTTTAGCTACCAAATTGTTTTATTGTTTTTGATAAGTAAAAAAGAATTAATAATTAGTTAAATTCATAACATTATTAGAAAAAATAATAATTAAACATTTTATTACATAAAAATTTGGTAAATATAAAATACTCCAAAGATAAATTCATGTGGAAATAAATTTTAAAAAAATATTAACAAATTACATTAAATAGAAATTCTACAAAAGAAAAAATTTAATTTCTTGAAGTTCCAGAATAACAGAGTTTTTTGACTAAAAATTGTAATGATTCATTTGTTCAAATAACAATTTAATTTTAATTAAAATTTTTAATAAGAAATTTCTTTTATGATCAAAATTTAGAATAAATAGAAGTTCTGTTAATTGACAACTTTTCTGAATGGAAATTGTTTTAGAGAAAATTTATATTTTATGAAATTTTAGATTAAAATACTTTATTACAATACTTACAGAAATTGCATTTAATGATAATTCTGTTAAATTTGGAAAGTCTGTTCTAAATCAAAATTTCTAAATTTGAAATCTATTGATCCGATGGAATAATAGTAATTCTGCTAATTTATGCTTCTAAAGTTTTGACCGTTCAAATAAACGACGATATTTTTCGTATTTTTCCTCATTTGTATTTTCTTTCACAAAGAAATTATTTTGTAAACTCATAAAAATTAATTTTTTGTTAGCAAATTGCTTAATTTACATTATTTCTCATTGTAGGTTTAAATATTTTTGGAAATATTAATATAAAAAAAATTTCGTTTATTTAAACGTAAAAAATTTGTAGTTAATTTTAATTTAAAATGATGCTAAATGAATATCATTTTTAAGAAAAATTAAAAAATAGACAAAAAGAATTATAAATAATTTTAATTTAATGAAAAATAGGATTAATAAATTTTTTAAAAAGAATATTTCGTTAAATGGGCCATAGTCTAAATTGTTTTAATTAACAAATAAAAATTTAAAAAAAAATTTGAAATTTGAAAAAATATTCTATTTAGAAAATATTTGAGCCAATGTTAATTTATATAAAACAAAAATTATTTTATCTAAATTTTGAAGTCTTATTCCAAGTATATTTATTTTTTATTTTAATTATTTCTTTAATTTACCTTATTTTATTTTACTATTTTTATTTCTAAATTCAAAATAAAAATTAATAACGTAACTTACGTGAAAATTGATATTTTTTGTAAATTTATATTTAAAATATAATTAATTGTAGATACTTATTAAAACGTTGTAACAAACTTTATCAATAACGAATAATTAAATTCTGAACAATTTTAATTTATGTAATAATAAAATAAATTGCTAACTTCTTTCACCTTTGATAAATTATGAATAATTTGTTGAGGAGGAATATTTTCAAAAAATTAAATATTTTTTATCGTGTCTTATATTTAAATTTGTTCTAGATTTTTCCGGACTGATTAAAAACAATTTCGTTCTTCAGAATTGAAGACAATGATAATTATTTCTATTTGTACGTTTATATGTATAATAATCATAAGACCTATATTCAATTATTGTTTTCCACACTCTAGTTTCCAACAGCGAGTTATATTAGTATTAAATGAAATTAAAGTGTCTCTTCGAATCACTCTGAATTCAATTTCAAGGTCAATTCGAATCGCTTCCTCGATATTGATTCGTATTAATAAATTGAAAATTTCAAGAATAAGAAATAAATACTGCTCTTTTTTTTTAAATAACAATTACAACTTTTCTATTTTTTATTCAAATGAATAGTTTCAATTTTTTACATTCTCATTTGAATTATGAATTTCGAAATTTTCTAACGAAACAAAAAGAATATAAAAATGACATTTATTTATTTTTTAGGAACGTGACAATCGCGGCAGAGGCAGAGGTCCTCGTCAGTAGCAACGGATTCCATCAAAGATTGAAATTGTGGCTAATAGTAAACGGCAACGAGGAAAAATGCTGCGACTAATTATCAATTTATTACTTATTCCTTCGCTTAACTCCCGGAATGACGAGAGGTTTCAATTCGTCGTGATTGGACCGAAGACGTCCACGCTACTCCATTTAATTAAACGATTAATCCGTACGATAATTAGCGTTGCAAACACAAAAAAAAACTTGGTAAATATTATCTATATTCATAATTATTACGAACATCAACATCAACAACAACTTGACTTGAATTTACACAAGGGTTAACGGGAGACATTTGAGACAGTACGGGGCGCAAAGTGTGGTGTTTAACGTGCTACTATGTGTTTGACAAACATTCAAATTTAATAATTAAAAAAAAAAAGAAAGAAAGAAAAGAAAAAAGAAGAAACGAAATGAATAAATAATTATTAAAAAGAAAAATGAATTGTATGGGAAACCATCGGAACAAACAAGAAAAAAAAACTTTATGTGGACATTAAACTCTTGTAAAATGCTTGACCATACTTTTGTTGAAACTGAAGAAATTCTATATATGCAAGAAGCGATATTATATTGCGAGTGTCGTTTGAATTAATTACTGTTTTTTGAAAACTCCAAATGAACGTTTAATCTGGTGCCTGCGATCGAACTGCGATTCTCGATTAATAAACAAAAAAAAAGAACAATAATAATAATAATAATAAAAGAAAACAAAAACGATGCAGGAATTTATCACAACGTTATAAGTTTAATTATACGGAGTAAAAGAAAATCGATGGATAATAACAGAAATTATTGTCAAAAAAAGAAAAACAGAAAAATGGTTATATTTTAACCATAAATCTATTGCCTAGAGTGAATTATAAAATTTGCAATTTGATAATGTCAATCATCAATTATAATTAATTATGGCCAAAAGTATAATAAATTTGCCGAAGAGTCCATGAGCCAAAGAGAAAATATTACGAAAAAGAAAATTCGTACAATCGTTGAAAGGATTCGATAATTATTATTTAATAATCTCCATGCTTTATTACAGTTGAGACATCTTTTAACATTAACTATTTATTAGTTATTAATAATTTAGAATAATATTTAGAAAATTCTTTTATAATCATTTGATTTTTTTTAAATCGAGCGCATTAATTAATTTTTTTATACTATAGAGTGTAAAATTAATTGTAACATTTGAATTATGTTAATTATTGATGATATTGATAATATAATTAGTAATTTTATTAATAAACCAATTATTGATTTTATTAATAAGACAATTGTTAATTTTATTAATAAAACGATTATTGATTTTATTAATAATACAATTATTAATTTTATTAATAGTATAATAATTATTAAGAGAAGAGTTCACTGAAATTTCTACCAATATCAAGAAAATAATCCAAATATTTCGTAAAATTGATTTTCTAATTTTTTCACATGAATTCTAAGGCTAAAAAATATTGTGTCATTTTTTAATTTTAATTTTTCTTAAAAATGAACAAATTTTGAAATCCATGTGTAATTTTGTAGAAAATGTGTTTTTGTATTCATAAAAGAAATTGCAGAATGAAAAAATTGATTTTTACTATTTTTGAAGCATTTTTTTTCAACATTGTTTCTATACTGAAAATTCGAAAAAAATGAATAGTTTTTAATTATAAATTTAGAAAAATATAATTCAATTACGTTTTCTATTTCAAAATTTGTTTATTTTTCTAATTGCAGGTCAAATTCTTTTTTTATGTAAAAATTTAAAAATATAAAAAATTATGATAAAATTGTTCTTAAGTCAACACATTTAGAGTGATATTAAAATGTAGCCATTTTTAGGAAACAAAAATTCAAAAAGGGTAAAAATATTTGCTGACATTTAATTCGTTTGAAAAAATACTAGAAAAACAATTTTATCTAATATTTAAATTATTTTGTCAGTAAAGTTAAAAATAGCATTGAAATCATCTCTTAAGTTTATTAATGAAACGATAATTATTAATTTTCTAAACTGTTGAAATTAATTTATGGAATTGAATCAAAATTTCTTTTTTGATAATATATTGATTAATAATCAATAATTAAATTTATTAGTATACTAATTAATTAGTATCTTCAATTAGTAATTAATTTACTAATCAATATTCAAGTTTTTCTTTTTTTTATCGACAATATCAGTTAACGTTAAAAGAATACTAAGAAAATATTGCACTGCTTTTTAAATATGCAAAAACAATTGGAGAATATTTATTGTTTTGACAAAATTTCTTGATTTTAATCGAATTTATATATCACTTGGTCTATATTGATGATTGATATATTAAGAAGAATATGGCAATGGCGATAGTTACAATAAAGTGTTTGTAATAATTTGATTGTGAATTTGCTATGAATGATTTTCATTGTTAATAATGTCTGTTATTATTTTTTTTCTCTTATAGTAACAAGTTTTCTATAGAGAAAAAAAATGCGAATTCTCTTCTTTTTTTTTTCTTTTTTTTTTGCAAAAACCAGTTTGATAGTTGAAAAAATTTTCCTTCCGCCATCAAGTGTTTTTGTTCCTTATTTTAAAAAGTGAAAATTTACGCCATTTTACATTGATATTTAAAGTTTATAACTTTATAAATATGAAAACATCTGGCGGTATTAATATTGCGCTAAAAAAGGAAATGTGAAGAAAATGCTTTCCACAGTCGTATGATATTTTTGTATCTACTTTTGTAGCACTTGTTCAATTGCTGACTGAGTGAGACTTTATAGTTATCGATTTCATATTCTTTTTTTCTGTCGAATTAAAAAAAAATGACGATTATTTATTTCTCGCAATCAATTTTTTTGTGTGTGAGCGTTGGATTTTTTTTTGTCGAAGGATTTGGAAAAAGAAGGAAAAGATTTTTTAAATGTAATTTTTTATTAATTTCTTTTTGCTATTGCTGCTTTTTTTCAGTAGAATTTATTATTTACGAATATTATATTGAGTAAAACAATTGTAAATTTTGACTTATTTTTATTTTTACGATTATTATAATTATAATAATTATTATAATTATCATTATAATTATTTAAATTCAAATCTGTTTTTGAATTTAATTGAAATTAATTAAATTGTAGAAAGTTTAGTGAATTCTGAATTTCATTTTTGTTTCACGATGAATTTTGACCATTTTAGAGAAACATAAAATGGTAGGAATGTGAATTTTTACATAAATGTTAATGCGAGAAATGAAATTCGTAATGGCCTTTTTTCCAAGCATTTTCAATAATTGTCAACTCTGTGTTAGCTGCAAAAGGAGGAAAAATACTTTTTTTCCCCCAAAAAAAAGCTGAGCATTGTAAGCGCACACGCTTCTTTGAAAATACACTTCAAGAACGCCAGCTCTGAAAAAAAATTTTCCATGGACTAATATTATTAAAAAGAAATGATTGAAGAGAGTATTTTTTGTTTTTTTTAAATTGCTCTCTAATTTGGTGTTTTGAAAAAAATGTTGTGCCTCCGTTTTAACGATGAGTTTTGCAGCACGAGAATGTAAATTGTTGTAAATTACTAAAAAGAAGCTTGTAATTGCAAGAAAAAATTGATTTGAGCGATGATTTTTATTTACGCAAGCAAGTGTGATTTAATGAAAAGTGACAGTTTTGTGGCTTTTTTCTCTTTTTTCAAATTTACTGCAAGATACTGCGCCTCTTTTTTGTTTTTAATTGTAAAATGAAAGTTTAAGACACTTTAGGTGCCTTAAAAGTTTTCACGAGACACTGAAATTTGGAGTTTTTACAAATTTCTCTCTTGCGGTGCTGGGAATTTTGAATTTAGCAGTTCCGTTTGCCTCTTCGTTGTTCAATTGGCCCGTCTGTAAAGGAATAGAAACATTTTTTTTTCTTTCTCCAATTTTCAAAAGAAACATTTTTAAAAAAATGTGTAAAAAAAATTATATATATTATATATAATTATTGTAAAAGTGTTATAAAGTTTGAAAAATCAGTTTTGCTGACAATTCAAAAGAAATAATCGATTCACACTTTTCTATTTTATTCTCTCTGTTAATTTTCTATTCAATTGGAATTATTTTAATTTATATGATATAAATTAAAATAAATAAAATATTGAAATTTAAAAAAATTGATTGACTAGTTTATAAATTTCCGAGGGGATTTTTTTTTCTAAAGTAAATTTGGATAAATTCCAAAATATAAATAAGTGGTGAGAGAAAAATTTTCTTTGAATTTTAATATTGAGTTCAATGTTGAAAAATAGGTAAATCAATATTTTAGAACTATTTAGTTATTTATGGAAATATCGAGTGACTTACTTCGAACTTTTTGTTGCGATCGGATAAGTAATAAGTTGGCTCGTGAATTATATCATTTTCCAGAATTTCTTTTCGACTGACAGCTATTGGATACTTTTGATTTGTTTCAATCTAGTAAATTGAGGATAATTTAATAAATCTCTTTAAAAAGAGAAAATTAAAAAATTCAACAAAATTGAAATTTTTTCCCTTTATTTCTAGAAATTAAATTAAATCCAATCACTTTTAGAAGTAAATTTTGTTACCTTATCTTCAGTAGATTGAATTTCCCTGTCAGATTTATTTTTCTCTTCAATTAATTTATTGGATTTGAAAAATTCTTTTTCATGACGACGATTTTCGATAAAATCATTATTACGAGTTTTTTGTATTAAATTTTCCTCTATAATTTTTTCATTTTCGGCTTTATTTTCTGATGTTTCTAAACAATTTTCCATTTCGTAGGCATTTTTTTCAGTTTCTTCGATTAACGATTCTTCGTTTTCATTTATTTTCGAATTTCCTTGGAGTAATCCTAATTGAAGAAAATAATCTCTCATATTTTTTATTAAATTTTCGTTGAATTTTTCCTTATTTTCTTCTATGTATCGATAGACGAATAAATCGGCGCCAGTGATAATGAAATAATGATTGAATGCATTAATTTTTGTTCCAATGAAAAAATCCTCGGGACCGTAAAATTCGGGATTATCAACATTACAGCCGGGTTTTTTAATTTGCCTGGCCGATAAAAATGTTCCACCTTTTCGTCCGGAATTTGGTTTGATGCATTCGTTTATTTGAATTTTTCCTGTACTTAAATTGTATTCGAGAATAAAGGAACGTGTGTCGTCCTCGGGATGTACGGCGTCCATTTTCATTGAATATCGTAATTTGTGGGGAAAATTTAAAATTTGACGGATAATGGACTCTTTCTTTGGTACATAGTCGTGAGATGAGAGTTTATAATTTAGAAGTCTTTTGTCTTTTAGTGAACAATTGAGGCGTGGTGCTTGATCTATTCCCAACATTTTTGAAAAATATCCTCTCGTAAAATTATCGCAATCGAAGAGAAGGAATTGTCTTCCGAAAATTAAAATCGTTTCTCCTACCTATTTAGAATAGTATTTTTTAACAGTTTTTTTTTATTTTTAGGAGAAAATTATTTTAAAAAATCATAAAAAAATTTCGTTTTTTTTATTTTTTGAAAGAAATGAGCATTTAATATAAGGATTAGCAGTGGTCAGGAAAATCAGAAAATAGTCAGGGAAATGGAATTTATCAGGAATTTTAATCGATAGTACTGGAAAAATATCAAATTCCTAGGATTATTAAAAAAAATTCTGATTTTTAGCAGGCATTCAAAACCATTTTTGAAGAACTTGAAAAACTTTAAATTCTCCTTGAATTTTTTTTATCCTTGAGAACTTTTGAAATACAATTTTGATTACAATAAAATTCATCACAATAAATTTGAAAATAATAATATGTACCTTAATTTTTCTTATTTGTGAAAATAATAGAATTTATTTTAAATAATTAAGTTCGGGAATAACTTTTTTATGATATTATTAATTTGTACAATTTATAAACTTCAATTTTTTTTGTAAATTATTAAATTAAAATTCTTTGAAAACTCGATTTTTCACATTCTCTAACTAACAAAATTCTTTCACGAATTCAATTTCAAAAAATTACAATTAATTTTTGAAAGAATTTAAAGAAAAAATGAATTGGTTAATGAGTTTGAATAGAAATTTTTTAAAAATTTAATTTTTGAAGAATTTTACTAGAAATTGAAAAAAAAATTTCAATAAATTTTAATAGTTAATTTATGGATTTTTTTAAAATTGAATTTTCTAAAAGTTTTATTTAATCTTTAGAAAAATGAGGATTTAAAATAGTTCAGTTGAATTTTTTTTTGCAAATCAATTGAATTTTTATAAACGAGAAATTAAAAATTTTTAGAATAATTAAAATTTCCATGAATTTCACTAAAAATAATTAGTTTTTAAATATTTTTATTAAAATTGTTTGAAATAATTGAGAAAATGGGATTTTTTTTTGTAGAAATCTCGGAAGAAGTTTAAATTCTGTCTGGAAATCAGGAAAAAGCGAAATCAATTTTTCGTGATAACTTTCAGTATACCTTTAAATCATTCGGTGAATAATATTCCACAATTTCAAAATCTCCCCGTTCTAGAGACATTCCAGGATATGATCCGGGCACGTCTTTCCAATTTTTGGGAATTCGGGTCTTTCTCAGAAATACTGAGACCGGATCTTTACCATCGTTTGGTCGATGAATTTCCCGAATACTAATTGCATTGTCTGTCAAGAAATAGAGAATTTGATAGTAATCATCTTCGTGCATTGCGTCGAATACGAGAACCATTCCGTCGTATTGGAAAAATCGTCTTCTTGGATCATTTTCAAATTCGTTGATTCCAGTGGTATTGCTTTTCTGTTCACTCGATCGATTTAAAATATAGGGATCAATTAATGGTTCCTCCTTGTCGCCGACGTCGATTCCTTGACTCGTCATAAATTCTCTTGTCGATTTATCGCAATCGTAGGTGTGATAAAGAACTCCATAAATTTCTAAAAATAATTTTTTCATTTTAATATGTACAATTTTCAGTTCATGAAAAATTAAAGAAAAAAATTTCTCCAATTTTAATGTGTACAAATTTTTTTAGTTCATGAAAATTTAACAATAATTTCTGGATTTTATGTAAAAGTCTATGAATTACGAAAAATAATTTTTAGTTTTTAATGAGTACAATTTTTAGTTGATAAATTTCGAAAATAATTTTTGGAATTTAATAAAATCCCAGAGAATCCATAAATTTGGAAAAAATAATTTTAGTTTTTATACTACAAGTCCATGAGTTTCTAGAAATAATTTTTAAATTCTAAATAATACAATTTTCATTAGTTTAGAAAAGTCATTTAGAAAAATGAAGTGATTGTTTTACCGAAATCAATTCCCACATTTAAATGCTTCCAATGATAAAATCCATTCTCATTGCGAGCAATTTTTCCTCTTCTCACTAGTGTACCTTGATTAAATCCAGCGTTATCAATTTTCGGCTCTATTATCGATAAAGTGTCATTTTCCAAATAGTAAATAATATTCACGTATCGAATGCGAAAATTCTCAGTTTGTGATCCAAAGACTTTCTGTCGAAAATACGCTTTAAAACATAAACATTTTTGGGAATAAAGTTTATAATGCGGAACAAATTGTCGATATGGATAAAATTTAACTCGTCCGTAAGTTAATGCTGGATCGTAACTAAAAAAAAGGAATATTCATTATGTAATTATTTCTCATTGTGCTTAATTTATTATTATGAAAATTTGCTGCAAAATTAATTAATGAACTTTAATTTAATTAAGGATATGCACTATACGGTGTCGTTTTCATTCGCATATGCGCTGGAAACAGCATCAATTGGCTTTGGACCAATTCCAACGTCTGAATCTCGTATCACTCGTATTCCATTTGAAAATCCGAATTTTTGTTTCAGTTTGTAATCTCGAATCTAATTTAATTTTTTAATTAAGAAAGAATTAATTTTTTGGTTATATTTTTCTTTTTTTTTGAAGATTGATTGTCACTTACTGTTGGATTCTGAAAAGTGTAGCCGGGAATAAAGGGTAAACCCTCCATTTTTTCAATTAAAATTTTAATAAATCCAGTGGGAAATTAATAAATTAACTTTTGGAACAAATAAATAATGAAACTTAAAAATCTTAATGTAACTAAATGTAATCAAATTCTCAATTTGACAGTTCGGCTGATTATTGATTTTGAAACTATTGTCAACAAGTCGTCGTTAGGGGAGTAATTATTCGGAGACAATATATACTTTCCAAAATAACACTATAACGAATTTTTAAATTAACTGTTTCTTATTAATTTTTTTATTATTATTTTTCTTTTGATTTTTTTTATTTTCTTGCTTATTTTAGTATTATTTTATTTTCTTTCAGATAAAATCGAAATTACGTTTTTTAATTTAAAAACAATTTTGAGTTTAAAAAAAAATGGTCGTTTTTTTATAAAAGAAACAAAAGATGTTAAGTTAAAATAATGTTTAATATCTTTAAAAATGTTTGAAACGATTACAAATTATATATATTTATGTATGTATGTATAATAATAGAGGCATGAAGTTTTTCATTTTTTTTTCTTTTTTGTATTTTTCTTTTTTTGAATTTTTTTTCAATATCTTTTTTTATTTTTAATATTTATTTCTTAATTATTATTGACAACAGTAGCGTTGGATGGTATTTGCTAAAAACAATTTTTTTTTCTTTAAAAAAAAAAACAAAAAAAAATGTTTTATTTACGTGAAAAAAAAATTAGAAGCTAATTACTTCTTTGAAAATTGTCATACAGCCTGCTGATAACAAACCCGCCACTGGAACAGTGACTATCCAGGCGAAGGCAATATTTCGGAAAAGTTTCCAGGAAACACCTTCACCACCACGTGATGCCCAGCCCACGCAGACAACGGAACCCACTTTACAATGAGTCGTTGACACAGGTAAACCAGCCTTACTTGCCAACAATACTGTTAAAGCAGCTCCTACCTGTCAAATCAGTTTAATTCAATTATTCAATAATATAAATTTATTTAAAGCATTTGAAAATTAATTTAATATGTAAAAAAAATATTTTTTAAAATAATGTTTTCCAAATAATTATTGAATTCATTAATAAATTAATTTCTTATCCATTTGCATAGTGAAATAAATAAATTTATCTATTAACTAAATATTTAAAAGAAAAAAGTCAGCCACTAATTAAACTATTTATATTTCTACTAATCTTTTAAGAAAATATAATTACTGATTGCCACTTTTCACTTTTAATCAGTTCTATTTTTCTTTTTACTGAAAATCAGTTATTTTTCAGTGACAATCGACTATTCTTGACTAATTCAAATTGAGCGATTGGTGTTAATTTATATTATTTAATGAATTAAAATTCATTGTTATTAATGAATTTATTAATATTATTGATAATTATCTTCATGAATAATAAAATTCTTCTACGAAATTTAATTATTTTCAAAAATTTTAATAAAATTGTTGGCTAAATTTTACTTATTATTATCAGCAATAATATTTTTCTCTGAACTTCGATTATTTTCAAAAATTTTAATAAAATTATTTGCAAAATTTCAATTATTTTTTAAAAACTTTTCCTAATTTAAAGATTTTTAATATCTACTTATATTTTTAAAAATATTTTACAAACGAATTCAATTACTAAAAAAAATTTCGAATTAAATTCTACACAAACTTTTAATTATTGTCATAAATAATAAAAATTTCACAAGAGTTCAAAATAAAAAAATTTCCTTTAGGATTTCAATTATTTTCATAAATAATAAAACTCTTCACAGAATTTGAATATTTATTAATAAAATTTTTATAGAATTCCTCGAAAAATTTAATTATGCTTCAAAATTTCATTAAAATTCGTCGAAAGAATTTAATTATTTAAAAATTTGCTAATAAAATTATCGATAATAATTTAATTATAAGAAACATTCGCTTATTCAATAAATTATTTAGTTTTTTATTTTATTTGCTAATCTATATAATTATTGAAGAATTTTCAAATAATCGTAATTTCTTAAAATTGCAATATAAACAAATAAATCAGAATATTCTTTAGGGTCAGGGAAGAAATCAAAATTTTGTTTAAAGATCAGGGTTGCTACAAAATTAACTTTTTGTAGCAACCCTGATTGTATTTAAATTTAAATATCGACAACGGAGGTAATTTTGGAACATCAGAGGTTAGTCTAAAACACGCAATGCAGTTTTATGTAAAATTATTGCAATAAATTGTTTCAGTTTAGTTGTTGTTTTAAATAATACTTTAATATTTCCCCTATAAAGTAAATTAAACATTTTTTATTTTTATTGCCCCTGTCAAAGAGAAAAAAAATTGTTAAACTTTAAGAAAGTGATAAGCTTAAGGTTTCACCTTTTCTTTTCGTTTCTCCTTTCTCATTGACAGTGTTAATAAAATAAAATAAAATAAAAACGTTCAAGTTACTTTATGGACAAAATATTAAAATATTTTTCGAAACAGGGATCAAATTGAAACAAAAATTTTACACAAAAGTGAATTGCTATTGTATATTTACCTCTAATTTTCTATAAATTTACCTCGAGGGCAATAAAATGTAAAAATTGCTAATAATACCTCTATTGTGAATCCTGTAGTAGGTGTAATGCGAGCTAAATCCTGTCCCAATGTTTGAATAACTCTACGACCCCAAATCCAGAGTCCCGTTGAAATTCCCAAACCACCATAAAGAAGTATAAGTAATGGTGTCTCTGCCTCTTGCTTAGCCGAACCCTCTGCATAAATAGCCCAAAGTGCAATTAACGGTCCAATTGCATTGCTAACGTCATTACCACCATGTGCAAAGCTACCAAAAGCAGCAGTTAACACTTGCAAAAAAGAAAATAATTTCGAAACGTCAGGATGTTCTTCATTCATGTCAATTGCTCCTTGTCCACCTTCAGCATCGCCAGCGGCCATTAATAATGGACTTGCACTATTATTGCCCCTCAATTTTGGTGCATCCAAACTCGACATTTCCGTTCCACTTGCAACTGGACCATTCTCAGCAATCACTGATAATGCCGTTGTATCTTTTGATTCACCCGGACTGAAACCCTCATTTCTCCCTGTACTATTGTGTGATGAAAGTATCTTCTTTCGTTCATATGGGACTAAAAATATATAAACAATCACAGCTGACAATAAGCCGATGCCAATTGACGCCGTTAAACTTCCCCACCATGGTATATTATCCAGCATTAAAACTGAAAAAGAAAAGCGAAAAGATTAATATTTTTCAATATAAATAGAATAAACTGAAATAATTATATAATAATTATTGTAAATCTTAAATTATCGTAATCAATTTTGTTCTGTTTTTCATTTCAGGCTTTGGATTAATTAGAATTCAAACCTTGAATTTACCTCAAATAATATTCTGAATAAAATTTCTTGAAAAATTTCCCTTGGATTATTATTATTATTATAGAAAATTTAATTTAGTATTTGACAATTTTAATTTAATAGTAATGAAATATTAACTAATTAAATTTATTAAAAATGAAATAAAATACTTTTCTTATTTTTCTTTCAACGTAAAACATTTTTTTGCAATTTAAATTCGATCCGAAGCCTGAAATTTGTATATTAAAAATGAAATTTATTGCAAATATTAGAATGAAACAGGCTTCGCACTCAATTTAGAATTTTCAAAAAATGAATCGAAAGAAATTAATTATTTAAATCTTTTTTGACGACTAATAAAATTCGTTGCATGAATTCAATTTCTCAGCAAGAGAAGAAAAAAGTAGATATTTTTTTATTAAAATTGTAAAAAAGTCAAGAAAATAAAAAATCGTTTGGAATCTTTGTCAATTTCGTTAAGTGTCTAAAACGAGTTTTTTTTTCGTTGTCAGGTTTAATTTTTCGATAGCTACTTTTTTACCACTTTTCTTTAGCTTGAAATATGCTTTTTGCTACTTTTTTAAAATTAATTATCGAATGCGAAGTCTGATGAATTAAAATGACTAACATATTGTGAAAATTTGTTACCACAATGAAAATTTACATACGTTTCGGTCCATCGTGTGCAATAGAAAGAATATTAATAGCAATAGTAAGGCCATAAGCGAGAGGCAAAATATTTAGACCCTGCTTTAAAGGTTCATTGGACAGTAACACAGTCTTCCTGATCATCCAAAATATAATTACTGAGACGGTGCCACTGAGAAGGGGACTCGCAAACCACGAGGCTGCTATGTTTCTTAGAGCAGACCATTTTACCTATTTCGATTGGAGCAAAGAAAAAATAATTAGTAAAAAACAAATTATTTTGTTCAATTTTCGAGGCATTTTTTTTTCTTTTTGCCTTTACATACCCCTGCCGTTCCCCTGCATACTAGAGAGAAACCTACAGCGGCGCCAACAATAGAATGCGTACCGGAAATTGGAAGTCGCAGGGCAGTTGCCAACAATAACCAGACAGCAGAACCAGCTAATGTCGCCAATGATCCCAGCATCAGTTCCTTCTCGTGGCCCACGTACAGGGAGACGTCCAATATACCCTTGCGCATCGTGTCGGATACCTGAGAAATTTTTTTATTATTTTTCAATTTAGAATTCAATTTAAATTAAAAATTAAATTAAATTCATGTTTTTTAATTTTATTTATAGTTTATTTTTTTGTCTATTTATTTGTCTTTCTTTTATTTAATTTCTTCTTTTCATTAATTCTATTCTGGTTATTTATTCACTATTTAATCTATTTTATTCTAATTATTTTCTTGTTCCTATTTTCGAAATTTTACAAGAAAACTCTGTCTAAAGAAATTTTGAATAAAACTCCAATTGTAACATATATTTTTGCTAATTAAATATTTCTATTAAAAATCAAATAAATGAAATTTTAATAAATTGAAAAAAGAAAAATTTTAATGAAAATAAAAATTTGCTAATTAAAAATAATAAACTCCAGGGTTGCCGCAGATCAGGAAAAAAAATAGGAAATTTTATCAAAAGTACTGGGAACAATATTAAAATTCTAAAAGTGATAAAAATATTCCTATTTTTGTTGTTCAGCAATTTTTGGAAAATATTTAAAAACATGTAATTCTTTTTGAAATTTTTTGTTCGCCTCACAAATTTTAATGCAAAACCGTAATTTTTTTCTAATATTTTTTTGACAATCGTTAATAATTAAATTAATAATACTTTAATATTATTAATTTATTTTAATTTAACTATATTATTTATTTTATTTTAACTTTCATAGTATTATCAAAAATAGAAAGAGATGCGTTTACAATTTTAACAAATAATTGAACTCCAAAAAGGTTTTAATTCTCAAATTGTTAGAAAGCTTAATTTTTGTGGTAAAACATCATAAGGAATAAATATTTCATTTTCAAAAAGTTAGACTTCAAATTTTTTAATAATTGCTTTATTAATTAAACAACTGAATTTTAATAATCAAAATTGAATTTTTTTTTAAATTAAAATTTCCTAAAATTCCATTTAAGTAATTAAATAGTTGAAGTATTAAAAAAAATTATTAGATAATTTTAAAAAATTGAATATTTAAAGAATTTTATTCAGAATTTAAAATAATACTTCAGTATTTTTCAATAATAATATTGTATTATTATTATTATTATTATTATTATCATTGTATTGTGGCAACCCTGAACTTGTTTCGTCGAATCTAAAAGGAGACAAATTTTGTATATATCAGAAAAAAAAGGAAAATTGAAAAAAAGCAGGAAAAATGAATAATGAATAAGTAACATAAATAGATAATGGATAAGTAAAAATAAATAAATAAATTAATTAATAATAATAATAATATAAAATATAATTAATGGAGAAAAATAAATGAGTAATAAATATCCAAAAACTAAATGTACCTTGTATCCGATGAGAACAGCTCCAGCAATTTCGAAAATAGTCGCAAGGATACAAGCCTGAAATATCGTGAGTACACCAGCTCCAACGCTGGTTCCAAAGCTGTTTGCAACATCATTGGCTCCAATTCCAAATGCCAGGATAAACGCTACTATAAATCCTATAACGACGATCCAAATCAAGTTACTGTCGTACGCTTCAGTCATTGTTGTCCTTTATTTATTTAATTTTTTTTTTTATTTTTTATTGTACTTTTGAGCTTTCGCAAATATAAAACTTAAACCTCAAAACCCTTATACAATATTATTTATAAGTTTTGGAAACAAAACTTAATTTCACTTTTCGTCTGTGGATTATTATTTTTTTTTCTTTTGTGTCTCTTGCGTCTTATGAGTGAACTTTTCTTTTCTTTTTTTTTACTTGGAAGATACACTCTTGATTTGAAAAATTCTTACTTGTTATAATGGCATACATAAATAACTATTAAGAATATAATCATTTAGCAATATATCTATTTTCTCTTATTTTCTTTCTAAAATGCTAAATTCTGTTCTTGCAGCTTTGTACACGTTAATATAACAGAGGTAGTGTTTCGGTGCAGCACCGTTTTCGAGTAATCTTTTCATTTTTTTGTTTTTTTAAGGTTTTTTGTTTGTTTTTTGCTTTGGGGAATAATATTTACAGATTTATTGGTGGATTTTGTTAACAAGTAGTGTCTATTGTGTCGATGAATTTCTTTAATTTTAAACTACTCTCCTGGAATTTAGAATTGATCTCTAGGAATGTTCTCCTCGCGTGGTTGCACGCTAACCGCTGCGTTATCCTCATCTGAAAATTATTTTTCAAATTTCAATTAATTATGCAAACTACCAAACTTATTTTATTTGCAAATGTAAACATTAATTTTTTTTATAATATTAGATTCAAATTTTATCAAGAATTCACTTCTTCTTTGGAAGAATTCAATTATTTTTTATAAATAATAAAATTCTTCGCAGTCATTAAAATTTTTATTTTTTCAATTTTTATTTTCAAAACAAATTTTAATAAAATTTTACGAAAACATTTAATTATTTAATTAAAATATTAATAGAATTCTTCGAAACAATTCAATTATTTTTATAAATTGTAAACTTTTTCTCAAGAATTAACTTATTTTTATAAATAATAAAATTCTTCTTAGAAATTCAATTATTTTCAAAAGTTTAAAAAAAATTCTTTGTAGATTTCAATTATTTCCAAAAGTTCCAATTAAAATGATCAAAAACAACTAAAATTGAACAAATCTAAAGAAATTATGCAAAAAGGTTTAATTATTTATGAAAAATCTAAAAAAGTGATTAAAAAATTTAATTTTCTATCAATAATTTTAATAAAATTTAATAATAAAATATTATTAATTACAGTTATTGATAAACACGAATATTTTAAAAACGTAGAAGAATTTCTTCATAAAATTCCATTATTTTGACAATTTAAAAAAAAATTATTTAAAAAGCTCCATTATTTAACAAAAAATAAAAATAAATTATTCAAAACAGTTCAATTATTTTCAACATGATTTTAATAAAATTTCTGGAAAGAATTAATTTATTTTATAAATTTGAAATAACATTTTCCTGAAAGAACTCGATTTTTGTCGAGAATTAATTTATTTTCTACACAATTTGAATAAAATTTATCGAAAGAATTTAATTATCTTTAAATCTTTTAATAAATATCGTTTAAATTAATAAATTAATAAATTTTAATAATTAAAAAAAAACTTCGAAAACACAGAAGCAAACGAAAACTAACTTCGAACTACAAATAGTTTACCGGAATACAACAATTAATAATATAGAAGATTTCTACACCAATAAAATTTTTTAAAATTTAATACAAAAATTATTTTTCCTTTCTTTCATTTTAACTTTACTCCAAAGTGTAAATCCGATCTATACACTAAATATTTTAAAAAAAGCTTTGATTTTTATTCAAGGACGAGTTTCCTTCTCTTATGCAATAATTTTTTTTTTAGCAAAACTCGGAACTTTTTAGAAAAACGAAAATTGCTCAAATAAAAGAAAAATTAGACATTTTGCAATATCTCGAAAAAAGCAGCTTTCAAATTTTTGCGAATGAAAGGTTAAGGGTGGGTGGGTCATAGAGAAGAGTTTAATATTTAAACACTAACAACCAGAAATAAATGCATGAAAATAAAAAAAATTAAATTATTTCTGGAATAATTTTCCAAAATTACTATTTATCGAAAGAATTTTCCATATTTGGATTTTAAAAAAAAAGTACAACACGTGGTGAAACATTTTCATGCTCCAATTGGCACTTAGAGTAGAAAATGCTTGAAAATGCTGCGCCACGTGAAAAGTTGAAAAATGAATTTCTTTATAAGAAGAAATAAAAAGGATTATTTCATAGAATGAAGATGTAAAAATTTTCTAAATTACAAGACAATTGAGATGAGAAAGAATTTTTTGATAAATTACCATAGATATTTTCATTTTCTACTGGGAATGTGTTTTTAAGCACTTTGAATATTTTCTCGATGATGATGATGCAATTCTGTCTCGTTGAATATTTTTCGGGTGTACGTGCAGTAATTTCACTCCCGAATTCGAAAATCAAGAACTATTAAATTGTACACATTCGATATTCAGGAATAATCTGAGGCCGTTAATAATTACGTTAATTTCTCTCGTATCAGGGAGAAAAATTCGTCGACAAACGTCGACTTACATAACAAAAGTCGCACTTTTTGAGAAAAAAAATTCTATTTCTCGATAAACTTTCTCACACAACGTTCACGCGGGGTGCCACTTTCGGTGATTACACTGTTGAGGGGTGAAATATTGATCGAATCCCCCTTTTTGCCTTTCGTGTCTCTACCACCACCACCACCACCACACATTGAACTTTTACATTTATTGCGAATATACAATCAAACGTATTATTTTACCACAAATTTATTTATTTTTCCCACCAAAGAAAATGACACCAAAAGTTGCTTTTTTTCAACTTTTCCCCTTAATAGTCAAACTTTTATTCACTTCTGGACCGAAAGGGATGTTTTTTTCTACATCAAATGTGCGCAAACTCTCGCAATCAGGCCCACCACCTGGCCCAAAAATTTACCGGAAGTCCGAGAAGAATAAAAATTGTTGGCACTATTGAAGAACCGGGAAAAAATTAATTACTCCAAAAAAATAGATTTCTTTTTTAATTTTTTTATTCCAAAAGTCAAAAGTCAAAATTAAAGACTAAAAATGTCAAATGGAGGAGAAAATTTTTTTTTAAAGAAAAATTCGAGTTTTTTTGAATTAATGCTGAAGCACTAAAAATGATTATTTTTGCTCGACGATTTATTCTCGCAATATGGTTGAAACGAGAATAGAGAGTTCAAGTAGGATTTTGTCTATGAAAGAGGAATATATATGCTGGTATTTTCCATTAGATCGATCAACAATAACTCTTATACTCGTAAAATGGAGAAAAAAAATAACGACGAAAGAATAATGAGTATTAAACAGACATTGCGTAAAGAGTGCTAAACGCAACAACAAAACGATTGCAATTAATGGGCGAGGGCCTAATTGACAATAATCACATCCTTTCAATATTGGAGGTCGAAATCAAAATAAATTCGTAAATCAAGGATTTTTTTTGAAACTTGAAACAAAAAGGCTCGTTCGAATTCCTAAAAAGAAAATTACAAATCAATTTCGCAAATCTTTTGAAAAAGGCAGACAACATTTTTTTAATTCTCTTATTTTTTTTACTCCGAAAAGAAATATTAGTTTATTTTAGATTTTAAAAAAAGGCTATTTTTTTACTCCAAAAAGAAGATTTATTGATTTTTTATCAAAAAAAAACTTTTATTAATTAATGTTAACTCTAAAAAGAACAAATGTTCTTTTAATATAATTTAATAAATATTGATTTTTTATCAAAAAAAAACTTTTATTAATTTTTGACTAAATAAACATTTCTTTATGTTTTCCTCACAAAAAACCATTTATTCATTTTTATTCTTTACTTTATTATGGTAAAATAATTACTTAAAGACAAATCAACATTTTAAATTAGAAAATTACAGGTCTCGGATAATTTTCAATAATTTTTAACTTAACTTCATCTTTAAATCCATTGTTTTTAATAATTTTTCGAAAATTTCTCAAAATTTCAATTATTTTTAATACAAAAATTAATGTTTTCATAATAATTGTAACTGATCGTTTTTTAAAACTTATTCAGGTATAATATTTTCAAAAAGAAATAATAAAAAAATTCTTGAAAATAATTTTTTTTGTAAAGAAATACAAATTAGAAGAAGTAAAAAAATATTGTCGTTCAACGTTCGAAACTTTAGGAACGTAAAAAATAATCAAATTTTTAAAAATTTAATAAATATAAACATGATTTCTCCGAAATTTTAAAAGTCTAAAAAAGTCAATTCTGAAACATTTTAATTTACTTTTTTCGAAAATAATTGAATCTAAATAAATCATGATAAAACAATAATAAAAATTAGGTTTTTAAAAACACTGTAATGTCACTTTTCGAAAAAAATTCAATTTCTTAAAAGAATGTT
The DNA here is from genome assembly GCA_032872475.1 of Leptopilina myrica (nomen nudum). Taxonomy (NCBI): domain Eukaryota; kingdom Metazoa; phylum Arthropoda; class Insecta; order Hymenoptera; family Figitidae; genus Leptopilina; species Leptopilina myrica (nomen nudum). The sequence continues at coordinate 8,669,076 of CM065458.1, forward strand.
TACGTAATTTATGAAAAACTGATATTTTAATTTTTAATAACAAAAATATTAAATAAAAATATTTGAATTTCGGAGAATTTTATTAAAAAATTTGTAACATGATTGTTTTCAGCAAAATTTTAAAAATAATTGTAAAAAATTGTAATGTTTTGATTTTTCTATATATTTGAACGTTTGGAAATAAATAATTGAAAATGTTAATTAATTTTCTGAATTAATTGAATTTTAAAAAATTAGAATGAAAATATTGAAGGAATTACTTTTTCAAAAATATTTTAATATTTAATATGAATAAAATACATTAAAAATTAAATTGTTTTTAATAAAATACTTGAAAAAAGAAATTATTTTTATAACTAAATTTTAGAAAATTTTAATAAGGCAAAATTTTTTCACTTGTCTATTTTAAAAACTTTATTAGAACAATTATTCAAAAATAATTTTTAATATAAATTTATCTCTAGTTATTTTTTGCAGTATAAAAATATTTTTTACTAAAAATTTAAAATTTTGTTGAATTATTTGAAAAGAAAAATCGAAGATACAAGTTTTGAAAATAAGTCAAATTATTTTAACTGCAAGATTGTTACTTTGTGAAACTAAATATTGAAAAAATAGTATCAATTCTAAAAATTCGTTTGGTTAAAATATATTCAATAATTAATATTATCAATATTAATAATAGCAATAAATAATAATGTATTATTAATAATATTTAAATATGAGTCTAATTATATGCTTTTTTGCAACTTGCCTTAATTGATGACCGTGTCCTTGAAGAGCAACACTAGAAATGCTCATGGTTCTCTCCTCCTCACTGCACCACTTCTTTTCGATTTCTTTCTTTTTTTTTTGCAAGCAGCCACGTGTTGTTGAAAAACTTGTCAGTTATCGAAACAGGTACCGGAATCGCAAGCGCAATCATTATTAAGGTCATTCAAGGACTCTTATTTTTTTCTTTTTTCCTCCATTTGCTATCTATTATATAAAATTGTCTTCATTTCTGCTAATGAAAACTAATTTTACTTCTATAAATAAAGACAAAGTGTATTAAGAAATTCTCGATAAACACCAATAATTATTCATCATTTTTTTAAATTTAATTAAAAAGAAAATATACTCAGTTCATAGGGTTTATTTTTTTTATTATTATTAATAAAATTAATCCATTAAGTTTTCCATTGTTTTTTATAGTATATATACAAAGAAAAAATTAATTTCTTAAGAATTTGCACGAGTTTCGAATTGTAAACAATAAGTTTACAAATTAATGAAAAAATCAATGATTCAAATAAAGATAATAAAATCAAATTATAATCAAAAGAAAAAGTAATTATTTAAGTATTTTAAATAAAGAGAATATTGATTTCTATATCATGAAAGTATTCAACTTTTATTTAACTTTAACAGATTTTGTTTTTATTTGTACACGAAGAATTGGCATAAATACCGAAGAATTAAATATTAAAATGTAATATTTTATTTAATTTTTTATACTATAATTGATACTTCTCTTCTATTCTTTATCCCATTCTTCTTTCTCCAGCATCTCAGCTTCAACTTCTTGGATATATGGTTTAAGATACCTAACATCCTGTAATAAAATATAATTGTAGGTTTTTCAAAATAAGTTTTTACCTCAAAATTTATAAATATTTCGTCATTTAGCAAACTTTCAATCAAGTTTATCATGTTTAATGAAAGAAACATAATAAAATGATAAATAAATATTTACCTCTTCGAATTTCGTCCATTGTTCTTTTGGTAAAATTGATTTGGTGCAATTTACTTGCATAGCACGACAAATACGGAAATTACGTTCATCTTTAATTTCCTGGGGTAATCGGCGCAATGCCTCGACAACTGCTGGATTAAAATTGTTGTACAAATCGTCGTGCAATAAACCTGAAAAAATTGTTTAAAAAAAGAGTAAATCTAATCTTGTCAAAAAAGGAAAAATTAAGTCAGAAAGTTATTTACTTAATAAATTACTTTGAACTGACTATTTGTTATACAAGAGGCCATTAAAACAGGGAAGAAGAAGAAGAAGACAATAAATTACAACATTAAATATTTAAAAACAGCATAAAATAATAATTTATCATCACTTCTATAATAGAAGAGAGGTTATGTTTACTTTGAAAACATCGCAAGTATTATGGCACCCACAATATGTTTATATTCACATAAATTTTTAGAATAAAAATAATAGATTACCTAATTGGTTATACCGAGTGATATTGAAAGCCCATTTCTTAAAACCCGAACCTAAAATAAAACAATGTCAATTAAATTACGTAAGGGCGAATTCCAAAAAAGAGTCGAATGTCACTGACAATTACTGTCTAGAGCATTCCTGATTTAATCTTTAGTTAATAATTGAATTACCAAACAACATAGTTGACTTGCTCATGATTTACTAAATTTATTTTACTATTAAAACTAATTATTTTTTACTCCAAAAAGACCAATAATTCAATGTCAATTTCTTCCTGATTTTTACTACTAAATTCCACGAATTTCTCTAAAGGTACATTCACACAACTCTGAGCCATTTGTAACCATGGCAACGCACCAGAGTGAGCGAGAGAGAAAATTCAAAATTAAACAAAGCGCCAAAAGGGAAATCACAGAACTAAATATATTGTTTCCCATCACTGGTTGTTTTAACTTTCTGGAATTTTTTGTCCGATATGAACTCAGCGTTACTAAATGTTGAAAGTAAGTTAACCATCTCATTTGGAGTGTTAAACTTTATGGATTAACTATTTAGAAGTTTTCTGATGTAATAAAATACAATCTGGTTGGAATTTTTAATATTTTGCTTTAATATATTTATAAGAATCGTCTAAAATAATTTCAAAAGAGAATTCAATAAATTTGCCCTAAAAATGTCTGAGGAAGAATCGGTAAGTTTCGTAATACCACTTAAATATTGAATCATTTCACCGCATGCATTCAGAAAGCATGGCATGTCATTCTGCTTGTAATATTGAAACTAATTATACTCCAAGGTATATTATAAGTAAATAATTATAGTTAGCGCCGGATTTCATTTTTATTTGCAGCATAAAAAAAGGTCTTCAAATATTTTCTTTTATTATAAATAAATATTTCTAAACTAAAGAAATCATTTTTTTTTAAGTAATGTTAAATATCTTACATTCCTTTTTTGACCATTAAGTGGGTGACATTTATTGAACCTTTCGACTCTGTTTCATTTCTCGTGTTTGCTATTTTTAATTTTTTGGATTATATTTTTGCAGAGGGGAAGTAGTGTATTTTTCAAATTTTAGAGAAAAATGCTATTGGGAAAAATAAATTTTTTTTTTAAAGATGTTTGACCCAACTTTGAAGAAAAAGAAGAAGAAGAAGAAGACTCCTTTTGACATTGACGCAGCTCTTGCGGAAGGTGGTGATTTAGGTGATACTAATGAGGGAACAGGTGATAAAGAGAATCAAGAACCCGAGGCCATGAATGCCGATGACGATGAAGTCCTAGATCTAGAATCATTTGGCAAGAAGAAGAAAAAGAAAAAGAAGAAATTCAATCTTGATGAATTGGATGCAGCTCTGCCAGATTTAAAAAAAGAGGTTCCTAGTTTTATTTTTTTTCTTATTCACTCCGGGTTGCTGCAGGTCAAAAAATTCAGGGATTTTTATTTAAAAAAAAAATTCTTTATGAGAATTCAATTTTAAGAAACATTTACTCATTCAGTAAATTATTTATTGTTCTATAAAAATAATTGAATTCTCGTAGAATTTTCTATAATAAAAATTGTTTCTGTAGAATTATTTTTGAAAATGTTTAATTAAAGTCTTAATTTAATTTGAAATTTTTTATTTTCTAATATTTAGCTTCACAAAGTAACAATCTTGCAGTTAAAATAATTTGACTTACTTTCAAAACTTGTATCTTCGATTTTTCTTTTCAAATAATGCAACCAAATTTTTAATTTTTAGTAAAAAATATTTTTATACTGCAAAAAATAACTAGAGATAAATTTATTAAAAATTATTTTTGAATAATTGTTCTAATAAAGTTTTCAAAATATACAAGTGAAAAAATTTTGCCTTATTAAAATTTTCTAAAATTTAGTTATAAAAATAATTTCTTTTTTCAAGTATTTTTATTAAAAACAATTTAATTTTTAATGTATTTTATTCATATTAAATATTAAAATATTTTTGAAAAAGTAATTCCTTCAATATTTTCATTCTAATTTTTTAAAATTCAATTAATTCAGAAAATTAATTAACATTTTAAATTATTTATTTCCAAACGTTCAAATACATAGAAAAATCAAAACATTACAATTTTTTACAATTATTTTTTAATTTTTGCAGAAAACAATCATGTTACCAATTTTTAAATAAAATTCTCCGATATTCAAATATTTTAATTAAATACTTTTCTTATTAAAAATTAAAACATTAAACATTCTTTTAAGAAATTCAATTCTTTTCGAAAAGTGACATTACAGTGTTTTTAAAAACCTAATTTTTATTATTGTTTTATAATTATTTATTTAGATTAAATTATTTTCGAAAAAAGTAAATTAAAATGTTTAAGAATTGACTTTTTAAGAATTTTAAAATTTCGGAAAAATCATGTTTATATTTATTAAATTTTTAAAAATTTGATTATTTTTTACGTTCCTAAAGTTTCGAACGTTGAACGACAATATTTATTTACTTCTTCTAATTTGTATTTCTTTACAAAAAAAAATTATTTTTTAGATAAAAACAAATTAATAATTCTAAACTAAATATTTAATTTCAAATATTTTTGTTTCTTGAATAGTAATTTTTCTAAAACATTTAAGGTGAGATTAAGGTTTTTATCTTTTTTTTATCTCGAAAATAATAATTGAATTGAAATGATGAAAATAATTTTGAACGAGTTACAACAACAATATTTTTATACATAAATAAAATAATGATTTTATCACTCGGTCAGCTTTAATTATTATAAAACCTGTAGAAATTGGTTATTCCTAGTCGAAAATTTCGAAGTGATCGATTTCTTCAAGTTTTATATTTATATTTTTACAAGTTGCTTAATTTTGCAATTTTCGAAAATCTTAATTTTTATAGAAAGATAATATTTTATTTTTATTTTAATAATAATAATAATAATAATAATAATGATTACATCTTTTTTTAATTTTTATATTTTTCATTTTTTTTATTCATTCCGAATTTATTCTTCACAGGATGCATCGGAACCACAAATGGAAGATCCCTCAGTGGATGATAATTTAGATTTGGATATGGACTTTTCAAAAACGAAGAAGAAGAAAAAGAGAAAGAAGGATCTCGAGGAATTGATTAATGAAGAGGAGAAAAAGGAAGCAGATGACACTGAAAATGGTAAATATTAAATAAATTTCAATTTACTCTCAGGAATCATGAAATGTATTCTTGTTTTTTTTTAGAGAGAAACAAATTTTCTCTATTTTGAAAAATAATTAGAATAGATTTGTGTCAATTTCGTGATTCACTTTTTTATTCACTAATCACTTCATTACATTCGATTATTTACCTTTAATGTTATTTGTTAACATGCTGCACTGAATCTGAGCGAAGTGCAGAATACGGTAAGATTTTCGTAGTCTCGCATCAATTTTATAAATTAATCAAGAAAATAAAAATCAAGGAAATAAATATTCTGAAACTAAATTCTTTTTAATGCACAATTTTTTAAAAATAAAATTGAAGAAATAAATTCTGTTCATTGGAACTGAAAGTAAAGTCTTGTCTTGTTAGGAAACTAAAAAAAGAATTGTTTCACAGTCGAAGAAAGCAATCTTTGGGTTGGATCGGATAGAGATTACACATACGATGAACTTCTTTTGCGAGTATTCAACATTATGAGAGAAAAGAATCCTGACATGGTAGCCGGAAAGAAACAGAAGTTCGTTATGAGACCACCACAAGTCGTTCGTATTGGAACGAAAAAGACGTCGTTTGCAAATTTCACAGAGGTTTGTTATATTTTCATTTCTGTTAAAAGTTCAGAGAAATATAAAAAGCTTCTTTTAACTTTTTCGATTTTTATTTTTTTTTTAATCGTTTCGATTTTTAGATTTGCAAAACTCTACACAGACAGCCGAAACATTTATTAGATTTTTTACTGGCCGAATTGGGAACAAGTGGATCTGTGGACGGCAATAGTCAGCTTATTATAAAAGGTCGTTTCCAACAGAAACAAATAGAAAATGTATTGAGGAGATATATTAAGGAATATGTCACATGCCACACATGTCGCTCTCCCGATACAATTCTACAAAAAGATACTAGACTCTTCTTTCTTCAGTGCGAAACTTGTGGATCACGATGCTCAGTTGCCAGCATTAAATCCGGTTTTCAAGTAATTACCAATTTCCGATCATTAATAATTGAAATTAATAAAATAATTCGAAAAGTTCTCCTTTATTTTTTCTAAAGAAAGAAACTATATTTTTCCCAATTAAAATTATTTGTTTTCCTTTTCAGGCCGTCACTGGAAAAAGAGCTGCTATTCGTGCAAAAACTGCCTAAGCATTTTTCTACATTATTCTGTAATACAGAAATTTTTACGGGCATCGAAATTGTTCATAAATTATTATACTTATTGTACATCTTAATTGAGTATAATATAACAATATTTGGATGAAATAGAATTTTAAACAAACAAACAAAAAATAAATAAATAAATCTACTTTCTACTTATTCTAAATTGCAAAAAAAAGGAAATAAAAATTGTGCTCAATATTTGTTTTGAAAAATAATTAAACATTCTTGAAATAATAGTAATAATAATAATAATAATAATAATGAAAATGATGGGTGATGGAAAAAAGCCAGAATTTTTACAGGATAAAATCAATAAAAACACATTCACATTCTGAATAGCCAAAAACTTTTTATTTGTATTTTATACTTAAGTCATCTGAATAATATACTCGTAATACTCTTTACATGCGATAAAGCAGCATGTGTTGCATATTATGTACAAAGCTTATTTTTTTTATACTTATTTTTTATAGTTTTTGTTTTTTTTTATTGTTTTTTTTATTATTAGACTTTTGGCAGAAAAGTATAATTCTTTCACATGTAGTAGTTAGTGTACTACAGCTCCGTCTCAATCCTGAGAGTAAAATTTTTTCGAACCTTTATTTAAGGATAATCGAAAAGGTCGTTATGGGAACGATGATGGCGAAAATGATGGAACCTCGGTGTTTTCAGTTAAAGCACTCCTTTTTCGAAGAGTCGATGATCTAGATCCTGAAAATAATTTTTATTAAAAAGGAAAAAAAATTTCGCATTAGTTGAGAATTATGGAAAGTTAGTTATTTTTCTAAGCTTTCATTTAATTAAAATAATTTTATTTAGTTGTTAGTAATTATTACTAATTGGTTATTGTTAATGCTATTTATTTCCAGAAAGAAATTCTATAACAGAATAATCCTAGGATGGTTCGACTTTTTAGAATTTTTTTTTCTGTTCGCTGAAAAGGCGCATTTGTCGATTTATTTTGAAAAAATGCAAGTTTTTCGACTTTTTTTCAAAATATTCAACAAGAAATTACCAATTTTTTTTTGTAAAGACTGCAAATTATTTACTTCGATTTTTATATTCGAAAATTTATAAGTTTTTACAGTTTTTCTAACATTATTAAATTTTTTCGAAGTTCATAGATTGGAAACATTTTAAATAAACTTAAATTATTTAATATTTTATTTAAAATAATTAATTTTCCGTTAATTTAATTTCTATTTATTTCATTAAAAATTTTGAGAAACAAAGTTTTATTTGTAACTTTAAAAAAAATTAAATTCTCTTCAATTTTAATTTAAAATTTTGTTGAAAGCTACTTTTTAAAACATTTTAATTGATAATGTTTAAAAAAATGAATTCCCTTTAATTTTAATATTAAAATTTTCGAAAAACAAATTCTAACAAACTTTAATTGTAAATTTTTTAAATAATTAAATTCTCTTCAATTTTAATGAAAATTCAAAATAAAAATTTTGAAAAAATTTCTTTTTGACATTTTTTGTTAGAAATTTTTTGTGAAAATTAAAAAAAAGGAAAATTATTTTCAATAAAACTATATATTAATAAATTATTTAAATAAAGTAATTCTTAGTTTTTTAATTAAAATTTTTTAAAACTCATTTTTCAATATTTTCAATTACATAAAGTCGAAATTTTAAATATCTTCATAAAATAATAACATTTACATGTTTCTTGAAATTAACTTTTTTAGAATTATTCAAATATTGAAGAAAACAAGTTATTTAATAAATTTTTAATAAAATTTCTTTAAAAAAAATTACCTAAGTAGTTTTTCAAATTTACTAAAAATTCTTTAAATTATTTTTAGAAAGATAATTTTACAATTATTTACATTAAGGGAATTTGAACCTTTATGACGTCACAGCATTAAAATATATGCTTTGTATCAATTGTGACGTCATAATGGTTCAAATACCCTTAAAGTAAATTTAAATTTAAGAAAAACGTCTTTTATTAAATTTATTACTAAAAGTTTGGAGAAATCATGTATTCTTATACTTGTAATCAGAATTGTTCAAAAACTAGATAATTTTTTGATTTTTTCTAAAAACTCTTTTAATAAATTCATTATTTTCAAAAAAAATTTAATTAATTCAAATATTTTCATAAAATTTAAATTATTTAGAAATTTTTCAATTAGATAATAAAAAAATTGATAATTTTAAGAAATTTTTTAAAAGCATTTTTAAAGAATCTAATTTAAGAATGTTTGAATTCACGAAAAACTTTCGGAAAACTATGAAATAATTAATGACGCGAAAAATGTAATTTAATTAATATTAAATAAAATAAATAGAAAAAAACAAGTATTTAAATTGAATTTAATTCAATTTAATAAATTTAATAAATAGGAAGAAAATTCTTGAAAGTAATTACATTTTGGAAGGATTACAGTTTCAAATTTTTAGAAAGAATTAAATTTCAGAATAATGTTTTAAAATAGAAAAAATAAATAAATGGAAAAAATAAATAACAAGTATTTAAATATTTTTAACAAAATTATTTAATTTTTGCATAATTGAATTTGGAAATCAGGGAAATACAAAATGAATTTTTTGTGACAATACTGCGAATAAAATTGAACAAATCGTTTTCTTGGACTCTTTTTTTTTCTTTTCTTTTTTGAATCTTTTAATCGACTAAAGCGACTTTGTTTTTGCGCCAGTCGATCCGAAGCCTGAATATAGTATATTAATTAAAAAATACAATAATTAATACAAAATATACTTTGTCATATAAAATTAAGAAACAAAAATACGTTTGCGTAGCTTCTTAGTAACTAAATATTTTTCAGTATAAATATTCTTTTTTTAAATAATTAAAAAGTGTTCTTACTATGTGTTGTAGGTTTATATGACTTTTTCCATTGAGCATGTGTATTTGAAAGATGTGCATCGTCAGTGTTTCCGTTTTTATATTCATTTTCAGTCTTTTTTCCAACATTAGGAGAATTTTCACGGCTGCTTTCAGAATCCTGTGGGGGATTTTTCGTTTGTTTTTTAAAGAAAGAAAAATATATCAAAAAGATTTGAGATTTTTCTTAATATTAAAAAAAGAAAGAAGGGGAAATTATTTTTGTTTTTTTGGTGAAATTCCATTGTTACCGTATCACTAGCAGGTGCCGAGAGGGTCGATGCATCTGAGCCAGTTGAACTCGAGAGAGAATCCATTTCATTTACTGTCAATGGGAATGTTTCTTTGATCCATTTACGATAGTCTATCACCTCGTCAGTTACTCTAATTATCCGTCCCAAAATACTGTAATGGAAGAAAAAACGATACATTAATTTACAAAATTTGAAAATTTATTAAATTGCAATCATAAATCTTTAATTTTTCATGGTTTTAATTTTCAATTAGTAATTAATTAAATTTCAGTTGCAAACTTTTATGAAATTTAATACATTAGAAATTATTTATAAGAAAATTATTTAACAAAGAAATACACTATCTTCATGACCAAGTATTGACGTTTAAATTTTGCAATCGGAAATTTACAATTTTCAAAACACCAAACAATATATTTTTTTTCAGGTAAAATTAATTTGTTAATTTTTTATTATAAAATCATAGAATATTTTACTACTATTGTTTATTCTAAAAAGGACAAATTCTTCTTAAAGAATATTAATAACTATTTCAACTAAATAAACATATTTTTCTATACTTAAATATTAATTAGAAAAAAATACGATTATTTTATTACTTAATTGTTGCGGGAGAGTATTTTTCCTTTTCTTCTTGTTCGTTAATTTGATTTATCTATTATCGTTTTATATGCAGAAATTGAATCAATTGAACTCACCTAACTTTATTTGCGTCATTTACAAGTATGTTGAGAGGACTAACAGCTTGAGAGAGAACAAAGTATGCCCAGTCAAAAGCATCTTTCACATACAATGCACCATAACTACTTCGACCAATATCATTGCCCGGTGTTAATGGATCCTCTATGCAAAGTAATGAAGGACGATGGCCATCTTTCATTTCTCGTTGAACCTTCAAATTTTAACACTATTTTAACGAACCAGTAAATTTCATCAAATTCATTCAAAAATTTATTAGTGTGAATATTCATTTTCTTTTACGATAAATATAAAAGTTGTTACATGTTAATTTTCTTTTCACTTTTATAGAAATTATTTTTTAGTTTAAATCTTATTATATAAAAATTGTATAATATTCAAAATGTAAATTTTCTGTCGATTACTCAGGAAATATTATTTTTTTTAGTTTTATTAGGTACTTATTACAAAATTTATTACCAATTTAATTAATAAATTTTGAAAGAAGTAATAGTAAGCGAGAAAAATTGGATAATTTTAATAGAATCATTGTTTTTTGATCTGGAATTTAGTTTAGAATTGTAATTATTTATAAAGTACAATTACGTTTTTCAGTAGAAATTTTGGCATTTTTTTTATAAATATTAATTATTATTTATTGTAAGAATTATAATTCTTTTTATTTTAATATAAAAAATTTAATTCCCCAGTAAATAAATAAAAAGAAAATTTTCTTTCAACTTTTCATGAAAATTTTCTCTTTACTTTTATTAATTACAACAAAAATTTACTCCAATTTATTTGACAAATTTAAAAAAAATAATAAGCAGACACTATTTATTATTAACTAATTTTTAATTCAAATTTTTGAAAATAATTGAGTTTCTCAATCATTTTTATTGGAAATTTTTTAAATAATTGAATTTTATGAAAAACTCTTTTAAGTTTTTAAAATACTAGTCTTCATAAATAATTGTAATTAATATTATTATTAAATTTTATCAAAACTATTTATAGAAAATTAAAGTCTTTTAAGAAATTTTATTAGTTTTCGAAAATAATTAATTTCATTTTCTTTAAATATTTTCAAAATAATGCAGTTTTTTAAAATAATTTTAATTGGAAATTCATAAAGAATGTTATCTAAACTTGTGAGAGTAATGGAATTTTTTTGGAAAAATTTTATTACAATTTATAAAAATAATTGAATTGTTGCAAAGAATTTTACAATTTATAATATTAATTGAATTGGTTCGAAGAATTCTATCAAAATTTTAGAAGTAATTGAATTGTTTCGAAGAATTCTATCAAAATTTTGGGAATAATTTAATTATTTTGAGAAATTTTATGAAAACTGTACCTATTGAAAATAATAATATTCCTTAGACGAATTTTATTTTATTATTGATAAAAATAATTTAGTTGTTTCTAAGAACTCTATTAAAATGTTAGGAATAATTGAATTATTTCATGAAATTTTATTAAAATTGTATTGAAAATAATTAAATTCCTGACACGAATTTTATTTTATTATTAATAAAAATAATTGCATTGTTTCTAAGAATTCTGTCACAAATTTCAGGAACAATTGAATTATTTCGTGAAATTTTATTAAAATTGTATTGAAACTTATTAAATTCCTGATACGAATCTTATTTTACTATTTATAAAAATAATTTAATTATTGCGAAGAATTTTACAATTTACAAAAATAATTTAATTGTTTCGAAAAACTTTACTCCTTATAAAAATAATTGTATTCATTGTTTTCTGCGAAAAACATTAAAATTAAAAAAAAATAACAATTAATACTCAACAAAGTGAATTTAAGAAATTTTAATTATTTACTATTTATTTTAATCATTTAATTTCTATTTTATTCAATTAATAAATTATTTTTCCTTTTTTTTCTTAAATATTCACCTCTTCTTTAGATATGTAAGTACCACCGCTTTTAATTCGGATTCCAGTCTTTACATAATTAAATTTTCTGCCGTACAATTCCAAAAATTCAATTAATAATACTCCTAAATTCGCATTTGAACTATGTGCGTTTTGTCTTGGATGCAACTGAAAATAATTTATTATAATAATTTCACATCACTTTTTTTTCTAATCGAAGAAAATAATGTAAAAATTACTTTGAAAATAAAAAAAATTTCACTGAAAAATAAATAATAGTATTTTGTTTAATAGGATTAATTAAAAACTAATTAGAAGAATAAAAATCAGAATAACGACGACTCCATAGAAAAGAAAACATAAAGGTCGAATCAGGTCAATTACAGTATACCTACAGCTACAGGTGTCCATTGTTATTCAAATGTAATTTAAATACCTGCTTTGGCGGGACAGTCTCATTTTAAGCCAGGTATTTTCTCAAGCAGGTAACTCAATTTTAACAAAGAATTAAAGGGATTTTTCGAATAATTAAATTACGTGCCAACTATTTTAACTACGTTATCTATTAAATTAATTTCAATAAAAACTAAATTAACTAAATTTCAAAATAATAAATGATAAATGTTTAATTTCTAATTTTTAAATTAAACAAAATTAAAAACTCAATATTACAAAAACCAATGAAAATAAAATTTCTCACATTTTCTGTATTTAAAAAAAAATCTATGTAAAAAATAACATAAAAATAAATCTAAAATTGTTTACAATTGTAACGTGCCTACCTCCATAGAAGCCAATGGTACAGGAATGTAAAGGAAAATTCAATTGACTCGAATTGAAAAAATAATTAAAATAAAAGTTATCTTACCTGCAAAAAACTTATAGTCATAAGAATTAAACTATAAGATGAAATACCGCCAGTAAAAACTTCATTAAGGTCACGTTGCAGTAAAAACTGTTTGAGTACCATGACTAATTTATCCAAAACTGGAAATTGTCGTTTAAATGACTTGATCAATTCTGCCGATTTAACCCCACTATTCATATTAAAACTGATGTCAACTTTGATTTCAGTTTCTTTATCGGTAAGTTTAACAATAGGAACGCTAGCCTTATCTAATACTTTAATAGACGAGGGTTCAGCAATATTTTGATCTAATAAAGCACGTTCTAATGTTCGAAGTGGTAAATTAGACCAGTTTCCAATTACGACCAGATCGATATCACTAAAAGAAAAGAAAAAAATTCGATCTCGTTCAATGATATAATTATTAATTGTGTGACAGCTTTTCATTGGAAAAAAAAATTAATACAAAAAGAAATCCCAAGTTAATTATTATTATGTATTAACTTAATTAGTTAACTCTAATTAATAGTTTTTGTTATATTCAATTCTTTCACATACTTTTTAATTTAATATTCTCAATGAAATTTTAGTTTGCAAATTATTGTAATTAGCATAAATTCTGTCCAAATAATGAAAGCAATGTAAATTTTACCTCGTTGGCAAATATAATCCAGTCCTAAAACTTCCAAATACTTCTACTTTGGAATCGGGCCACAATTCATTAATAATTTGTTCTATTCTTTTAACTACACGCAGTCGTAAATTATGCTCTTCTGTTGACGGACACATATAAGCGAAGAAATCTTCAATTTCTTCATGTAGTCTGTTTGGAAAAAAAAATTATTTCGTTTTTTAATAGAGTAAAACTGTTTTTTAGTGTGTTTCTAATAATTTCAAATAACTTCAAATTGTGTAATTTCAATAATTTACAATTGTTTAAATAATTAAATTTATTTATATTATTAAATTTCAGATTTATCACTAAATAATTTCTGAGTAGATGTAAATTTCTAAAGTAGAGAATTTTTTATTTCCAAAAATGATGTTTAACATTTTTGCAATGAAAAAATAGAAAAAAAATCCATTAAATTTAAATTATTAAAAAGATTAATTTTCATAAAATTTATCTTGTGGTAATAAAGAGGAGAATTTTCAATTTCATTCATAAATTCGTTTAGAATTATATTATTGTTTACTTCCTTTGCTGAAAGGTCAAACGAGACATAAGGATTTTTAAGATTTATTGCTCATTGCTCATTAAAGAAACTAAAACTTTGTATTAATTAGAAGAAAACATTTTTCCTGCTTCTAGTTATCACTTCCGAAATATTATCGCTCTATTCTAGATCTATAAAAGAGATTATTTTTCATTTTTCTATTCTATTGCATTATTACTGAAACGTTAAAATATTGAAAAACAAAGTATTTTAAATAACATATTTGCAAATACAAGAGAATAATTAATTATATCGATGACTAATACTTGTAATTACGCTATATAATTTCTCAATACTGTCTAAACAGTTAATCAATGGTTAATTAAAGTATTTTTCTTAAAGAAAAAAAAAGAGAGAAAATAAGTATTTATTTTTATTTTTTTAAGGATCGGTATAATCAAAATCGAATGCCAAAAAGAAAGAACACGTGAATGACATAACCTATATGGCACATTTTTTTTTTAAATTTCAAATCTATATTGGCGAAATATCAATAAGCAATAAATTAATTGACAATAATTAACTCACCCTATAACACCTTTGGAATAATGTTTGTTTGGAATTCGCCAGGGACATCCACCATATGCACCAACTAAAGCATTATAATTATAGTTCATTCCGTAAGTACTAGCACGATTATCGTTTTTCCTTCTAGAAGGATTGTAATAGTTATTACAACTATTGTGGGGGAGACGATTAATTCTATCTTCACTAAGTCGATTGTAGTTGTCGGTCAATGAATTGTCTTGCTGAATTTTATTGCCCATTGCACACGAAATGTCGAGCTTAGATGTTAATATATCTAAGCCCTTTTCAGCTTCCCAAATATGTAACCACAAATCTTTTGCAGGACCGAATTGTTCTGGTTGATGCCAACCAATCGTGGGATCCATATGAAAAATACTAGTTTTTAGTTTAATTTATATATGTAAACTGTCATAAATGTTCCTTTTTTTCCGTATATAGTCAAAATTAAGAAAATAACTTTTCAAATCTTCTTGATATTAGAGTTTAAGGAAGTGTACATACTCGCTTTTTAAAACATTGAAATATAATACTGGAGCCCAGACAAGCTCCTCTTTAACATTTACCACAGAGTTTTTGCACAAAAAGATGGTAAAGAGGTTATGACTTTTTAAAAAACTCCTACGTCAAATACGATCTTTACGTACACTAAAGTTTCATTCACATTGTACAATCTACTCAATTTTTTGAATGAAAATTACTTTACCTTTCTAAAATTCGATAAATCGAATATCTGTTTTCTGATTGGTGATTGAAGTTACTCGCAAGCGCCTTCTCAACCCTGTCTCTGGACTATTTTCCACACTTGCCCATCCCTTGACACCGAGACCATTGAAAAATTCACCTTCCCATCCTTGTTCTCTTGTGCAATTTAAATGCCCAAATCCCAAAACCGTTAAACAAAGTTTCGAATTGTTGTTATTGTTGACTCGAAATTTTCTTTTAAATTCAAGCATTGCCTCGGTGAGGTTTCTGTTATAAAACTTATTTCAATCTATACTTAGAACTTTCAGGTATGTTACGTTTTGCTTATTAAATACATACAAAAAAAAGGGTTATATTTCACAAAAAGTATCTGATGTCAAGAATTATCCTCTTACTTCACACTGGTTGAAAAAATTGAATTTTTCAGTTAAACAGAATGTTGAAAGGAAAAGAAAATTCCGCTCAGGTAACAACACATTTCGGTATTCTGGATAATGCTGCAAAACCATTGAAATCGAGAAATGGTATCAACATACCGGAAAACGAAAAGAATTCACTGATTAATAATAAAGAGCCGAAAACGGACAATGATAATTTAGTGAAAAATCCAATTAAAAGTCATCTCAATGATAATAAATCGAGTGTAAAATCGCCGGATTTAATGCCACCCCCGAAAATGCCACCTGCATCGAAATCAAGTGATCTAAGTGAACACAAAAGTAAAACTCTAGACAAAGGTTGTGCTGATAAAATGAAAGAGGGTACGAAAAAGTGGGTGCTAACTGATTTTGACATTGGCAGACCATTAGGTAAAGGAAAATTCGGAAATGTATATTTAGCTAGACATAAAGATACTTCATTTATTATTGCAATGAAGGTACTTTTCAAGGATCAGATAATAAAAGCCGGTGTTGAACATCAAGTGCGTCGGGAAATTGAAATTCAAACACATCTTAGGTAAGTGTTGAATAATATTTACTTTTTTTATTATTTCGTATTTTTCTTAAATTGTTTTCCATTTTTTCTGCATTTTTTCGTATTAATTTGTATTTTTCGTATTATTTTCTGTATGTTTTTGGTATTAATTTGTATTTTTTAAAATTATTTTCTATATTTTGCTTTAGTTTCATTTTCTGTATTTATCTATAGTTTGTTAATTTTATTGTCAGTATTTTTGAAAAATGTCCTTTATTTTCACAGACATCGTAATATTCTTCGGATGTATGGCTATTTTCATGACGACAAACGAATATATATAATTTTAGAATATGCGCCTAAAGGGGAATTGTATAAAGAATTAAATGGTCAGGAGAATAAGAGATTCGATGAAATTAGGTAAGTTAAAATTGTTAATATTACTAAGAGAATGATTAATTTCTTTCCTGGTATAAATTGATTTATTTTTACTAAAGGGTCAGTCCATTATATTTCACCCAAAGCCGTTGCGGCCTATTTTTAAAAAAATTTCATAATTTGTAAAAATGATGCTTAATATCCGTAGATTTCATTTTTGAGAATTATTTTATAAAATTTTTTGATTTAAACATAGAATTTGAATTTTTAAGTTGAGTTGCACAGAAAAAAGGTTAGATTGACAGTTATAAAAATTTAATAAAGAAGCATGGAAATAATTTAGACCATACAAATTTCTTGATTGATATTTGTTAAAAATGAGCTAATTTACTTGTATAAATAGATTATTATGTAAACAAACCCAAATTAGTAGATAAAAATTGATTTCAAAACTTAACTATAAAATGTCAAAAGTCACTACATTTTATTTACACTTTTCTAAAAAGTATATAAATATTTTAAAATTTATTACTATTTAATGTAAAGTATTTTTAATGTACTTTTATAATATGTGCTAACTTTTTAATTTTATAATATAGAAATATAAAAAATTTTACCTTTAATATTGAGTGTTTCATGATTTTCAGTGATTTTAATCACTTATTTCTTCTCAGGCGGTTAATCAAAAAATCCAATTTTTGTCTTAATATTTAAGTTTAGCCTTCCTTTTCATTCTATTAAATTTTCGTGATGGAGAACGAACTACTTTTAAGTTTAAATTTAGTTTAAAAAATCTGCTGAAAAAACGCATTTTTTTGGTTAAGTAGCAGGTATTTTTATAACACTGAAGTTGGCTATCTCAATAGTCTTGCAAAAATCTACTTGTATTTAACCAAAAAAATGCGTTTTTTCAGCAGATTTTTTAAACTAAATTTAAACTTAAAAGTAGTTCGTTCTCCATCACGAAAATTTAATAGAATGAAAAGGAAGGCTAAACTTAAATATTAAGACAAAAATTGGATTTTTTGATTAACCGCCTGAGAAGAAATAAGTGATTAAAATCACTGAAAATCATGAAACACTCAATATTAAAGGTAAAA
The DNA here is from genome assembly GCA_032872475.1 of Leptopilina myrica (nomen nudum). Lineage (NCBI taxonomy): Eukaryota > Metazoa > Arthropoda > Insecta > Hymenoptera > Figitidae > Leptopilina > Leptopilina myrica (nomen nudum). The sequence continues at coordinate 8,687,014 of CM065458.1, forward strand.
TTTTTTATATTTCTATATTATAAAATTAAAAAGTTAGCACATATTATAAAAGTACATTAAAAATACTTTACATTAAATAGTAATAAATTTTAAAATATTTATATACTTTTTAGAAAAGTGTAAATAAAATGTAGTGACTTTTGACATTTTATAGTTAAGTTTTGAAATCAATTTTTATCTACTAATTTTGGTTTGTTTACATAATAATCTATTTATACAAGTAAATTAGCTCATTTTTAACAAATATCAATCAAGAAATTTGTATGATCTAAATTATTTCCATGCTTCTTTATTAAATTTTCATAACTGTCAATCTAACCTTTTTTCTGTGCAACTCAACTTAAAAATTCAAATTCTATGTTTAAATCAAAAAATTTTATAAAATAATTCTCAAAAATGAAATCTACGGATATTAAGCATCATTTTCACAAATTATGAGATTTTTTTAAAAATAGGCCGCAACGGCTTTGGGTGAAATATAATGGACTGACCCTAAAGAATAATAGAAATAAAAAATTAATTTCAAAAGGTTTTTAAATTTAAATGTTTGAAAATTTCAATGATAGAAGATTAATGATATTTCAGTATTATGTATTTATTTTAGAGAATTTTCAATCTATTCTTTTCTTAAAAAGTAATTCAAGTTTTGAATAATTTTATTTTAAAGTAGCAAATGTTACGCGCGGAACACGTTATTTAATTTGTTGTTATGCAAATTAAAGTATTTTTTATATTCAAATATAAATTTTAAAAATAATTTCATACTCAAAATAAAAAAAAATTGACTTATTAAGTACAAAATTAATTATTACTGTTCATATTTTCAAAATTTTAATTAAATTTCACGAAAGAATTCAATAATTTTCTAAAATTTTAATAAATCCTTCAAAATAATTAAATTATTCTTATAAATATGGTAAAATTCTTCGCAAGAATTTAATTAATTTTATAAATAGTAAAATTCTTTGCAATTATTTTCAAAACAATTTTAATGAAATTCCTCTGATGAATTGAAATATTTTTAAATATTTTCATAAATTTTATTTATTTCCTAAAATTTAAAATTTCTTTGAAACAATTTAAATAAAATTACACGAAAGAATTTAATTTTTTTCAAAAATTTCCATTAAATTCAATTACAACAAGAATTTTAAATTTTCTAAAAATAATTCAATTATTGTCAAAATATTTATAGAAAAGAAAAGAAAATTCATTATTTTCAATTATTTCTATGAAATACTTCATACGAATTTAATTATTTCTCAAAATTTTAATAAATTCTTCAAATGTTTCAATTATTTTTAAGAATAGTAAAATTCTTTGCAATATTTCATTTATGGTAGTAAATAGTAAAATACTTTGCACAAGTTTAATTATTTTCGATACAATTTTAATAGAATTTCTCAAAAGAATTTTGAATCTTCAAATATTAACCTAAAATTCATTTATTTTTAAAAATTTTCGATAAATTCTTCGGAACAATTCAATTATTTTTATAAATAGTAAAATTCTTTGCTGTAATTCAATTATTTTCAAAGCAATTTTTAATTCAATTCATCGAATGAATTCAAATATTTAAAAATATTTTCATAAACTTTATTTATTTTCTAATTCTTATTTGAAGGAATTAAATTATTATTAATCCAATTTAAATAAAATTACACGAAAGAATTTAATTATTTTCAAAAATTTCCATAAAATTGAATTTCAACAAGAATTTTAAATTCTCTAAAAATAATTCAATTATTGTCAAAATATTTATAAAAAAGAAAAAAATTTCATTATTTTCAATTATTTCTATGAAATAATTCATACGAATTTAATTATTTCTTAAAATTTTAATAAATTCTTCGAAACATTCTAATTATTTTTATAAATAGTAAAATTCTTTGCAATACTGCATTTATGTTTATAAATAGTAAAATCCTTTGCACGAATTTAATTATTTTTAAAACAATTTTAATAGAATTTCTTGAAAGAATTTTAATCTTCAAATATTAACGTAAAATTCATTTATTTTCTAAAATTTTAATTAATTTAATGACTCTTCTTTAAACGTTTTTCTAAATGAATATTTTTCCATAACTATTTTTTCCTTTCTCAAAGCAACTTTTCGTTAGTTTTTCTTAATTAATTAACGAACACGAAGCCTGAAAATAATTAGAGATACAAGAGCAATTTTTCTCTTTCAGGACAGCTACCTATATAACTCAATTGGCCGACGCTTTGAGATATTGCCATAAACGAAAAGTAATACATCGTGATATAAAACCGGAAAATCTCTTACTCGGACTACATGGTGAATTGAAAATTGCCGATTTTGGATGGTCCGTTCACGCTCCATCATCACGACGAACGACACTGTGCGGAACTTTAGATTATTTACCGCCTGAAATGGTTAAAGGACATACGCATAATCATACCGTGGATTTGTGGTGCATTGGCGTTTTGTGCTACGAATGCTTAGTTGGAGAACCTCCTTTCTTAGCGAAAACATACGATGACACTTATTTAAAAATCACAAAAGCCCGTTACAAGTGTCCCGCATTTGTTAGCGAGGGAGCACAAGATTTAATGGCAAAGGTAATTTTTCCTTTATCTCTATTTAGATTATTTTTTCTCTAAATTTCTTTGATTTCTATTCAGACTATTATTTCTCTAAATTAATAAAATAGATTTAAAATCTAATTTTATCTCAAACAAATGTTTGTGGATTTTGAATAGTATATTAAAATATGATCTAACTTTTCGAATAAGCGAAATTTTATTTCATAAACTTAAATATTGTGATTAAAATAATTTTCTCCTTCAATATAAGATTTGAATCTTATTTTAGTATTGTATTTTCAAAAACATCTGGAATTTGAAAATGTGAAATTATTTTTTCAGTTATTGGTAGTTGATCCTGAACGACGACTGAGTTTAGACGGAATTCTTAATCATCCCTGGATTGTGAAAAATCGTACAATTGAACCGACACAGACATGAAAAGTAATGAAAGTGCCCTGGGTTAAATGAATCATTTAATGTAATTTATCAATATAAATAATTTTTTTATTTTATTATAAGACTATTAATTTTTTAAAAACATTTTTTCAGATATTTTCTCTTTATTACGAATAAAATTTTTATTTAAAGAAATGTGTTAATGATTTTTTTTTATTTTTTTAACTAATTTGATATTCAGTAATTTTATTATATCTGTTTTATTTTTCATAAAATTTCTATCTCCAGTAATGTAATTAAACTTTTTTAAAGTAGAAAATATAATCACATTACAAATAAAAAAAAATATTACTTGCTCAATATTTTGTTGTTTTTCTTCAAATGCCTATAGAAAATCAGGGAAAACAAAAGTAATATTAGTCGAATCTCTAATTTTTTAGAGAGAAGAGCTTTATCAATAAAACTAACATACGATACGCGCGATAAAGCGCGCGTTCACATTCTATTTCAATAGTTAAAATAATACAATTACATCTAGCAGTAAAAACTAATACAAAAACAATTATTTAAGTATTAAATGTAATATTTAGTAAATACGTTAGTTCCATAAAAATCCGCTAATATGAGACAAGTGGCGCCAAAATTAGACTCAATTTTTGGCGCCACTTGTCTCATATTAGCGGATTTTTCAGGAACTAATGGCTAAATTAAATTAATTGTTTTCTCATTTTATTATTTTTTTTTTTAATAAAAAATCGGATTGTTTACTCTTTTTATTAGTTAATAAGCATCATACATCTATAAACAACATTAAAAAACAATTGTTTAAACAATTTATTTTATTATTTATTAAATAGGTGAGTTCCGTAAAAATCCGCTAATATGAGACAAGTGGCGCCAAAATTAGACTCAATTTTTGGCGCCACTTGTCTCATATAAGCGGATTTTTCAGGAACTAATGGCTAAATTAAATTAATTGTTTTATCTTTTTATTTGTATTTTTTTAATAAAAAAACGGATTGTTTAATCTTTTTATTAGTTAATGAGCATCATACATCTATAAACAACATTAAAAAACAATTGTTTAAACAATTTATTTTATTATTTATAAAATAGGTTAGTTCCATTAAAATCCGCTAATATGAGACAAGTGGCGCCAAAATTTGACATTGGTTTTTGGCAAAAAATCGGGTTCAATTTTTGGCGCCACTTGTCTCATATAAGCGGATTTTTCAGGAACTAATGGCTAAATTAAATTAATTGTTTTCTCTTTTTATTTGTATTTTTTTAATAAAAAAACGGTTTGTTTACTCTTTTTATTAGTTAATAAGCATCATACTACAATAAACAACATTAAAAACAATTGTTTAATCAATTAATTTTATTATTTATTAAATACGTTACTTCCGTAAAAATCCGCTAATATGAGACAAGTGGCGCCAAAATTAGACTCAATTTTTGGCGCCACTTGTCTCATATAAGCGGATTTTTCAGGAACTAATGGCTAAATTAAATTAATTGTTTTCTCTTTTTATTTGTATTTTTTTAATAAAAAAACGGTTTGTTTACTCTTTTTATTAGTTAATAAGCATCATACTACAATAAACAACATTAAAAACAATTGTTTAAACAATTTTTTTTATTATTTATAAAATAGGTTAGTTCCTGAAAAATCCGCTAATATGAGACAAGTGGCGCCAAAAATTGAGTCTAATTTTGGCGCCACTTGTCTCATATTAGCGGATTTTTCAGGAACTAATGGCTAAATTAAATTAATTGTTTTCTCTTTTTATTTGTATTTTTTTAATAAAAAACGGATTGTTTACTCTTTTTATTAGTTAATAAGCATCATACATCAATAAACAACATTAAAAACAATTGTTTAAACTATTTATTTTATTATTTATCAAATAGGTTAGTTCCGTAAAAATCCGCTAATATGAGACAAGTGGCGCCAAAATTTGACATTGGTTTTTGGCAAAAAATCGGGTTCAATTTTTGGCGCCACTTGTGTCATATAAGCGGATTTTTCATGAACTAATGGCTAAATTAAATTAATTGTTTTCTCTTTTTATTTGTATTTTTTTAATAAAAAAACGGATTGTTTAAACTTTTTATGAGTTAATATGCATCATACATCTATAAACATCATTAAAAAACAATTGTTTAAACAATTTATTTTATTATTAATAAAATGGGTTAGTTCCGTAAAAATCCGCTAATATGAGACAAGTGGCGCCAAAATTAGACTCAATTTTTGGCGCCACTTGTCTCATATAAGCGGATTTTTCAGGAACTAATGGCTAAATTAAATTAATTGTTTTCTCTTTTTATTTGTATTTTTTTAATAAAAAAACGGTTTGTTTACTCTTTTTATTAGTTAATGAGCATCATACATCTATAAACAACATTAAAAAACAATTGTTTAAACAATTTATTTTATTATTTATTAAATAGGTTAGTTCCGTAAAAATCCGCTAATATGAGACAAGTGGCGCCAAAATTAGACTCAATTTTTGGCGCCACTTGTCTCATATAAGCGGATTTTTCAGGAACTAATGGCTAAATTAAATTAATTGTTTTATTTTTTTATTTGTATTTTTTTAATAAAAAAACGGATTGTTTACTCTTTTTATCAGTTAATAAGCATCATACATCTATAAACAACATTAAAAAACAATTGTTTAAACAATTTATTTTATTATTAATAAAATGGGTTAGTTCCGTAAAAATCCGCTAATATGAGACAAGTGGCGCCAAAATTAGACTCAATTTTTGGCGCCACTTGTCTCATATAAGCGGATTTTTCAGGAACTAATGGCTAAATTAAATTAATTGTTTTATCTTTTTATTTGTATTTTTTTAATAAAAAAAACGGATTGTTTACTCTTTTTATTAGTTAATAAGCATCATACATCAATAAACAACATTAAAAACAATTGTTTAAACTATTTATTTTATTATTTATAAAATAGGTTAGTTCCTTTAAAATCCGCTAATATGAGACAAGTGGCGCCAAAATTAGACTCAATTTTTGGCGCCACTTGTCTCATATAAGCGGATTTTTCAGGAACTAATGGCTAAATTAAATTAATTGTTTTATCTTTTTATTTGTATTTTTTTAATAAAAAAACGGATTGTTTACTCTTTCTATTAGTTAATAAGCATCATACATCTATAAACAACATTAAAAAACAATTGTTTAAACAATTTATTTTATTATTTATTAAATAGGTTAGTTCCGTAAAAATCCGCTAATATGAGACAAGTGGCGCCAAAATTAGACTCAATTTTTGGCGCCACTTGTGTCATATAAGCGGATTTTTCATGAACTAATGACTAAATTAAATTAATTGTTTTCTCTTTTTATTTGTATTTTTTTAATAAAAAAACGGTTTGTTTACTCTTTTTATTAGTTAATAAGCATCATACTACAATAAACAACATTAAAAACAATTGTTTAATCAATTTATTTTATTATTTATTAAATACGTTAGTTCCGTAAAAATCCGCTAATATGAGACAAGTGGCGCCAAAATTAGACTCAATTTTTGGCGCCACTTGTCTCATATAAGCGGATTTTTCAGGAACTAATGGCTAAATTAAATTAATTGTTTTCTCTTTTTATTTGTATTTTTTTAATAAAAAAACGGTTTGTTTACTCTTTTTATTAGTTAATAAGCATCATACATCAATAAACAACATTAAAAACAATTGTTTAAACTATGTATTTTATTATTTATAAAATAGGTTAGTTCCATTAAAATCCGCTAATATGAGACAAGTGGCGCCAAAATTTGACATTGGTTTTTGGCAAAAAATCGGGTTCAATTTTTGGCGCCACTTGTGTCATATAAGCGGATTTTTTATGAACTAACTGCTAAATTTAATTAATTGTTTTCTCTTTTTATTTGTATTTTTTAAATAAAAAAACGGTTTGTTTACTCTTTTTATTAGTTAATAAGCATCATACATCTATAAACAACATTAAAAAACAATTGTTTAAACAATTTATTTTATTATTTATAAAATACGTTAGTTCTATAAAAATCCGCTAATATGAGACAAGTGGCGCCAAAATTAGGCTCAATTTTTGGCGCCACTCGTCTCATATTAGCGGAATTTTATGGAACTAAACAACATTTTTTAATAAATAATTTTTTTCGTTTTTTGTATTTTTTTGTAAAAATGTTCGTTTATTTATTTTATAAAAACAATATCTTTTAACCTTCTTTCTTCTTAAATAATAAAAATTTTGATATTGACAAATCGAAGAACTATAATTTCGATCTGTCAAGCAAAGTGTTTTGAAAAAGAAACAAAAGCATTTACAAAAACTAACTTCAAACTGCGGATAGAATGAATGAAAGAATACCAAGATTATTATTATTAATTTTTTAAATTATCACTTTTAGGCAAGACTCTAAAAGTTCTGAACGTTCAAATCACCGAAATTTATTTATTTCCTCTACAAATTAAATTTTTATTGCAATTATTTTGCAAAACTATTAAAAAAAATTAATTACTTAGTTTCTAAATGTAAATATTTCAGTGTTTAAATTTGTTTGTGAAATGTAATTTTAAAAATATCTGGAATAAAAAATATTTTCTTCATTTGAACGTTAAAAATTTGGGGATCATTTTTCGGGTTGAAAATTGAAATAAAACAGCGTGAAACTACGACTGAAATAAAATTTTTATTTGTAAAGAATGCCATATGGCCATGCAGCTTCACTGTGATAGATGATAATTGTGTTTTATTTATTAGTTTCTTTTTTTTTCTTTGACATTCTTGTTTACCAAAAAATGGACAGATTCCTTCAGTCGCAATGTTTCCTTCTCTCGCATATTCTCATATTATTCATTTATCAATAGGTCAATAATTAAGTCTTTAAACGTCATTTCGTGAAATGATTCATTTTTCTTTTCATATATAATTTGTACGATAAGCAAACGTTGCGCCCGAGGCAAGATTATCGTTATGCTCACAAATATTACATGTAATATAATTGATTAGCGATAATATTAGTATTGTTCTAATTGGACAGAAATGGTTTTTTATTATTATTATTATTATTATTATTTTTTGCACAATATGGACAAATTTGAGTTTGAATTCTCAATCTTTTTTTTATTAAAATTTGTTGTTGTGTTTTTTTTCAACTTATCGTCGGTGTTAGTACGTTGTGTTATCTTTCTTTTTTTTAATGGAATCAAAAAATATTGTGATTTTTCTCTTTTCCTTTCCATTGAAACATGTTTGTTTGCTCTCTTTTAAGACATTCAAAAAGACTAGGACATTGGTTTGGTCAGCCAAATTAGAATAAAAATAAAGAAACAAAAATTAATGAGCAAGTCGCATTGAGATAATTATTATAATGTATATATATATGTATATCAAATAGATAAACAGTTCGTACGCAGACAAGTGTATTAGAGAATGAATGTAGTAATTACATTGAATATTTTGAGAATATGCTATCAAAATAAAAGGAAAATTACTTATCAGCGCGATTAATGCAATAAAGCAAGCTCGTTTTTTTAAAATTTATCATCTAGTGCCCTAAAGCTTATGAGTCTAATATTGCAGCCCTGCAGCCTTTTTGTTTTTTTTTGTTTTAAATAACGCACACGATATATCGAAAAAACAGTAAACTGATTTCATTTTTTAAATTAAAATTGTATTCAACTAATTAATTAACAACGCCCCGACCAGCGTAAATCGTATTTATAAATTAACGTCCTATAGTCTTGTAAATTAACATAAGTAAAAGTGACAGAAAATGTATGGTACAATAAGATTAGAACTTAAAAAGATTGTGATAAAAAAATACAATATATGAAACAACTGTATACATATAAAATCTTCAAATAAACTACATAACGCAGTAGTTGACTTTTCTATTTGAAAAAAAAAAAATTAAAAAAAAAACAATCAAATAATTTTACACTTTTCCAAATTCGAAATTACCATAACTCGGTAATTTATGGAAAGTGTCGAATAATTATTTAAATATCACGCCAAGTTTTTCTTTTAAATTAATCAAAGAGTCACTGAGTTAAAAACAAAATGCAATACTTTCTTCTTTCTTTGTTTTTCATTGTGTTTTCTCTTCCCTTTTTCATTCAATAATTGCCAGATGCAATTTTTTTTTCTGTTTATTTAATAGTATTTATTTAATTATAACTATTATATTGATGTCGCTATTTTTTTTTTCTTTCGAGAGCGCAAAAAATTCTTTTGATTATTTCTTAAAAATGTACAATTAAATCACAAATACGAATCTATTCATTTACTTACAATCTGGGAACATGAAAATAAAAATTACTTTCTGCGGTTCCAATTAATTAAAAAATAAACATAAAAAAAACAATACAGTGGAATGCTTATAAATCAGTTAATAAAATTTCACGTTTCTACGCCCACGACACATAATTATGATTATTATTATTAGTATTAATATTATTATTATTAATATTATTATGCATTCATACTATTCTAGAAAAAAAGAAAGTAATAATAAATGTAGCGCCTACATGTTTTTTTTTGTTTTGAACAAACAAAAAAGAAAATAAAAAAAAGAATTGTTAAACATGTCTTTTTCTGTGATATACGCATTAGTTACTAATATCTTTCAATATTTATAATTATTGACAATCAATAGCTGCCCTAAATTCTAAGGGACTGAAAACACTTTGCTACATTTATCATTTATAGACATGTAGCCTTTTTTTTGTTAAGGTATCGTTTTTAGTGATTCGAAACGAAGATGTTATTTAAGCGATGTTATTATAATTTACTTGTTTCGGGGTGATGAACGTGTCAGAGTTGTCCAGAGGCCTTCTCCCCGACTTCGACTTCGACGCAAAGAATGTAATCCCTCGCCTGTTATTTAGAAAATTAGGGCAAATTAATAAATTTACAGATAATAAAAATTATAACAGAATATTAGTAATAAAATTATTCAAAAGAATGAAAATTTCTGTCTATAATTTCAAAAAAATTCAGTAATAAAATTATTAATCAATTGAATTTCTTACAAAATTTTCAAAAAAATTATTATTAAATTATTATCATTAATATTTTCTAAAATTTCGAATAAATTCTTCAAAGTAATTTTATTTTCTGTTTTCTTACTTTTGAAATGATAAAAAATGTTAAAGAAAGAAAATTTTCCCCCTTTTTTTAATTTTCCCTAGTAAAATACACAGATGTAATAAATATTATTTAAATTTAATATTCAATTGATTATAATTTAATTCAAATATAAAAATAAAATAAACATATAAAATAAAATTGAAAACTACAACTATTTATTGATAAACTATAGAAATTATTAACTAAAAATTTAAATTTATGAAATCATATTTTAGTAAAAGGGAAAAATACCTCTACTAGAACTTCGGCGCATTGATGATGATGATGGAGGTTGAGGTGAAGGGTCCTGTTTAGTGTAATTTCGAAGAGCTCGTCCTCGCTTGTCTTGAATGAGTTTATCGACTTTCACGAAAATTCCACACTTTGGACGACACGTAAAATACTTATGACCACCAACGGTACCATCATTTTTCCCTAAAAATGTATCAACACAATTAATTCATTACAATTGATAAAGGAACAAACAAGATATAATTTTCTTCCGTAAAATTCAGTAAAATTAGAGAAAGAGAAAAAAAAAGTAAAATTTCGTTATAAAGTTCAGTAAAATTACCCGTGGGGGCGTCAAGTTCGACACCTATCCAATTTCCAGATGCAAAATCCGTGGGACCAACGTACGCAATAACGCCCGAGTAACTATAAGGTCGGATTAAAACCGATTCACCAACCACAACCCAATCGGGCAATGGTGCTTCAATTCTGGTCAAATCATATCGCGAGCCAAACACTGAACTTTTTTCACTTGCATCGTCTGTTGGAAAAAAAAGTTTACATTTATTTCGGATTGATTTCTTTAATTAATTGATTTGATTAAAAAATTGCATTTCTTTTACTTAGATATAAATATTTATAAAGTTTTAAAAATATTTATTTAGCTATAAATATTCATTTAGCTACAAATATTTAGTTAGCCATACAAATTTATTTATTCAAAGATACGAGTAAAAGATTAATTACTAAAGTAGTAAATGTTACGCGCGCTAACGCGAGGAACGTGATATTCAATTTATTATAATGCAAATTTAACAATTTTTTATTTTCAAAATTAAATTTTGGAATAAATTCATAATTAAAATTTGAAAAATTTACTTATAAAGCTAATATTTAATTAAATTAAAGAAAGTAAATGTTTAATCTTCACTTTCTATTATATTAGAAACAATTTCATTAATAATAAAATTCTTAGCAAAAATTTAATTTTAATTTTCATTAGTAATAAAATTCTTTAAACGTATGCAATTACTTTTTAATTTATAATTATTGTGGTAAAATTTCTCGAAAGAATGCAATTATTTTTAAAAATATCTAATAAAAGTTTAAAATTGAATACAATGATTTTGAAAATTTTTTTAAAATCCTTTCAATACATTCAATTATTTAAAAAAATTGTGTTAAAATTCTTTTTAAAAAATTAAAAAATTCTTTAATTATTTTTATAAATTATAAAATTCTTCGCAAGAATTTTAATCATTTTTAGGACATTTTATTAAAAAGAACAATTATTAAAAAAGTCTGGAAACAAAAAAGCAAACAATGAACTTTCAACTGCGAACAGTTTACTGGAACATAATGATTATTAATATAGATTTTCCGGTCTTTTAAAAAGCATTAAAATTGAACTTGAATCATTCTTTACATTCTAATCAGATATTATCAAAAGTTAATAATGTAATTTTCGAAAAATAATATTATTCCTTTTTTTTTAATTACCATCGATTCGCTCAGATGAACTTGTGTCCCCATTCTCATAGGGCATGGATGGTTGCATTGTCTGCTCCAAATGAGCAGCAGCCTTACTTTCAGAAAAATGTGGACGGACCATAGGAAATGATGCCCTGTGTTGACAACTTGTCAATTTACCCGTATTGAGCGAAGTTTTCTTCCTCCTCACAACCTATGAAAACAAAAGCAAAAAAATGTAATTCGAAAAAGCAAAAAAAGATAAAAAAAATGTAATTGAAAATATTTCTCCATTTTTTTATGGTTTTATTTTAATCTTCCAATTTTTTTTTGTTTTAATTAGAATACAAGTTTTCTAAATATAACCCTTCCACTATAAGGAAGAAAAAATTATATTAACTTATTGAAATTATTTTTGAAATTTATTTATACCTTTCCTGGTGATAATTTATTTTGTATGATCGAACTTCCTTCCAAAGGACTATCATCCCCTGAATTTGATGTTTGACTTGTTTCAGATTCCTTTCTTTTTTCATTGTCACCATAGGAATTATTCACATCTTTACTCTTCCCCTCATTATGAATCGATTCATTTTCACTGACAATTACCGCACAATGTTTTCCCCTTTCGACGTAAGCACCAATTTGTTCTGTAGTTTTTCTCGAATTTTCTACAAATTAAATATAAGGAAAAGAGTTATTCTTATGTAAATTATTATTATTGATTAAAATGTATATTAGAATTAATTAAAATATTTAATAATGATTAAAGATTATTATTGAATTATTATTAAAGATTATTAGTAATTAATTTTTTAATAAATTAACATACCAGTTCGACAATTATTTTTCGTGTACGTTTTCGTAAAGTCAGTGACTTTTTCCAATTCCGTGTTTATTTCACCATAATATTCTTCGGGCGTCTCCTCCACGAGGGAACTGTCCATTCTTTCGGGTTTTTTACTTTCAAAAAGTGTTCTAGATTCAGTGTCGGGCGTCTCGTCGACGCTAATCGATTTTATTGAGATTGAGTCCTCGGAAGTTAGATTCGTTGTTGAAACAGCTTGCGATCCGTATCCACTGCTACTCATACTGGGAGTGTTGATTTTCGTTGATTGAAGTTCAACAAGAGAGTCCAATGTACGAGAAGTTGTCAGGGGTTTCACTAATTTTGGCGGAGCCTAAAATTGCAAAAAATAGATTAACACTTTCCTCCTCATTATAATTATTTGCTAAAAAAAAGAGCATACAAAAATTATTCAAAAAAACTTTATAAATTTCTTTAAATGTACAATTAAATTTATGAAAATAATTAAATTCTTGAGAAAAATTTTATTAAAATTTTCTAAACAATTGAATTCTAGTTAAAAGTTTTTATTATTTGTCAAGAACTTTAATCTAATTTTTAAAAATAATTCTATTTTTAGAGGAATTGAAAATTTATTGTTTATAATACCTGGTATGTTTCGTAGTCACCGTCGTCAGCTTCACTTTTCTCTTCATCGTCATCAGGAATAGGCGATGACAATTGATTTCCTGTATTCGAAGTTTCTTCATGAAGCGTAGTCATACGTAGGCCTAATTTACTGCCAACCATATTAGGCGAAGCTAAAATTTAAAAAAATGTCTAATTAGATGATTACTGAAAAAAATAAACTCGTAAACACCCACAAAAAAATAGCAATTTACAGAAAATATTTTTAATTCTTCAATTTGTATGTAAAATACAAATTCAACCTATCAGAACCGATCTGACTACAATTCGATGACAACTAATTTGTGAAAAATTCATGTAATTTTGTTGTGCTCGAATGTCATCTAATTAAAAAAAAAAAATCTTATTCTAAAACTGCCAGTTCGGAACTGATGGACTTCTAAATTAAAAATTCTACACAAATAAACATCTACGTGCTAGTAAAATTAAATCCTCCACGTGACAATTATTTTTCTTCCCCCTAAGGAAAATTTTAGATCAAATTAAATCTTTTCTTGAGAAAATTTCGAAAAATTAAAATTATTCAATAATTTCAATTATTTAAATAAAAATATCAAAATAAAATTAATTCAATTGTTAAGTTTAAATATTATACAATTTTTAGTTTGAAAATAATTTATCATCGAGAGAATAAAAACTAAGTTTGTCCAAAACGAAAATAAATAAAATTATCAATAAATAATATGACACGTGGATTACCTGGAAAATTAAGGAAACTAAAATGGTGTTAGTGGACAAATAAAAAATAATGTAAAAAGCAAAACATAAAAAATGATTATTAATATAAGAGCCTGAAAAAAGAAATAAAAATTTGTGGAGAAAATGAAACAGAACTCTGCTAAGATGGTCGCATGTACTCTTTCAAATTTTCGAAAACAAAACCAACGAATGTAATGCACATACAGCGAATAATTATAATTTGACAAATTTGAAAGAATAACAGACAACGAGTGTCACCTACACTTGGCAGAGGTGGATTGTTGCAGACGTGTCAATGAGTTGAGATTCAGGTTGAGATTCAGGAATGTTGGTCTCGCTGAAAGGAGACAGATGTATATTGATTATAAAATACATTCTAAATGATAACTACACTCTACATTCTTTTTTCAAAAAAACAAAACAAAAACATTTAATATTAATTATAGGCCGTTTGCAGGCTTATAAATTGATGAATCATGGAAACTATAGTCTAATTTTGTCGTTTTTGGAAAAAAAAACATTCTCTCCATTTTCATCGCCAATTGAAAATTTAATTTTCTTCAGATAAAATAATTTTATTCCTTCATCCTATTGCAAATGAATTATACCATAAAATTCACATTCAAAAAGTAAATATCGATAATAATCATTTGCAACGTGAATTTTGAAAAAATATTTTCAATTTCTCGATTCTAATAAAATTATTACCCTGATTCATCTATTCTGAGTTCTGACACAATTCTGCATTTTGTTTTCATTTAAAAATGTAATAAAAATAATTCTCAAAATATTTTTCTATACAACAAAATATTTTACAACATTTCTTTACAATTTTGTTGTAAAATATTCGAATGCAGATTTGTGTAAAAATTTCATCTTCGATATATTCTCGTTACAATTTTCAATAGTAGGTATATAATATTGCCAATAGTAATAAAATAATTAAATTAAATAATAATATGGAAATATTTTACAATAGTTTATAACATAATTGTAAGAAAAAAATATTTCACAATTATTCACAGATTTCAAATTAATATCACAAATTATATATGTACATTAACGGAAAAAAATAATACAATAGATATTATATACAATGTGAGAAACTTATACATTATTTTCGACAGTACATTTTTTTTTAACACAATAGTAAAGAAAAGTAGAAATTTGCTCTGAAAATTAAAAAAAAAAAATTGTAGAAATTTTTTTACAAGACTAAAAGAGATATGTTTTAAAATTATTAGTTTAAAGTCAATGGTTAGTATTATTTTTCTTTATTAATTTACCTTTTAGAAAAAATTTAAGGAATTTTTTTTTGTAATAAACATGCACTATGAATTTTACTCTCTGGGAATATAACATGCAAAACAACTAATTACTCTTTTTGTTTAACAATAACGTCCTCAATCAACGATTACTAATCATTAATGTGTACCTCCTGACTTTAAACTAGTTTTTTGTAAACAATCATGATGTAATTGTGATCCAAATACAAGGAAGCTTATTTTTTTCGAGTTTTACAAATTTTTACCCAATTTTTCAACAATAATTTTTAATTTCCTAATTTTTTTTGTACAATTTTTGTCTAAAGAGAATTTTTTCTGTTAATTTAAAAAATAAAAATTTATTTAACATAATAATAGTATTATCATTAGGAATTATTAATTAATAATAAAAACGGGTATGTCTCGTTAATGTTCTAAAATAAATAATAGTAAAAAAATTTGTAAAACGAATAATTAATAATTAAACATATAAAAAACGTATAATTTCAATCATAAGTCACTTGCTTTTGAATCACAAATTTTCTCAAACAATAATCGAGTTCCTGTAAGTGTTACAAAAAACATAAGTCATAAATTTGAAGTGTCTGTAAAAAAAATGGTTTAGTGTATTTGAACGAAAGTTTTATGCAATCGATTCAAATAAGTTTCAATAATAATAATAATAATAAAAATAATTAATTTCAGTATTTCTTAATAAGTAATTTAGTATTACTTTTTTCTAGAAATTTTAGTATATTTTTTAACATACTTTACACAAATGTTGATTAAATAATTAATTAATAATTATTATTTATTATAGAAAATTATTTTATCTCTACCTATCAGAATCAATTGCAGACAAAAAATACATTTGTCTGTATATCAAAATGCACATAATTAAACATCATATTTTCATTTAAAAAAAATCATTCACATAATTAATTAATCCTCTTACGTCGCGATACCATTTAATTAACTCTTACTACATTGGTGAATTCTCCGCATTAAATCAGAAATGCTAAAGAGTAAAGGGGTCTCTTCGTGCGTCGATCGAATGCAATATTTACGCAAAAGCTTATCAAGAAAAAAAAATTATCAAAAAAAAAAGAATAGAAGAAATTATTTCAAGAAATATTTCACAAAAACTACATTTGATACAATGCTAAAACATTCTCATGCAAAAGAGAAAAAAAAGAGAGAGACAGAGAGAGAGAGAGAGAAATGAAGACACACAATCGATACTTTTTACTATAAAAAAAAAATTTGTACTTTTACACAAATTTTTGTACATTTATAATAAATACAAGCAAATAACTGTAACAATTAAAATTCAACCACTCACGAAACTCTTTCTAATTACTGTTTAATATTATTATTATTTTTCTTTTGTTGTCGTATCAATCGTGTAAATTAAACGTTTAATCAAGACTCCATTTTACCTGAGTTGAGAATGGAGCCTTGGGTGGGCCGAAATAGTGGTGGAAGTCGTAGTGATAGAGGAACAAAAAAGCAAGACATTTTTATTATTTAATTAGTATCATTAATATTTTCTTTTGTTTTCACGTAGAATTTTTTTTTTTTATTATTTATCTTTTTTTTAGTTTATTATATAAAATTTAATTATTATAATAATAGTAAGAGAAGGAGCTCAAATGCCAGGCGATTTTCTGATTTAAAAAAGTGACTTCAACTACGTTCAACTTTTTCAAGCAACTTTCTTTCATAAAAAGAAATTTTTTTCATTAAAATAATTTATTTCAACTTAATAAATTACATCGTCTCAAAATTTAAATTAGATTTCAAATTTATAAGAAAATGTATTCATTTAACAATTTTTTCAAATTAAATTACTATTCCTTATTCAAGAAAAAAAAAATTGTTGTTCAAATGTAATAAATTTCTTTATTATTTTTAATATATTTATTTTATACTTATATCAAATTTCGGGAGAATTTTTTCTAAAGCCCTTTTTCGATTATTTACCGTTTTTTTCTTTTTTTTAAATAAACAGCAATAAACTAATTTTAATTACCTATTTAAATCTCTAAATTCTATTGCAATTATCTGTATTCAAAAAAACTAATAAAATTTTTTTTAAATATCTAATTTAGTAATTTACTAATTTAGTACATAATTACATATATTAATAATATTTATCTAAGAATCTCCATATAAATCTAATTTTTTAAGGGGTTTTCCATGTCATTACAGTTGAACATAGCTTTGTCATTAAAAGAACATGGCAAAAGCTGAAAATTGTAAACTACATGATGAACAACAAATCTGACAGATTTTCCGATTAAAAATTCTGTTTTTTCCCCTGACAATAAGACTTGAAGCTACGAAATATTAAAGCTGCGAGATAAAAATACGCATAATTCAAGCTAAAGCGAAATGATTGGAATAAATTAAAAATTTATTTCCTATTTTCTTTGAGCGGAAGAATCAGATTTGCGAACATTATGTATTTTGTTTTGCAATTTATATATATAAGTAAGTAATAAATAAATAGGTATACGAAAATCAGAATTCTTCCAAATACCTGTGACAAGACAAAAAAAAATAAATATTGAGATTCGCTTTTAAATCTAAGTGACTGCAATTGCCTTTCATATAAGTTTCGATAAAGTGCAAAATATACATGTATATTAATTATAAAAATAGTATATTTTTCTCATGTAGCAATGCAATAATAAGGGGGAATAAAATCGAAGGTTCCGGATCACATATGAAAGGTTCATGCTTTAAATGAATTTTATTTATTTCTCTTTAAACAGCTAATAATAATAATATTGAAACAAAAATAAAAAAAAGTACTGCGTTATTATCTATTGGAACGAAAATAAAAAAATCCACTGCGTTACTATCTATTTAAACAAAAACAGAAAAAAATACACTCTGTTATTAGTTATTGAAACGAAAATTTAAAAAAGACACTGCGTTATTATTGATTAAAACAAAAACAGAAAAAAATACACTCTGTTATTATTTATTGAAACAAAAATTTAAAAATAGGTTTTGTGACTATTAAAAAATAGATATAAATAGATATACAAAAAAGATTTCGAAATTAATAAAATAATAAAAAATAAATATTCTATAGTAAGAGTACTGGATTCGAAAAAAAAAATGAAAAATGAATTTCATAACAATCGAGATACAAAAACACAGCATAAGCCACATCTCATTAATTAATTGGCGATTCCTCATTAGATAAAAAAGAATAAAAAGCAAATAGAGTTTAAAACGATTCAAATCTAGATTAAAATAATATTATTCGAAAACTGAATTAGTCAATAAGTTGACAACTTCTTTCTATAGTTTACAGAAAAAGTAAAAATAATTTCTTGAAAACAAAGTTAAAAACCAATGTAATCTTTTGAAAAATATTCTAAAAAAACAGTAATAAAAATCAATCATAATTTTAGAAACAAAAAGTTTAAAAATAAAAAAATATCCCTCTTTATCATTAAACAAGTTTCATTGAAACAAGTAATTGATTATAAACCTTCAAGAGGGGATTTACCAATAAAAAAAAATTTATAATAACGACTAAGCGCACTAAAAACAGTGGCATAACGTGATTCAGAGAGAATCGTTTACATTATATTTACAAGCTAAAATAATTATCGATACATGGGTCTACTTAAGTGGCAAAAAGTCTATTGAATAATTTATATTCTCTGATGGCTAAAAGCTACAATATTGGGCGCAATTATTTTATTTTGCAAAAAATTAAGCCACCAATTGGCAGCAAAAGCTTTTTTTTTGCAATAGCTATAAATGTGACATTTTAGAATATATTGCGCAACGTGAAATTATTTAACTAACAAATATTTCGTTTCATTTTACTTTAAGTAGCAAATTTTCGTTATTAGTCACGCAGAAAAAAAATACAAAAATAAACTATTTACATAACTGACGCATGAAGAGCAGAAAATTTATTTTCAATTTTATAAATTGAATTACCTTTTTGTTGGTGTACTTTGTTCAGTACGGTTGAGAATTGTTAAAAGTAATGGTAAAAAAATGTCAACATGTTAATTACATAAATATATTGTTAATTGGGAATAATTATTATGATTAATTTTATCAATTTTACGTTTTACGGGCCTAAATATTTAGACGTACCTAACAAATTCTAAGATTTCTTAAAGTTCACTGAAATTTTCAACTTCAATTAAATAATCAATTGAATAAAATAAAATAAATTATTAAATATTTTGTTATTGATAATTTTCTAATCAATTATTGTTAACAATGAGAATATATTATAATAATTATTATTCATGTGTAAAGATTCCATTCTTTATGGGACTCTTAAGGAAGAATTAAGAAATCTTAGAAGTGTTGTAGAAAAATTTAAAACTACTTATCTTATTTCTAAATTATAAAGACTAGATAAATGAAAAAAGGAATTTATAATACATACCAATTCCGAAGGATTTAGGCGGTGTCGTCAAGAAGTTGTCGTCGTTCCTCGCGTGTCCTGACGATGCTCTACGTAAGAGCGTCAGGCTACTTAGCTCCGAATTTAGGTCTGTTACACTCTCGGAACGAGTTACATTTAAGGAGTCCATTGACGTGTCGAATCTCATTATCTAATAAATTACCAATCGAATATTAATTTCATTTCATTGTTTAAAATCGCTTGTAATTAACTAATTATTCAGAAAAATGTTTTTAAATATTTAAAACAACAACATAAATATAAAAAGTACTTAAAAGTATAAAAAATATAAGTACAAAATATTTAGATATTTTTTAACCGACAATTGTAAAAATTAACTTGATCGCTTAAAATCTCTAAAAAACGAAAAGAATATTTTTACCTTTTTAAAATAAAATGTTACCTGTGAAAAATTGGGGACACTCGCTGTCTTTCTCATCAAAGGCTGACCTTGTGCTTGCAAAAGTTCTTTCACCGCCACATTTTGCCTTAGCCGATCTAGCGTTAAAATGCTCTCCACAGCCGAAACTCCACGGGTATATTTTTCTAAATTTTTTAAAAAGAAACATTATTTCCTCGAACTTGAAATTCACTACAGAAAATAAACCATTTTCGATTTATTATCATGTTTACTCTTGCATTCTCATACATTTTTTTTAACTTTAGTATTAAACTAGCAAATATTACGCGCACAAGCGCGCGGAACGCGCTATTCAATTTGCTGTTCTTATGCAAATTACAAAATTTTTTGTTTTCAAATATAAATTTTAAAAATAATTTCATAGTCAAAATTACAAAAAAATTTACTTATTAAGTACAAAATTAATTATTACTGTTCATATTTTAAAAATTTCAATAACATTTCATGAAAAAATTCAATAATTTTCTAAAATTTTAACAAAAATCCTTCTAAACAATTTAAATATTTTTTTAAGTATCTTGTAAAATCTTTACAAAAATTCAAATATTTTTAAAACAATTTTAATTAAATTTATGGGATGAATTCAAATATTATAAAATATTTTCATAAATTTTATTTACTTCCTAAAATTTTAATAAATTCTTCGAAACAATTCAATTATTTTTATAAATACTACACTACAATTCTTTGAAGGAATTAAATGATCTTTAATCCAATTTTTAAATAAAATTACACGAAAGAATTTAATTATTTTCAAAAATTTCCATAAATTTTATTTCAACAAAAATTTTAATTCTTTAAAAATAATTCAATTATTGTCAAAATATTTATAAAAAATAAAAAAAATTTCATTATTTTCAATTATTTCTATGAAATTCGTCATAACAATTTAATTATTTCTCAAAATTTTAATAAATTCTTTGAAACATTTCAATTATTTTTATAAATAGTAAAATTCTTTGCAATAATTCATTTATGTTTATAAATAGTAAAATCCTTTGCAGAAATTAAATTATTTTCGAAACAATTTTAATAGAATTTCTCGAACGAATTTTAATCTTCAAATATTAACATAAAATTAATTTATTTTCTAAAATTTTAATAAATTATTCAGACCAATTCAATTATTTTTATAATTTATAATTTATAATTTTCACTTTGGATGAAAAAAAACAAATAACTAGATAATAAAGTAATATAATATTGTATTAATTGAAATATTTACCTATATAAGTTTCGCCGTCACATAAATTACTGTCCTCGCCGCTGGCGGCAATTTGTGCCAAACTCTCGCGATCTTCTAACTCCTCACTAGCCTTTGGTATATTAGAAACTACTTCGTATGTGACTCCAGTCTGCGACAAACAATCGGTTCGTCCAATTTTCTTAAAAATTCTTTCAGTTATGCTCTGTCTTTTGTAAATATTAAGAGAGAGTCTCTTGCGCAGTACAAGATCCATCGGTGCTGGATGAGAAAGACGGACGGTCGTTTTTAGAATAAGAAACACTCTTTCGTTCGCTGAAATAAAAGTCGCCTTGAGTTTTCACAAAACAGATAAAATCAATGACACTCAATAATATTAAATTTTGATTTTAAATTAAATTTGGTCAAATATTCAAATTAATTTAATTATTGAAATTTAAATATTTGATTTTTTATTTAATTCATTAAAAAATTTTTTTCTCATTTTTTTACGATTCGTAATTGATTTTAGAATTCTATTAGTAGTTATTAATTCGATCAAATTAAATTTTGTTACTAGAATACGATTTAATTAATTGAATGTCGTGTTACGATAGTTGGATTTAATTAATAATTGTAAATTAATTTCCAAATTACCGTCCGTGATTCTATTGAGGTGAACACTGTCGTGTATGCTCGAATCCCAAGGCGCCGTGGCACACACATCCTTTTCGAGATGTCGAATAATTGGTAAATTGTAGAATTTGTGCCCGTGTTCTTTAGGTAAAATTGAATTTAATCCAGTTACGGATACCTCTTCACCTGATTGATGCGTTGAGAGATCATCAGCTTGAATTGAAAAGAAAACCCCCCCATCCAAAAAAAATTAGTTTCAACATTTTTTTAGAATTTCAATTTATAATTATTGAATTTCAAAAATTAAATATTTAAAAACTATATTTGCAAACATATAAATATTTATAAAAATACAAATATTTATAAAAATATAAATAAAAACCAATTTAATGTTCCTTACCATTGAGATCAAGGAATAAAACTGGAATATGTGGTTCCATGCCTGAAGGTGGATTCCAATCGGCAGGCGCACCAGGAATTCCTGAACCTGCTGCAGGAACTAAAACGGCATTTCTTTCCTCCGTTAAACTTACCCACTGATCAACCAGACTTTGTTCCCTCTCTTTCTCCTGTTCGGTTTTTTCTAAACATGACGTATTCAATTATTCAAATTTTAATCTATTATTTAATTAAAGTAATAATAATTTAATTTAATTTACTTTTCTTTACAATTTATAGAGAAATGAAAAACAAAAATTTTTAATTTTACCATGTTTATTAAAGAGCTTCTGTATCTGCTGATCAAGATATTGTCTCCTTCTCATTAAAGCGTCACTCCACTTTTCCCGTAATATGCTAAGATCCTCATCCTGATAACTGTCCAAAGGATTTTGAAATCGATTCCTCCCAGAGACACTGCCAACTGCAATATTTAAAATTGACTGGCAGATTATTGGCAATGTTCCTGAATTTTGTACCGGTTTCACTCGAACTTGTATTCTTCGTTGTTGGCCTTGTCGTAACTGATAAATCCCACCTATAAAAAAAAGACAGAAAGCAGGAGATGAGGAAAAATATTTTATTCATTTCTCAATAGATAATATACTCGAAAATTATTTCTACTTTCGATGTCAATATAGTTTTATTTATTGTTCTTTTATTAATTTTTTACTTTATTATTCTTTTATCTTTAGCTTATTATCTTTATTATTTATTGTTATTTTATCTCTGTATTATTATTTATATTTTTGTTTATTATTTATTATTTCTTTGCAATAAATAAAAAGGGGAATTATACCTTTTCTATAGAAAGAAGAAATAAATTTATTTTTAGAAGAAAAAAATTTACTTTTAGAAAAAAGAAAGAAATTAGTAACTTTCGGAAAGAAATGAAAAAATTCACTCTAGAAAATAAGAAAATTTAAGGAATAATAAAAATAACGGGACTGTTTTCGAAATAGAGAACTACTTAAAAAAGATAATGCGAATTATAAAAATACCTGTCAACGTGTCTGGCTTGGCAACGACTTCCACGGGAGTATATTCTCCCTGCTCGTTCAGTTCTTGAATTTCCACCCAGAGTTCAATTTTTCTCGTCAATTCCGACCATCTATCAGCCAGGGATCTGGCTTTCGCCAACTGCTGCTGTTCCACCTCCCAACCGGGTTTACTGCGAGAAAAACCCGCACTTCTGTGACCCCAAACTTCTATACTCAATGCACCTTCTGCAAAAGAAGACAATTTTCCAAAATTTATTATTCCCAATTTTGCAAAATCTTTGTAAAAATAATCTAAGTAACAATTCTATTTTACTTATGTTTTTTATCTTAATTTTTTATTTATATTCCTCTTTCTAGTTCTACTATTTTTTTTTAAATTAGTTTGCAAAAAAATTATTCTTACCCGAACAATGCTCCATGAATTCTTCATTAATTAAAACAGTAAAGTCTTTTGTGTGGTCGAATTTGAAAGCGAGCGAGTCTTTCTGACCGGTTACGCAATTAGTGTCGGAAAATTCGGACGACGGACATGGAGGAACGACAATTGGCTCGGGATGTCCCCAAAATATATATTGACAAAATACAAAGTGACTTAATGACAATGGTAAACCACTCGCTTGTTTTATTGTCACACGGCATGTGATGTGACTTGAACCCGAATAATCGTCATATTCAGATGAACCGGAATCTGTCGATGATTCAGAGGCAGCCTCGCAAATACGATCCTGTGGAAATTGTCCCGATATTCGACTTATTTCAACTTGAAGTCGTCCAGCGACTTCGCCCTGTTGACTAATAATCGGCGTATGATAATCCAATCGTACATCGTGAAATAGAACCTCCAAGAAAATATTCGCCACGCCAATTAAATTGTGATTCTCTTGGGTCTCGTAAAAGGGATCTTGAATTTTTCCAGGCACTTCATCCTGAAAAGAAAAAGAAATTAAAAATTCTCTCATTAGAAGAAATTCATAAGAAAAAAGAAGAAGAAGGAGAAGAAGTAAAAGAATAATGACAAAAACTAAGATAATAAATTATTCTAATCGATATTTTATTACATCTTCTTTTTGGAAAATTGCAAGTTGAGAAATTTTACATTTCTTAAGAGTAAAATATAAATAATAACTAGCAAATTTTACACGCACGGAACGTGATATTCAATTTGTTATTATTATGCAAATTACAAAATTTTTATTTTCAACAAAATTTTAATACATCCCTCGAAAGAATTTTATTTTTTAAAATAATAATATCTTTGCAAAATTCAATTATTATCAATAAAAATTCATTAATGAATTTAATTGTTTTCCTAATTCGTTATAAAATTTTCCAAAAGAATTCAATTTATTTCCGAAATTTTAATAAAATTCTTTCTAAAAATTCAATTACCTTCAATACAATCTCAATTAAATTCCTCCAAAGAATTGAAATTTTCATCGAAACAATTATATTATTTTTCAAAAATTTTAATGAAAATCTTATCAAGATTTCAATTATTTTCATAAATAGCAACATTTTTCAAAAATTTTAATTATCTTCTTCAAAAATTCTTCACCTTTATAAAAATTCCATTATCTTAAAAAAAATTTAATTCTTTTGTAGATTTCAATTATTTTCATACATTTTAATACAATTCGTCGCAACAATTCAATTATTTCTTCATAAAAAATAAAATTCTTTTGAAGTTTTCAATTATTTTCTCAAATAATAAAATTCTTCCGAGGATTTCAATTATTTTCAAAAATTTAAATAAATTCAATTATCTTCATAAAAAAATAAAATTCTTCGGAGGTTTTTAATTATTATCAAAAATTTGAAACTTATTCTTGTCAAGACATTCTTTCGAAATAAAATTCATATCATAAACTAAATTACTTTTTATAAATAATAAAATACTCCTGAGGAATTCAATTATTTGCCATACAACTTTAAAAAACTTCAAAAATCAAATATGTCATAATAATTATTAACAATCACAATTATTTTAGAAAGTAGGAAAAAAATCTTTGTTTACTTCTATTACTCTTAAAAGATTGAATTAAAATTATTTAAAAAACTACATAATTTAAAAAAGCACACAAAAAATACTTCTAACGAATTTAATTATATTTACAAAAACTCTAACAAAATTGTTCATTAAATTCAACTACTTTCAAAATTTTCAATTAAAATTACTTTTAAAAAACTCCATTCTATTCATAAATAATAAAATTCTGCGAAGAAATCCAATTGCTCTTCAATTTTTTGATAACATTTTTTGCGAGAATTTAATGATTTTTAATCGATTAATTTTAAAATTGAAAATATTTGAAAAGAAAAAGTATCAAAACGTTTAGGAAAAAATGCAAACAACAACGAACTTTAAACTGCGAACAGATTACCGGAAAATGTACTTTATTATTATTAATAATTAATAATAATAATTAATAATGATAATAATTGTTACAAAAAGAAAAAGTAGCTCACCTTAACGGCTGACAACCGTTGGCAATTGTTAGAGTATTTTCGCTCCTCGTACATGTCCCGCATGTCGACCAATTTATTTTCTAGTTTTTCCATGGACCAAACTTGACTTCCCATATTGATTCTTTTAACCAAAATCGCAGGTTCGCTTACAAAGGCTCCACGCTGAAAAAATACACTCTTCATTTGTAAGAGTGTCCAGAAACAAAATCGAAATAAAAAACTCAAAATCAACTAAAAAGTAAGGTAAAATTATAATTTGTAAAATCTCCAATATTTAAAAATTATTTTTTAAAAGGAAACGTAAAAATACAAGGTAAATAAATAATAAAAATTCAAATATAGAATAAAAAATTGTTTTTAAAAAGAAAAGATTTAAAGAAGAAAACTAAACTACCTTTCTATTTGGACTTAAATTATTTGGTGGAATTTGTAATGTGACGCTGAACTTTGTCTGCTTTTCCATTTCCTCAGCGAGGAAATTCGCCTCTTGTACCAAAGAATTTGCCTTGAGAATGTCAGTTTTTAACTGACCCAAACTCCTCTTGAACATTTCGTCCCGCTCTTGTGCCCATTTTTCGACTCGCATTTGTGTCGTCGGTGTGCATGCAGGAAGTTTACCACCTTGATTACCGCGCAGCGGATCATAAGGCATGTAAGGTGCATAGGGAGTTGAAGGTGACACCAAATTTCTCAATTGCTGAAATTGTCTTTCATATTCTAATCTTTGTTTCTCAAGTGCAACTTGCTTGTCCTCCTCGTGTTGCTTTTCAAGCCTCGCTATCGCCCTTTGAATTGGATCGTTGGACAGTTCATTGAGCATTAATTCTTCTCGAGCAAAATTATAGTCGATGTTTTGTGCTGGTGTTTGTGGTTCACTGTTGAGCGCTGAAATTTATTCATTTTCTTTTATAAAAACTAAATTCTTGACAGAATATAAACGAAATTAAATTGTAAATATAAATTTACAAAAAAAATTTTTTTTCGATCTTATTTTTACCAGCAAAAAAATTTACAGAGATCGTAAAAAAAGGGAGAGAAAAAGAGAAGAAAAAGGCAACTTACCTGTCGAACTTCGAGGGCAGTTGACTCTAAAAAAATGATGATTGCCCCAGACGATTCTGTCGCCATGAAGCAAAGGTGTTTTTTCCGTGACTTGAGTGCCATTAACGAAACATCTAGCACCATTCAGTGGGGTCATAAACAAACCAGATTCCTCTATTGTTATCACACAATGTTCTGGCAGAATTCCCAAGCCATGCAACTGAATATCTTGCTCGACTTTTGCGGATCGACCGCCGACCAAAGTTTTTTCCTACAACACAATTTTTTTCAAATATAATAACTAATAAGCATTAAATTGTAATTGATCGATCTTTAATTACAATTCATTATCAACTATCGAGTAAATAACTACTAAATACAATATTGATAATTTTGAAACAATATTTATCCTTTTTTTTTCTTTCAATTATTTTTGTTTTGTACCTTTAAGTAATACACCAACAGTTCATTGAGACTAGGATCGTCATTGAGATTAACTAAATAATATTTATTCTTCTCCACTTGTATTCCAGACGCTTGAACGCTGATACCCATTTTTTCTAAAGCCTGTTGTCTCTCGTGTTGAAGTCTCTCTGTTTTCACCAATTTCTCCTCCCAAGTTTGTGACATTTCCTTCATTAAACGTTCCGATTCAGAGAGTTTTTCAGTGATATCAGTACGTCTTTGAACGACAACCGAACCTTGACCCTAAAGGAAGAAAAAAAAATAAATAACAATACAATAATTAGAATAACAGTAGGAAAAAGAAATTTGCAATTATTTTCCAAGAAATATTTTTCTATTCAATTTACCGTTGCGTGTAAAAGCATTTCTTTAAGTGCCTCAACCTCTTGACGGAGTTCGCGAATTATTCTTGCATTTGGATCCTCATTAACAACAGCGTGATTGACAATTCTCTTTGCTCTGTCTGCATAGCGAAGAGTCGAAAGTGTTTCTTCATAATTATCAGCTGCTGGCGATATTGTCGCGACCATCACAGTTTTACTATTACCACCCAGATTGTCCTGTGAATAAAAAATTGTTTCATTAATTTCTAATGACTATCTGATAGTTCAATAATTATTGATAATAATTCAATAATCAAGTCCCTAAAGTTCTGAACGTTCAAATGAACGAATCTTTTTATTACATCATTCTATGTTTCAATTTTGGTAGAAAATATTAATTTACAAATGAAAAAAATGAATTATGTTCTTAACATTTGTGTTAAATTTTGCTTTCAATTGTCATTTAATGATAATAATATTGAAAAGAAAAAAATTTTGTTCATTTGAACGTTCAAAACTTTAGACACATCAATAATTGTTATTAAAAATCATCTCTAATTGATAAGAATAATTTCTTATTCAATCTCGTCTCACCTTTAAAAGCCAAGTTAGAACGGAATCTCTGTAGGGGACGAATTTATCTTTATTTTTCACGCTTGAACTTTGATCGGCCAATTTCGAGATGACTAGTCCTAAAGTAGTTAGTGATCTGAAAAAATAATCAAGTTAAGGAAAAGATGTGCGGGAAAAGTTTTATCTTCTCATTTTTAAATTTTTAATTGGCCTGCAAAATAGTAATTGGAAATTTTACTTATTTATATTGCTTCCTTCCTTGAGTCTGTCTCCAACAGCTCCCGTTTTCACAGCCCTCTCGCTTCCTGCCAAATCAACGAGACTCATTCGCGACACTTTTTCACCACTCACACCACTTTTTGTATCCGTCAAAGTTTGCGTGAGAATGACAGAAAAAACGGCATGCGAACGTGAACTCTCCGAATTCATATTTGTCGCCGCCACCGTTCTCGATTTATTACCTTCTGTCATTAAATTATCTATGTCCTGCAAATGGAAAATATTCATTTATTTTCTAAATCAAAAACTCTTCTTAATTTTCTCAATTGTAAAAAAAAAATATTCATGATAGTAAAAATTACATTAAAATTAATTTACAAATTTCATCAAGTGAATAAATGGAATAAATTTAAAATTGTTTGCAAATAATAAACAAAATTAAAAATACAATTTCCAACGATTATATCATTTCTCCAGTTCATTGATCGGCTAATTATACAAAATAATTTAGTTATATCAATTTCCTCATATATATATATATATATATATATATATATATATATATATATATATATATACATTTTTCATGAAAGTTATAACGAACCTGTCGAAATATTAATTGTGTAATTAGTTATATAAACTTAACGCGGAAGCTGATTAATTGATAAAAATAATATTGACGATAATTATCTCATCGATTGGAGTAAAAAAAAATGATAAGAGAGATTATGAGAGTTCTTCATTCTCGTTTCTTTGTAATTTTTTTTCGTATCATATTATAATTGAAGAGGAAGTGAGGGAATAATTACCTGAAAGGAGGTCACTGCGAGTTGACTAAGATCATCTACATAAGGACCTAAAACATTGTGCTCTCTAACTTTAAGGGACTGTTTATTTGGCTTTAGATCCAGCAAATCGTGCACCTTTTCATTATAAATTTCCATATAAGAGACTTCAACTTTATAGGTCAATTCGGAGCTCTGTTGTTTGGCAATCATATCGAAAAGATTGTCACATAACCTGGGAATTATGCCTTTGTTGTCGCCGCTACCCATCATCGTGTACGATTTTCCCGAACCTGTAAAAAAAATTTTTTTTATTATTATTTCCTTTTCAATTTATTTCTATTTCGATTTCTCTCAATTTATTTCAATGGTAGTTGCAATTTTTTTCTATTTTATTGACAATTTCAATCTTTTATTCTACAATTTCAATTTATTATTATTTTAATTGTTTTCAATTGCAATTTACTTTTAATTTCAATTTAATTCTATTTTTATTTCAATTACAATTTCTTGCAATTTCAATTTCATTTCAGTTTATTTCGAATATTTTTTTAATTTCAATTAATTTTAATGCCAATTTGTTCCTATTTCAATTTATTTTAATTGTTTCTAATCGCAATTTACTTTTAACTTCAATTTCTTTCAATTTTAATTTATTTCTATTTCAATTTTTTAAAATTTGAATTTCCTAATTTTTCACCATTCGAAATGATTATTTTCCATTTTTTGAATGACAAAAACTAAAAATTAAGAGCAATAAATAGACATTGGAGAAATAAAATTGATCTGTTTACCAGTTTGTCCATAAGCGAAAATACAGGCGTTGTATCCTTGGAATGCATTGTCCAAAATATCTCGACCCAATGCATCGAAGACAACGTCTTGACTCGCAAAGTTTTCTAAACTCGGATCCAGCGAGTAAAAGCAGTGGTCGAATGCAAATGTCTTTGGCTTGTTTCTGAAAAATGAGAGGAAAAAAACTTTTTTAATTTCCAATTTGAATTAAAATGTTAAATGTAGAACATAAATTAAAATTCTAAAACAATTCAATCTTCCAACTTGACTGGGAAATAGAGATGCAATCTTCTACGTGAATTAAATTAATCAATCAAATTGTACAAAAGTAAGTTGCGGTGATGTATCGCACCATTATCTTTTACATCTCCACTGCCATTTCTTTCTCCACTAATGCAGGGAATTTCTAAATTTAATTTACAAAAAAAAAACAATTTTGAAAGAATAATTGTTTAACAAAATTAATTTTTTTTTCTAATAATTGTTTTCTGGGTTGTGAAAAAACTTTTATTTTGTTTTTTTCTGATTTCTAGATAAATTTCGATTACCATATAAAATTTTAAGTAAAATTCAATTTTAAATCAATTTTTAATAAAAATTTGTACGAGAATTCAACTATTTAAATACAGAAATAAATCATTTATATTGAATAATTTAACATATTAGAATTAAATTTTCATTAAGAACTTCATCAAAATTTTTTTCATGACAATTGAATTAATTCGACGAATCTTAATAAACTTTTTACGATTAATTGCATTTTCAAGGGATTCATTAAAAAATTTTTTTTAAAATAATTGAAATGCTGCGGCAACTTTATTATTTATGAAAATGATTAAATTATTGCAATGTTATTATTTGTTATTATTTGTTATTATTTGCAATTCATAGAAAAATATTTGAAAATAATTGAAATTCTGTCAAATTGTTGATATTTGTGAAAATAATTAATTGTTTGTCTTAAATTTAATTAAAACTTTTTTTTCAAATTCAAGTCTTTTGGAAAATTTTATTTAAATATTTTAAATACTAAAAATCATTAAATTAAGGAAAATTATTGAAAATAATTGAAATTTTTACTAGAATTTTATTAAAATTTTTAAGAATAAAAACATCATTAATTATAATTGTATTTTTTTAGTAATTATTTTTGAAAAAATAAGTGTATTTTTCTAATTATTATTTTAGAAAAAAAAATATTTTTTCAATAATTATTTTAGAAAGAATTATTATCAATAAATGTTTTGATTTTTTAATATTTATTTTTTAATCAAACAATTGATAAAAATTTTTATGTAAAAAATAATTGCCAGTAATTGCTTTTTTTTATAATTATCATGGAAAAAAAATTTCAAAACAATGGTTTTTCTAGATGATAAAGAAAAAAAAAGATCCAAAAATTTCACCGAAACTTTCTCTATGAGGAAACAATAGAAATTTTACCATCTCCCTTTTTTTAATAATAT
The DNA here is from genome assembly GCA_032872475.1 of Leptopilina myrica (nomen nudum). Lineage (NCBI taxonomy): Eukaryota > Metazoa > Arthropoda > Insecta > Hymenoptera > Figitidae > Leptopilina > Leptopilina myrica (nomen nudum). The sequence goes on from CM065458.1 coordinate 8,718,520, forward strand.
AAGTCAAACAATATTAATTTTCTTTTTGTAATCACTTTTTTGATCCTAGATTAAAGATTATGAGAATTGAATAATAAAAGGTCAATTAAGAAGAGAAAAGAATGTATTATAAAATATATAGTTTATAATCGTCTTTTTACGTCATTCAAAATGAAAACTATGGAATCACTATTGTTACGTATCAAGAAAAAAATTATAAAATTCTATAAATATATCCAAATATTTAAATATTTATTCTGAATATAAAATATTTAAATTACTATTTTTCAACGCAAGTTTTAAAAATATTTACATGAAAATAAAAATTCGCTTCGCCACACTTTTGATTCGTTTATTTGTCTCAATTTCATATCCTTAGAAAGTCAGCGAAAAAAAATTACACTGAATTACAAAAAAATAATTACATAGATCATTAAAACAATTACAAAAAAAATAATTAAGTTTCATTTATTTCAGCGTTCAAAACTTTTAGGAATATATAAAAAGAATAAAAAATACATTTCAATAAAGAAAAAAAATTATACAAAAAAGCAAAAAAAAAAAGATTCCATTAAATTATAAAAAAATTACATTAAATTAAAACCAAGTTGAAGTCCACAACGTTGATCAACGAAAAAAATGTTTCATTTAGTAAATAAATTCAAAAATAATGCATCAATATTGACACAAAAGTTTGATGTTTATATTTTAATAATAATTGTTGTACATTTAAATATGAAATTAAAAATAATATTTTATTGCAATAAACAAATTTTTTCGTTGATAAACGTTGTGGACTTCAACTTCATTAAATTATAAGAAAATTACATTAAATTATAAGAAAATTACATTAAATTAAAAAAAATTACATTAAATTAAAAAAATCACATTAAAGTTCAAGAAAAAAATTACTTAAACTATTATCAATGTGAAAAATTCGCAACTTTGAAACTACGCTTTAGAAAAAAAAAAAAAAATGTTCGCCATTCTTCGAAACAGAACGAAATTAAATACAAAATCATCAAGAAGAACAGAAATATACTCTATTTACAGGAAGAGACAAAATCGATTTCCACTCTTTGAAACTCCTTACACTTTGCGAAACAATTTTCACGCGATTCTATTTATTATAAAGAAGAGAAAATCGCACAAAGTGTAAAAATATAATAACTGAAAATGAATCGGTCCCAATATAGTAGTGCATTCTTATATGCGTCGTCGACTAAACTAGTTACTATTTTGCAGGTGGTGCACAAGTTGCATTTGAACAGGTCGATATTTGCAATTTCAAGCCCATATAATAGTGTGGACATACCACGCGATGATATTTCATGTATTATAGTTTTGAGAAAGTGTGGGCTGACCATTGCGTGACTGTATCCCTTGTACGGTTGAAAAGAGGATATTTCTGTTTATATACATATATATATATAGGCACATACAATATGTGTATTATAGGGCAAAGGGTCGATTAACCAACACCTTTCTCTGCGAATACAATGACCAGAAAAAAAACAAACGACCTTCACACGCGATATCTCAAAAAAAAAAAAAAAAATAGAAAAAATATGGTAAGTCATTATTATTAGGTATATATCCATGTTGTCAAAAAATTTATATCAATTTTTCAGTGACCTTTATAGGTCACACACTCTACTTCAAAAATTACCTCGAGACAATCAATTTTCATTTAAACTTGTATGTTTTTTGCTATTCATTGCGGATAATCATGAAGGCAAATTCGCATTTAAGAGAAAATTAAATTTAGAGTGTTTTTTATTGTTAATAGTTTATTAGTTATGTTGTTAATTTTTTTAGAACGTTAAAATGAATAAAAAATTTTTAAAAATAATTTTCCGCGTTACTATTAACAATAAAAAAACACTCTAAATTTAATTTCTCTACTAAAACCGGGAAAACCGCGAATTTAACCGGGAATTTTAAACCAAACCGAAAAATTTGTTCACCAAAATTGAAAAAAGTTTCTTTATATTTAATTTGTTTTAGAAAATTACTTTTCATTTCCATTTTTATAGATATCTAGACCCTTTTCTAACTAGGATCCTAAAGTTTTGAACGTTCAAATGAACGAAATTTATTTATTTTTTTTTAAATTAAATTTTTATTGCAATTATTTTTCGTCACTTTCCAAAAAATTAATTACTGATTTTGTAAACGTAAAATTTTAGTTTTTTTATGATTAGTAATTTATTAAAATTTCTTCAATAAAAAATATTTCGTTCATTTGAACGTTCAAAACATGGCGATCATTTCTAACTTTCAATTAGTTAAAAATAATTAATTTGATAGTAAAAATTCAGGCCCTAATTGAAATATATTATGCAAATAAATTTTTAAAGAATTATGGAGTTAATAGAAATATTGTAAATTCGACTGAAAATACGTAATTAAATTTGTTAAAGAATTTTATTCGAAACTTTTTAACAAATAGAATTTTCAAAGTATTTTAAATTAATAATAAATTAATAATTTGATTTTATAAAGAGTCACATTCTAATGTATTCTCGTTTCTTAGTGCGAAGATTAATAATAAAAAATTTTAATAGTTAATTTAAAAAAACGATACACACTTCAAATTTTTTATTAAAATTGCATTTTCGCAAAGTTTTTTTAAATTCCTAAAGATAAGATCGTTTAAATTTTTCAATTCTATATTGCTTCAAGATAATTGAATTGTTCAAAACAAATAATTGAAAATTTTTGAAATCATTGAAATTTCTTTACATTTTTTTCCAAATTAATTGAATTCTTTTAAAGAATTTTATTTAAATTTTTCGAAAATAATGTTAGTGACAGTAATTATAATTTTATTTTTAAAATATAAAGTCACTCTTAAAGTTTTAAATCAATTTTTTGCTTCTAAAAATTATAGTATATTCAATTATTATTCAATAATTTTAATTTTTGAACTTCTCTTAAATTTTTATAATTTCCAATTTCTGAATGTTCAAATATTAGTATTTTCAAAAATTTTAATAAAATTCTTCAGAAGAATTAAATTATTTTCAGATAAATAATAGCATTCTTTGTAAGTTTTAATTATTTAAAAAAAAAATTCAATTACAGTTATTTGAAAAATACAATAATTATTTTAAAGAAATTGTTTCAAATTGTTTTAAAAAATAATAGAATTTGTTACTAATTTTTATTGAAAATTTTGAATGTAATTAATTTTAAAAACATTACATTTTATCAAAATTGTTTATAGACAATACAATTTATTTGTTTCATCGTTTTTTTTAATTCCTTTAAGAAACTTCAACAGTATTCATAAATAATTAAATTTTCTCAAAGAATTTCTTTAAATTTATTGAAAGTAATGTAGTTTTCGAAAATAATTGTAACTGAAAAATTTAGAAAATAATTAAATTCTTTGGAAAAAAGTTATTGATTATCATAATATTTCAATTCATGTGAAAAATTTTTTCAAAACTTTTGTGAATATGTAATAAACAAGAATAATTATGCATTTAATAAGTGAATTTTTTAAAATTTTGAATCTAAACTTATTTAAAAATTGACAAATTTTGATACAAAAAACTTTTTATTTACCAAATAGAATAATTAAACTGCACTTAAAATTAGTAAACTATTCCACGAATTTAAATCAGTCGAAAACATTTTGTTATTTGAAATTTGGAGAAATAAATTTCAAGAATAATTATTATAACAATAATATACAATAATAATAATAATAATAATAAAAATAATAATAATAATAATAATAATAAAATAATAATAAAATAATAATAATAATAATGAAATTAATAATATTAAGTAGGTATAATATAGTAATGAAATATTTATAATAATTTTACCAATAGAAATAACAATACATTCCAGTCGAGGTAAATAAATTTAATACTGCTCGATATTGAAACAAAAGAATTTAATAAAATTTCAATAAAACCGATAAAAAAATCACGGTTTTGAAAAGCCGGCGTTTTATTTAAAACTGAAATTCATTCGTTAGTTTCTCTATATTCTATCGTATTATATATATATGAGTGTCCAACCGTCCAGCTTTTCGTTCAGGTTTAATCAAGAGGAATTTAATTATAAGAGAGTTTCCGTTGAGCGAACACATATTTTTTATCAGGAAATAAATTTTATTGTTGATTAAATTAAATTTCATTTAAACTGTTTATAAGTATACTTTCTTCTTAAATTTGCATAATAGAAAAAAAGAATATAAAATTAAAAAAAAATTTAACAAATCCAATTCATTTTTTCCACTTCATATAAAATAAAATGAATATAAATAAATTGATAAATGACTTTTGGGATGATGAAAATCAATGAGCCGCGAAAAGACACATATTATATATATTCAAAATACAAATAAGACGTGAATACACGCAGAGTTTCTTTTAATTATACAAAATTTAAATAGAACGTGACGACTCCCGGTTAATGAATATTAAATTTTAATATTCAATAATTTATTATAATCACAAATTTTATTCAAATTGACCGACATTTTTTTATAGGCTTCTCGCAAGATATATATAGAAGGAGAGGGGCGGAGAGCGAACGAAAAATAATATCAAAAGTTATTAACGAAAAAGCACATTTACTTCTTTCGTATATAAAAGAAAATAAAAATAGAATAAACTTCACTGGGCTCAATTGATTTTCATTTAGGCAACAAAATAAATATTTGAATTATTTACGGATATTTCGGTATTTCACCTTCTATATGTATATATATACATCAATAAAGAAAATTAATAAATTAATTCAACAAGTATTCTGTTTTCAAATTGAAAAAGAAAAGAATATAAAAAACTTTTCTGATACAAAAATAACAGTAATTCACTTATTAAGTAAATATTCAATTATTATTGTTTAGTATTTTCAAAAAAATTTTTAATAACTCTTCGCAAAAATCCAATTATTTATACATACATAAAAACATTCTTCGGAAGAATTCAATTATTATTTTTACAAATTGTACACGAAAACAACGTTTAATTGGAACAGCCATAACTTTCGCTAAAATAGCGAAAGTATTCATTGCAATAACTAAAAATTTTGCTAATATAGTGAAATTTTTAGTTGTTCCAGGTGAAGATTTTTTTTCGTGTAAAATTCTTTGCTGAAATTTAATTCTTTTCAATACAATTTTAATAAAATTTAATTGTAATTCTTAATATGAGCAATTATTTTAAAAACTTGTTAGAAATTCTTTATAAAAATGAATTACTTTTAAAATTTTAAATAAAAATTATTAAAGAAAATAGATTATTTAAAATAATTCAAAGAAAATCTTCAAAAGAATTTAATCAGTATTTTGAAAGTTTTTAATAAAATTCTTCGCAAGAGGACAATTATTTTCATTAATAATAAAATTCTTTAAAGGAATGTAATTATTTTTAATTTAATTTTAGTAAAATGTCTCGAAAGAATAGTTATTTTTAAAAATATGAATTAAATTCAATTATATTCCAAAATTATGATAAAATTCTTCGGAAAAATTAAATTATTTTTTTAAATAATAAAATTCATCTCAGGAATTAAATTACAGTGTATTTACTATTTTCATTCCACAAAATTCCCGGTTTTCTTTTCTCATGAAATTTAAATTTAAATTTGATATCAAACATAAATAATTCTTTAAATTTTTTGTAAATAATGTTTATTTAATAATTTTCATTGAAAATTTGGAAAATAGTTTTTTCAATTTTTTAAAAATAATCATGTCTCTTTATAATTATATTTGAAAATTTGATTTTTCAAGTTTATTAAAATTATATTGATATAATAATAAAATTTCTGTAAAGAATTTTACTATTTAAAAAAATAATTTAACCCTCCAAAGAATGCTAATATTTATGGAAATAATTTAATTCTTCTGAAGAATTTTATTAAAATTTTTGAAAATAATTAGCAGTAATAATTAATTATGTCCTTAGTAAGCAATAAACATTAGATTTGCTTAAGAAATAAATAAATATCATTTATTTAAACATTCAGAAATTTGAAATTATAAAAATTTAAGAGAAGTTCAATAATTATAATTATTGAATAAAAATAAATAAATATAATTTTTAGAAGCAAAAAAATTCATTTAAAACTTTAAGAGGGACTTTATATTTATTTAAGATTCTTATACGGGCAGAGCCCTTAATACAAAAAATAAAATTATAATTACGGTCACTAACATTATTTTCGAAAAATTTAAAGAAAATTCTTTAGAAGAATTTAATTATTTTTTAAAAAATGTAAAGAAAGTTCAATTATTTCAAAAGTTTTTAATTATTTGGTTAGAAAAATTCAATTATCTTGAAACAATAGAATTGAAAAATTTCAACGATCTTATTTTTAGGAATTTAAAAAAAAATTGCGAAAATTAAATTTTATTAAAAAATTTGAAGCGTGTATTGTTTTTTTTTAAATTAACTAATAAAAATTTTAATTATTAATCTTTCCACCATGAAACATGAATACATTAGAATGTGACTCTCTATAAAATCCAATTATTAATTAATTATTAATTTAAAATACTTTGAAAATTCTATTTTTTAAAAAGTTTTTAATAAAATTCTTTAACAAATTTAATTACATATTTTCAGTCGAATTTCACAATATTTCTATTAACTATTAATAACAACTATCTTCAAACTGCAAACAAGTTACCGGAACATGTATTCTCTATTATTATTATTAATCAATTAATATAAAATGTGTACTCATGACAAATATTTTTTAATATATTGAAGCGAAAAAGTAAATATTGTTCATAAAAAGAAGGAAGAAATAAATAAAGTTAAATAAAGCCTAATAAAGTTTGAAGTAGCATAAATTTTCAAATAACTACAGTAAATATAACTATATATAGTTATGTGATAAAATGACAATATGACGAACCTGCGCCAGTAAGCTATCGCGCAGTGATAGTATGAGAACTGTTGATAACCAATTAAAATTGATTTAACTACAGATTCTATTGTGGAATATGTAGTGTTTCAATTAAACTAAAAACGAGATGCAATTAAAACCGTACTCTATAGTTTTTGCCCAATGACCCATTTCTCCTTGTGGACCTTTAACAATTTCAATTCAAGCACAGAGAAATTGTTTAAAATGCGTAAAACTTATAATATATACATATCAATTTTTTTCACCAACTATGGGAAAATTAAAAAAGTGCCTCTCTATACTTTCCTTTTTCATTAAAAATCGGATATTGTGGAAAAATATTTTTGTTCAAATATTTTAGTGAATTTTAATAATGAATTATTTTGCGACTTATTTAAATATCAAATAAATAAATTTATATCTATGTCACTAAACTTTTATTTATATTTCACACCCATTTTTAATGACATTTTATTCTCTAATTTTTAAGTACCTACTTGAAGTAATTTTTGAAATAAAATTGTTTACTAATTTAAATTAGTGACTGACTTATTTTTGCTTTTAAACTGACTCAAATTTAAAGAGTTTGAATTGTATCTCCTATAAATAATTAAATAAAATAAATTAATTAAATAACATTAGTTTGAAAAAGAAATGATTGATTCCCTTATATTTTATTTAATTAGAATTAAAAATTAATCATCTAATATTATACAGACTGTTAATTTATTTACATGACATAATTTTTGGGCATTCTAGATAAAATGTTGTATTAAAAAACTTTTTTTTGAATTCTATATGAAAAATAAGAAAAGACATATTTTATTATCTAGTTATTGGGTGAAAATAGTGGAAGTTGTGATTATTTTAAATTCAACTTCTTCAGAGGCCGAGGATTTTTGAAACACGTTTTTCTCTATCTTCTCGAAGATAAGAGAAAATGTATACAGTATATAAAATTTATTCGTCTTTTCTCAATGTTTTTAAATATTCGATAAAAAGTGACATATCACCAAAGTAAGTATCTAAAAAATAGAAATAAATCGTAACTCTCTTCCTATTCTGTATCACTAAATTAACCATTCGTTAAAGCATTATTTAAAAATCTAGCGTGGTCTTCATGAAGTTTTTTGACTTTGAACTTTAACAAAAAATAAAAAGGTTGGACCTTCGAGTCATAAAAAAGGGAAAATTTCTACTACAATTGGTACAATTGTGAACAAACTATGGAACAATATTTAAATTTACAATAGCTCTTTCAAAACAAATTTTTTGTTAATGAATCTTGAAGAAAATTTTCAAAAGGATGTCTACAACATATATTTGAATAGTTAAACAATCTTTTTTTACAATTTAAATTTTTTGTGAAAAGAAAACATAAATTTCGTGTTTTATCCTGTGACTGTATCCACCTAAATAATAATAATTTGATAAAGTTCAAACAATCGAGTAATTTTTCTTTCACTACTACTACTTTTCCAATATAACTTAAAAATAACCTAATATAATCAAACGTTGTTGTTGATGGTCAATTTTTTTTTGCCCCCGTGTCTTTCATCATTTATTTCAAGGTAATCTGATTAATAAAAGAATACCGTCACTCACTCTCTATAATTTTCGGGCGAAAAAAGTAATGAAAAAAAAAAAATTCCACAAAGAAAAGAGTTTTCCCTTGTGATGACAAACATTCTTTACGCTGCATCTCTAATGATTTTTAATAAAAGTCTAGACAATTAGTTTCATAGAATATACGTCGTTTTTCATCTTCTACTGATGAAAGAGGAAATTCAGTCACAAGTCTTGAGAAAATTTAGCTTTTAATACTCTTGGTGAAAGTGGGTCAAAGATAAGATGTATGTGTCAAAGTTATAGGGCGCATATGTATCATCTAATTTTTCAACCGTGTACGAAGTAATGTAAAAGTATGAATATAAATATAGATATATGCCTAACATTACATTTTTTCTTCTCTCTCTTTTTTTCTTCCACATAATTTTCACAAATATCCTACTTATGAATTATTTTTCTTTATAAACATTTTTGCATAAAAATATAGAAAATCATGATATAAATTTTGCGCATTATTTCTATCATAAAATATACTCTATACACAGAAAATGATGGTGTTAAATTTTCATTTCTCTATTTTCACCTGGGACAATATTTTCTCAATATACTCAGAGAATTATTTGTTTGAAACAACCTAAATGATAAATAACTAAAAAACCTTATTTATAGGTTGTTTAACGAAGTCAAAAAACCCATTTTTAAAAACCCTACATATCAAATCAAAGTAATATCCCATCAGAAATTAAAGTTTCAATGAAAATGGCACTGAAAATTTAATTAACTTCTTTTTATTCCCTACATTTTATTTATTTACCCATTTAGAAACAGAAAATCAAATGAAATATTTAAAAAAAAAATTCTGAATTTCTTATGCATTTTTAAAGAATAAATATTTCCAGACGCGCAGTAACAGTAAAACAACAAAGTTTAAGCACCGAAACAAAGGAATAGCATTTTTTTCTCTCTCTCTCTCTTTTTTTAGTGCACGGCAATTTTTATGGTAAATATTTTATTTGTTGTTTCTATATTTGCAGAGAGATAAATAATAACTGCATATCTCAAAAAAAAAGGTTGATGCCGATTCATGGGCAACGCAGTTTATTGGCTCTTATGGTGCGGCTATAACTTTATAAACGTTCGATATTGAACCTGTATACGTGTATTTATATGTATATGTGAAAAAAATGTATACCGCCTGATGCATAAACAAACCATTGCTTTAAAAAATATGTCTGTATAATACGAGTACCACATAAATAAAAATCAAGCCAATCAAAAATAGCTGCCAATGAATAAATACTGCATTTATACTAAATTTCAGTTATGCTTTTGCAGAAAAAAATTACAACTTTTATCAGTTGTAATTTATCCATAAAGGAAAATTTAAAAACAAAAATTTAAACCTTTCGAGTAATCCTTATTAGTAATTAAAAATTTTACTTAATTTGTCAAATTTTCCGCTTTCAAAAACCATAAACAGAGTAGCTGCAAAAATTTACTTTTTCGTTTTTCCCTGATTCTTCTAATTTTTCCCTGGTTGTAGAATAGTACTAACAGAACATTTATTCCAACATCGGGCGATAAAATAGAAAAAATTAAACACTAAAAAGTTTCAAACCGAAACATAAAAGAAGAAGAAGAAGAAGAAGAAGAATCGTAATATGAATTGAATGGCTGATTCTGCCTTTTTTAGAATAAAAATTTTCTTTTTTTCTGCTGAAAATCAGCCAGGAAAGCGAGTTTATCAAACAAACATTCGTTTTGAAGAAAATCCTTTTGCCAGAGTGTTCTAATTTCGCAGATATATTCCCGTTTCGATTGATTTCGTGCAAAAGAGCCACGTACCTGTAGACAGCATCATTAAACGATTAGCTCTCCATCGAAAAGAAAGTTTACAAGAACAAAAAAAAAGCGAAAAAAGTTTTTTCTCTTTTCAAACTTCAAACATTTAGTAAATAAATCAAATTAACGATCACTCCGAATCAGTGCTCTTGAACATTGAGTACTAAAGTAATTATTTGTATCAAATTATTTAGATGTTGAAGCTGGGAATCCTCTTTTCGAAAAGGTCAGAGAAAAATCAAGAAAATGTTACAGAATTTTATAAAAATCGCTGAAAGAATGGCAAACTTCTACGAAAATGACCAGTTTTACGATGTTCAACAAGATTTAAAAATTTTGATTTTTCTGTATCAGGAACAAGAAAAAAAATTCCCTTCGAAAATAATTTTTGTCGCAACTTTGAGATTTACAGTTGTAATTTATATATTTATGTCGCCTGAATTTTCTGCCCGTCCTAAATTGAAAATTTTTGAATAACCATTTGTTCGAATTTCAAAAGTTCAAATCCTTATTTCTTCGGATTGCATCAACAGTTCCAACGTTCATTTGTCAGAATTGTCAAAAGTTCCAATATTTATTTCTTCGAATTTTCAAAAGTTCGAATACTTATTTATGCCCACTTCCCAAAGTTCGAATGTTCCCAACTTTTGGAATCGATTTTTAGCACAAACACACATACACCTACACTTAAAGACTAATACTTTAATCCACCTTTTTATCCCCTGTTCCTGCTCTTAAATCCAAAAAAAAACTTTCAACACAATAAGCAAAAGAAATTTAGGAACTGCATACATATATACAATTCACAACAACATAAGCCACAACTAATCCAAAGAAAAATTCATATTCATCATCACGATACATCATGAATCATTTTTTTTTTTGCTTTTAAAGAAAGAAATACGAAGAGTTGGATCCATATTTATATGATTTATACAAAAGAATAGAGAGCGACAAAGATCTAGTCACGGAGAGAAGACACCGGCGATATATAAAATAGATATGTATATGATGAAAAAGAAAAAGAAGTAAGGGAGGGAAACTCTCTCTTGCAAAGAAGATGACGACGAGGGTCCAAGTTCGTTGCCTTCACAAGAGGCTTGATGAAATTGGACACGATCCAAATTTATGGATATACGTACACATCAATAAGAGGACTTAATGCCTGCATTTTCGCTTTAAGTGCTCAGAGGACCTGTGTACGTATTTAAAAGAAAAATTACAAACTAGATGAAGACCATTTGCTGCCACTGTTTCTAAAAATATACTTTATTTCAGTGCTACTTCCAAAGAAACAATGTTTCCACGTTGTTAACAAAAAATAACGAACCAAAAAATGGGTATTGTTTTTATAAAGGGACACGTGTATCGTTTAAATATTTGAGAACTCTCACACCAGTACCCTTTGAAAGGTTTCGTGTTTGAAAATGTCTGAAAGGCGACTTGTTGTCATATCGCGTGTCAACGTATTGAGTGTCCTATGTAGATTGAATTTTTATGAGGGAATTATTTATTATCTTGGAATAAAAACAAATTCATTAACATGCTACGGTCATGTTAGAGGAGCTTTAACAATAAAAAGAAGTGAAAGGTGTGGCTGGAATAAATCTCAGTATTTGTAAAAAGGTGAATCAATACTGGTGTGTGTGTGTGTTTACATACGATTTCAGAACTGTGATAGAATTATATAATTACAGTTCACAAAACCAAAAAGGAAACTCTAACCTATTTACACAAATGAAAAAATTATATTTTCTTTTTAGAATATAAAGAAATTAGTCTCATTGATAATGAATTTTTTTGTTACAAAGTTTTCATTATGATCATTATAATGCTCAATTAAAAATAAATCTAATATCTATAAATGAATTTTGGAAGAAGCTACTTTAATAATCCGTTAAATTACTAATTTCAATCTTCTTTAAATAAAAACAATTAATTTCTTTAAAGTTATATATATAACGTAAAAAGTTGATATGTTTTATGCAAACCCGTCACTCAAGCGTTTAAATCCCTTCAATCCAACAGGATTACCTATTATATAGCATTAAAGAATACAGAATGCATCAAAATAATAGGATTTGTCTAAGATATTCTGCTTGCACTCAAATGGACTCCTAAGCAATTTCTCAACATCACTTATCCGGTTCTCATTTTTCATATTTTCAATTTCCGAAAATAAAAGATATTCAGTTTATTTAAATCATCAATAAAAGATCATTTTTGATACGATTTTTTGTACAAATCGTGTCTTTCAAACTACTTTCTTAACGATCTAATTAAGCAGCACCTACATTTAGTGTGCGACATTAACCTACATTTATAAATAAAAGAACCAAAAAACTGATAAATAGAATAACTACATTGTATTTTACATTGCAATTGACATTGTAATTGACATTCAAACAAAAAGTAAACGATTGTAATTTTAACTTTTGTGGACATTTCATCTAAACAGAACTAATGTTTGTAAACACATGCAGAGGAATTTCGAGTAAATGAGAATCAGGCTTTCATAGCGTGTAAATGAAAATTTAAATTTACTCTATACAGTTGAAATATTCACTTCGTGTTTCCGCTAAACTTAAAGGAATTTCATTTAGTACTTCAACTATACACTCGAGTTAGTGTGATAAAAGGCACAAGTATACGACGACGTCTATTCCATATAGTTCGCAAAACAATTTTCCCAAAAAATATCGCTCTGACATTAATTTCCAAGAATAAAAATCAACATTTGTGTTGCAAGACGAATGTTCCAAATGTGTTATACAATCTCTAAGCAGAATAGAGCAGAAATTGCATAAGGTAATTTTAACGTAATTTTTGTCTTCTTCTAGAAAAGGGGAAGCGATATTTCAATCCTTTTTATTTCTCATGTAAAAATTACGACAAGAGATTTCGTTCTGCATATAGAGGTTATGTCGTTCACTGTAACGATTGTAACAAGATCGATACATCGATTGATTCACTCCATTGGAGAATTCGATTGGTCGGTTCCAACAGAGCACTGCTATTGGTGCGCTATAACTTAAAATGACGTTCAGCAGGCAGAAAAATTATTTTTTTTGCATGAAAATGTTCAGGGCACTTGAAAACTTGAAGTATTCAAATATTTTCCGACTCTAAACCTCGAAAGGCGAACTTTAGTAACCCATACAGTTCATACAGTTCATACAGTCCATTATTCAATACATCCAAAGGGAAAAAAACCTCCTTTTAAATCAAATTTTTACTGTAATTATAATTTTAATGAGAAACATGAAAAAAATATGAGTCACGACAAAAAAAAAGAATATACACGAGAATTAAAAAAAGTTCAAGAGTAATGAAAAGCTCGCTTTTCGAAACTAGTTTTGCAAAGGCGTAAATACCATCATTTACGCGACAGTAGCTGTATAAATATATATAAGTTCATGTGTGGTGAGCAACAGCGCAGCTTTCACATCTAGAGTCTGTATGTGTCGAGTACATTCATCCAACTCCTCTAGATCTCTAAACCCGCGAGGCACAGTAATAAAGCCTATAAAAGCTTCAACAACAGAATACTTAGAACTAGCAATTCGCAACCACCACCACCGATCCCCTCTCTTCTCTTCTTTTGCGCAAAGCAACTTATATAGGTATACCATATCAAACTCACCTCTCGGGAACTAAATGTGGGTTAATATTATAAAGGAGAAATAGAAACAGAAATAGAAAAATAATAACAGAACCACCGATATGTATATATATAAAAAAAAATGGGAAAAGAATTTTTTTTCTACAGAAGCATTAACAAAAAAAAAAAAATAGAAGAACTAGGTAGAATAAATATTGCCCTCTTTTATAATGTGCTTTACACTCTAATGGAACTCTCGTATTTTATGTATATAAATGTCTAGTCTACGAATAAATCGTCTGCATTCGAATTAAAGAATACCATTAATCTTGAAACAAACAAAAAAAGCAACTCTTTCAATCGATACTTTTTTTTCTCTACTTTACTAATTTATTTTCTTAAAATACAACAATTTATGTATTTCTCCTGCTCAATTCCTTCCTCTCTGCTCAAATTTTCATACTTATTTGAAAAGCAGTTAAATTTTCGAATAATGGTACTCAAAAAATCGAAATTCTGAAATCTAGAAAGACGTTTCTGACTTGTACCGATTGCGGAGTGAGGTGGCTGAGTGGCTTCGGTACACGACTCGCGACACTGAGGACCGGAGTTCGATTCTCCGCGACTGTCGATTTTTTCTAATTCGGGATTTTTAAATTTCGATATTCGGACGTTTATTTTAAAAAATGTATTTGAAATTCTGTTCTTTCTGAAAACCTGCCTTTTAATTGAAGTCTTTTATTACTTTACCTTTCAGCAAATTTTTGATAGGAAAAAAAGAAACATTTTCCCACTTTAAAGTGGCAGTGGCAACTCACCTGAAACAGAAGACAAAAAAAAATTTTTAACTCGTTTATAATAATTAAAAAACATTATACAATTTACAATAAGGCGTAAAAAAACCAATTTTTGATTAGTTTCTTTTGGAAAATAATAATAATAATAATGTTTATAAATAAATAGAAATTTTTATTTTAATTTCCTTCAATTCTTCTTAGTTCTTATAATTACCAAAATTAATTAAACATTAAAAAAAATTAAATTACTTAAAAAATAATCATGTAAGTGGAGTAAAAAACAAAATCCGCCACAGAAAAAACTTATTTTTTGCCATTTTAAAAATTATACGAGACAAAAAATTTAAATGTTTAAAAAGCTCTAAATGAGAACGTTAAGCAAAAAAAAAAGAGAAAAGAAATAAAAGTTTCGTGTTTTTCTAAACGCATGCTCTTAGCGAAGCTATTGACCGTCACGTTATAAGGACTCACACGTGGGCACGATTATACCATTCGAATAAAGAAAGAATAAAACCAGTGGCGTACCCATTTCTAGAATAATGACCCAGATCTTATCTCCAAGTAATACATAAATAACAAGAATAGCTCCCTAATAAAAACGAAAAGAACAAAAGCAGCTCATAGATCGTTTTCTTTAATAATTCAGATATAGGATTTCGCTAAAATTTATAAATATGCGAATTATATTCTCCTAATGTATAGGGAGTGAGTTAAAAAGAAAGAGTTAAAGACTCGAGTTTTCATGTAATTTTATTTCTTTTAAGAAAACGGAACAATTTTTTAATTTAAAATATTTTTTACATATGGTAAATTTTTTAATTAATAATAAATATTCCAAAACATTCAAAACGTGGAAATTTTTTTTCAACTTGAATATTAAAAAATACTGACCACAATAAAAATCGAAAACGTAGTTTTAATAATTTTTAACTTTATAAAAAAAAAATTTTCTCACGTTACGTAATGTTAGAACAATGGGATTTGAATTCGAAAAAAAATTAAATTATTTCTGTTATAAGTATTGAACGTTTACAAATGAGCGAAACAGTTTTTGTGCTCCAATAATTACTAAAGTGAAATAAAAAATATGGTAATGGAACATTTTATAATTAAAAGTTAATTTTTTAATAACGAAAAATATTTTTGCAATAAAATTCAAATTAAAAAAGAGAGAATAAAATTCGAATTTAAAAAAAAAGAATAAAATTCGTTTTCAAAAAGAAAGAATAAAAATATTATTCATTTGAATATTAAAAATTTTTGCGACATGAGATTAATAAATAAATTGAAAATACACTATTAATGTATTAAATTTTAATAGAATAATATTTATTTAAAATAAATTAAAAAATCTTTTTTCGAATTAAAAAAAACATTTTTTGGTATTTGATTTTTATTTTTTAACGCAAAAGTAAAAAATAGAAGCCAATTATATTGAAATAAATTTCTTTATAAAAATATTAAAATGAAAGTTTTATAAAGTTTACATATAGTTGAGAATATAAATATAACTTGCAAACTGTTTATTTATTTTAGTAAAAAAAAAATTGCGTGCAATGTACAAAAAAAATCAATTTTACCTTCTTGTATTTACATTCTGGTTTTATCAATATATTTCCAAAGTTTTAATCATTTAATTTTTTATATTCATTTTTTAAATTAATTTTTTATTTTCTTAAATTAATTTTTATTTTCTTTTTTAAAACTAATTTTTATATTCATTTTTAAAATTAATTTATATATTATTTTTTTAAATTAGTTTTTATATTAATTTTTTTAACTAAGTTTTTTAAATAAATTATAAAATTACATTATACATTTAAAATTATTCAAAAGTAAAATAGAAATGAGATGTAAAAAAAAAAGATTTCGTTGATAATTTTAGGAAGCGCGTGATTTTGTGTATATACACACTAACAATAATAGTTGTTTATGAATTACATAATGAATTATAATGATGTTAATATACAGAGAGTCATATAATAACACATGCGCATTATAGCTCTAGAGATAAATATTTTCATTTTCTTAGCAGGAGATTTTCCGATATAATTTTCTCTTCATTAAGAACAGACTCTAAACTATCAATTCTCACGAAACTCTCATTCATCTCTTTTTTTTCTCACAGATAAATTATACTTTTATATTATTTTAAAACAATATGAGAAAAGAAAAGCAAAAGTTGATTGTTAACACGTCAAGAAAACAATTATTAATAATGTTAAATAACACACAATGTTTTATGCATCACGAAAATTACGTAATGAGTCAAACAAAATTGGAATATTATATCAATGTAAATTTATTTTTGAATCGTAACTATATTTTAATTATTTAATTAAATTAATGTATAAAATTTGTAACAAATTTAATTTACAATAATAATAATAAGAATAAAAATAATAATTATTATTAATATTATTATTGTTATTCTTCTTCTTATTATTAGTATTATTTTATTACTAAATAGATAAATTATAAATTAATTATAATCTCTAAATCTGAATTAGTAGTTTTTTTTTTACTAATTATTAGTAGAAAATTTACTAATTTGAAATATTAAAAAATACGTACTATCAATTGAATTAGTAATTTTCTACTAGCAATTAGTAAAAAACTACTAAGAATTAGTAAAAAATGTTACTTATTCAAATTAGTAAACGAATCCGCACTAATTCAGATTTACAGAGTAAGGAAAATAATAAATTAATTTAGTTTATAAATAAAATATTTTTACATCTTAATATTAGTTAATTTTTCGCTATAAGTAATAAAATATCAATTTGTAAAATATAATTGTAATAAACTACATTTATTACAGACAATTGGCAAAAAATGCCTATATTTAAAAATTTATTCAAAAATTCTATTCTCCGGATGGAATTAAATGAAAAATTATACATTTTTTCTATAAATTGCATTCCATGGAGATTGTATAGTACGCATGGATCTAGAGAGAAATATGTAAAACTAGATTGCAGGAGTATTTATTAACTCCTTGATGCAAGAGACTAGCAGTTAGGAAAAAAAACGTCGTTCATATATGTAAATTTGCATAAGAAAATATTAGAGTCACATGGGAACGTATAGACTGCGAGTAAATATGTTATTTATTTTTTCTATTTAAATATTTTCATAAATTATTTCATTCACTTTTCATTGTAGAGTCGCGCATTATATATATTTTCAAAATAGCATTATATAATTCAAAATTTAAAAAAAAACGAATATTTTTAGTTTTAAATATTTTCTTCAATCAATTATTACAATTACTTTTCAATAAGTTCATTAGACTAAATAAATAAATTAAGACTAAAAAAAATTAAAAAATAATTTCGAATCTATCAAAAAAATCAAATGTTATTTTCACTTTAAAAGATCCTATTTAAAAAATAAAAAAAATGTTAAATTACGTGTACCGTCTGTAAATAAATAAAATAATACATTATAATAAAAATTATAGAATTTATTTGAATAAAAGGAGAAACAATTTTACCTGAAACTTTTTTTTATAGAACTATTTTTATAGTAGAAATTGTACTATTTACAATTAAGATCATATTATTTATAAATAAAATTATTATTATAATTTAATAATCATTTTACGAATAACAAAAATGTATATTCTACAAATACTCAAAACATTTTTTTTCAATTTCTACTCTCATTGCGTAATTTAAAATAAATAAAAAAAATTACATTATGGAATAAATAGGTATCGTGGTTAATAAAAATGAAAAAAGTAACATAATTTTTCACCTGATTCTTAAAATTTATTACGAGTTTTCAGCTAAATCTAAATAGACTGTAAATATTCTAGAAACCTTGGAAAATAGAAAATGTTTGCTTTTATTTTTTTTTCTAAAATATATATGCAGAGAAAATGTGGCATTTTTTTTAGTTGTTTATCAGATCACTGCTGAAAATCAATACGATTTTTCTCTCTAAATGAAAATATATTCTATTTACGCGAAAGATTGAGTTTATATTTTATAAAAAATTATTTTTTACTAAAAATTATTGAAAATTTAGAAAATAATAAAAAAGTTTAAAATAATTTTGAAAAAAATATAATAAAAATAATATTAAAAATTTCAAAAATAATATAATAATATAATTATAATAGTTATTATATTTTTGTAAATAATAATAATAATAGTGTATTTTACTAATTTTTAAAATCAATTTTGCGTGTAAATTGCGCTTATAGTTTGCATTTTGTAATTTTTGTTTACAAATAATAATAATAATAATAAAAATAATTTTTCACTTTATTAAACAATAAAATATTTATTATATTTTAAAAATTCATGAAAGTGTAAAAATTTATTAAAAGTATACACTATATATAAGTGAATGCCTTTTATTCATCCGATCCAGAATATTTCTAAATTGAAAATTTCAAAGAGTTCACAAACTTTTATCTTTTTTAACTCTCGTTTCATTGAGGAATGTATTCTAAAGTGAAGATGATGCAAAATAGATCCTTTCAAAAAGAAGAATTCTACTTATCCACGAATAAGAACCTCCGAAAATAATTGCAAAATATTTTGCATTAAAAAGCAATTATACCATTCTGCATATATAAAAATTATTATTATTATTATTATTATCCTTAATTTTATAGAATAATAATTATTACCCATGAATATAATAAAAAATAAAAATTCAGTCGCTATTAATGATAATTTATAAATAATAAATATTAAATAATAAATAATAAAATAATAAAATAATAATGTAATAAAATATTAATATGATATAAACAATAGAATATAATAATATAATAACTAAAATTAAAAATTATAAATAATTTGTAATAATTAATTACAATCACTGCGTACGAAATAGTTTTTTAATGAGCCTAATAACCTAACTTTATATTATTATTTAATTAATATCCATTGGCAAAAAGAAACATAATAATCAATTTCTATATAGTAGACTTTTATCAATTTTTAATTAGAATGGAAAGTGAATTTATGAACATGTGCAATTCATCTAAATTACGAATTATAAAAAAATTCTCAGCGTGAGACCAAAGAAGTGTGTGTACACGAAAAAAAAGGCGAAAAAAGAAAGAAATTGCACATTATGTGGAGTGTGTTTGGATTCATTCCAAAATCGAAGAAAGAACAGTTCAGCGAACTTATAGAGAGGTTGAAAGGTTGAAGAAAAGAACAATCTTATATATCAAATTTTTCGTCTGCAATAACAAACCAATAAAAAAAATTATCTCAAAAAAAAGAACTTTCTATATACAAAAAAATAATTTTATAGACAAAAAAATTTCCTCTTGTCTAAAAAAATCATTTTCTAACCAAAAAAAATTCTTCTATATCAAAAGTAGTACTAACCAAAATAATTCCTGTAACAAAAAAAAATTTCTCTATCCAAACAACAAATTCCACTACTCGAAAAAAATACTTTTCTCTTTAAAAAAGAAAATTGAATATAAAAATTCAATATAGGAAAAAATTAATTTTCATAAAAAAAAATTCAGAAGCAATTGTTTACGTTTCTCGAGGAAAGGAGTTGGCCGTTAAAATTGATGTTCAAAAATTTGAAGATAAATTTTCAGATTCTTGGCAGTTATATATATTGTTAAAGATATGTAGGTCCATAAAAAGATAAAAAAAAGTGACATCTTTGGCAATTTTCCAGTTATTTGTTTCCTGAATTCTTATTGAGAATTGCAACATTAATGTAACTGAATGGTTCGAATAAGTCGACACAAATTTTTTTCCCCCATTACTTACGAACTTGGCTATCATTCCAATCTCCCTGCGCAATGTCTAATTTCTTTTTATTAATAAATTCACTTTAAACAATTAATTTATTCATAGAATTAAAATTTGTCCCATGAGGATTGTGAACGTTCAAATATGAATAACATTAATTTTGTTATTTGTAACTTTTAGTTAAATTAATTTAATTAACAATTAAAATCATAATTTTAATTTAATACATTTTTTATTATAAATACATATTTAATCAGTAGGATTAATATTTTTTTCGGGGAATTGAGAATTTTTTATTTATTTATTTCTTAAAAATTTTTGAACTTCAAAAGATTTGAAATTTGAAAATTTTTAAGAGTTTGCTATGCTTATTGTCGAAAATTATAAGACTCCAATTAAATTATTTCCTAACATTTTGAACTGAAATTCTTCTCTAATTCAATTATTTTCTAAATTAACAAACATTTTTTTATATTATTATAATTTTATAATTTTTGTTGTTGAAATTTTTGAATCTTTTTATAATTTTGAATCTGAAATAATTTAATGTTCCATAGAATTTTATTTAAAAAATTTTGAATGTAATTTAATTATTTTAAAAAATGTTATGGAGATTTTGTGAAAATAATTCAATTCTACTGAAGAAATCAATTAAACTCACATTGAGAATAATTTAATTTTTATACAAAATTTAATAAATTTTTTTCTATAAATATCTTTTGAGAAATGTTATTAACAAAATTTTATTAAAACAATTAAAATCTTGTGAAGGATTTTGATTATATAATATACGAAAATAATTAAATTTTTGCAAATTTTTGTCAATGAATTTAATTAACATTGTGTTGAAAATATAATTAAATTGTTTTAAAGAATTTTAATCAAGTTGAATTCTTTAAAAGAAATATGAAATATGAAATTATTCAAAAATTGTAGATTACATTTAAGGGCATTTGAACCATTATGACGTCACAGCATTAAAATATATGCTTTGCATCAATTGTGACGTCATAATGGTTCAAATGCCCTTAAAAAGAAAAAATTTTGAAATCGACATAATGTTAAAAATTAAATAGATAGTTCTTTTAGTTACTTATATTATATCGACAAATTTGTTACAAAATTTTTGTTTGTGAAATCTTGTCGAATTTATAATAAAATATATAAATATAAATAAAAAAATAGAATTTAAATTTGAATTATTAAAAATGTTTAGGTACTAATTTAAATTCGTGACTAACTTTTGGCTTTTAAATTAGTAAAATTTACTAAAAAAAATATTAGTAGAATATATTATGTAATATAGTAAAATTTACTGATTCGAAAGCAAACAGTCAGTCACTAATTTCAAATTAGTAAATACAGTGAAATTTATTTGAGTCATTTAAATAGTATTTGAAGCAAATACATTTAATTGGCACAAATCAAAATTATTTAACTGAAGTAAATATTTAATTAATAATAGTCGCAAGTAAACGGTTATTTAAATCGAATAAATTTTTATTCGATGCGTTTTTAATAATAAAAATTAAGAGTTGGTGGACAAGAAAAATCTAACATATAAAAATGAACAAAACCTATCAACATGGCTGCAATTTTTCATAAAAAAAATTAATAAACATAAATTATAAATTTAATTTATGAAAATTAAATCCAACAATATAAAAAAAATAAAAAATAAGTAAGATGAAATAGTAGAATAGTAGAAGAATAAAATAATAATTCTTATGTAAAAATAAACTATGAAGATGACCCCCAACTTTTAAAGGTTCAAATGAACGAAATTTTATTAAAAAATAAATTAAATTTCATTGAAGATATTTTAATAAATTACAAATCATAAAAAAAATTTAAAAACCAAAATTGTACTTTTACAAACTCAGTAATTTATTTTTTTGGCTTGTAAAGCAAAAGAATTGCAATAAAAATTTAATGTTTAGAAGAAATAAATAAATTTCGTTCATTTAAACATTCAGAACTTTAGGATCATACTATAAATAGTAACAAACAAAAAAATTTCAAAAAACAATAAGGAAAAAATTAACAAAAAATTAGCACTCATCTATAATTCTCAAAGAGTCTGCATTTGAAAATAATTTAAAGGTATACATAAAATATATTATACCCAAGGGTTAAAGTTAAAGTTGAAACATAGACCTTTCGTATTGAATATCACTTTCATTTGTAAAAGTCTACAAATAAGTGGAAAGTTACTGAGGAATAATAATAGAACACGAAACTTAAAAGCGGAAGAGATAAAGAAAGACGTTGTGGATAAAGAAAAATATAGAGCCTCACGAAGGTAGGTACATAGACATAGCGCACTTTCTAACTACCCCCCTTCTTCTTCTTCTTCTTTTTTTTTTTTCTTTGTGCTCCAGTTTTTTAAGTTTCCAACCCCAAGACCACTTGACACAGGTAAGTGCATGAACCCCCTTTCGCTCACTAGATAGTTGAGAATGACCCGTTGACATATCGATCCACGAGGTCTTTGTCATTTAACAAACTCAACTAAACTCTCCTACACATCACAATCTATATATACATATTATGATAACCAGTATCAATGTATTCTTTATTATCGCAATTCTCTACATACCAGAAATACATTCTTTTTCCTATACACATTCTGTATACATTACTTCTTCTGTTAATTTTTTTTTTATTCAATATTCAAAAAAACAAAATTGTTTTTAAATTTATTTACTTAGTATATATAAATTGAATAAATGCGTCTATTTTTCATCATAAGTGTATATACATAATTATTTGTTTGAGCATTAAAATTGTGGGTATGTGTAAAAAAGGAGAGCGTGTGACGTGTATCAAAATATTTTTCAATGTCTATATATATGTATATAAAATGTAATTAACGTCAATTTTCAATAAAGCGTCTTGCTCGCGGTTAAAGAGCACATATTATATCAGTCAACCTTCACCCAGAAATGGCCTTCAACCAATGCAAGTCTAAGGTTTATCGCGCGACAAGATAAAGAGCAAAACAATTTTTAAATCATGTTGAAGAAGAAGGAATTATATTGTTTTTAGTGTGGAAAGAAAGTGACAAATTTTTCAAGAAAGGGTCAAGAATTTGAGAAGAACACACATGTTTCCTTAAACATTAGACAAATCTCTTCTACGTCTGAATTAGTTAAAAATAAAACTGTTGTAGTAAAATTTTGGTTAACTTGTTGCTTCCGTAATTAGTAGAAAATATGACTGCTTATTACTACAAAAATTAGCTAGCTCTAAATATAAATTAGGAGACAACTGTCAATTAGCAGTAAAACCGTGAACCAATTGTTCTCCGAATCAGAAAAAATAGAACAATTCAAAGATTTCGGTTTTAGAAAATTTGCTAAATACATTTGTAACTTCATATAGATGATCCCCATGTTTTGAACGTTTAAATAAACGAAATATTTTATATTGAAGATATTTTAATAAATTACTAATCATAAAAAAATTTTACGTTTACAAACTCGGTAATTAATTTTTTAAACAGTGAAGCAAAATAATTACAATAAAAATTCAATTTTTAGAAGACATGAATTAATTTCGATCATTTGAAAGTTTAAAAATAATTACTTATTGATAAAACAATATTAAATATTTATTCCAATAACTTTAGACATTCTTTCTTAATTTTTTTCTTTATTATGATTCTAAAGAATATTTAGTTTTATTTTTGCAGATTATAATATATTTTGCTAGAATAATAGAGTGAAATTAGCCTCTTTTACGGTATTAATATTAACAATATTAATAATAAAATGTTTCAATATATTGTTGTCTCCAATAAAAAAAATATAAAAACATTCTCTAAACTTTCGACCACAAACAAACCATACTGCCAGAGGAAAATATTGAAAAGCATTTAAAAAAAATTAAACTAAAAATCGACAAAAAACAATTAATAAAATAGCCGAAAATAAATTCCGAAAGGCTATATAGCGAGGATTTATCCTGGGTTTCTCTCCTGGAATAAAGTAAAACCAACGCTGAATTCCGTCCTCGACCTGGAAAATCTCCAGTTTCCCTTTGCTTTCTCACTTCTTTTTTTTATATATACATATATATTTCTAAAAACGAAAGTAGTTGTGCTGAAATTCACGAAAAGAAGTTTTTTTTTTTAAACTTTTATTTCTCCCTTTTTCCTTCTTTTATAAGCTTCTATACATAAAAGAATTTTCTTCAATGTAAATATCACGTTATAAAAATTTCCTATAGTATACGTATAGAAAAAATTTTAAATGTTTTCCAAGTAAATAATTTTACTCTGCAAATTCGGTAAGCTATATATTTATTTGTAGTAATAGAATGGCAACAAAAACAAAATAATTCCGATTTCAACGCTTTCGAAACAAATTTTTGACTTTTCCCCAAACCCCCTTAAGAATATGCGTTCCATTACAAGTATTTACGAATTTATTTAATTGTAAAATTATTCAAAAACAATAATTTTTTTTAAAATAAATATTTAATCATTATTTATACCATATTTTTCCATAGAAAATATAATTTAAATAATTTTAAAATTCAAACTTTTTTTGCATTCAAATGCCTCCAAAATTCTGAAAGTTCAAATAAACGAATCTTTTTATTACTTTTTATGATGTTTGAATTTTGGTAGAAAATATTAATTCACAAATTGAAAAATGAATAATAATAATAATAAAATAAACTTTTAAAAAAATTAATTCCATACAATTGTTAGTTTAAAAGGAATCAAAATTTAGATTTTCAAAAAATTTAATTTGAAACCTTCTTAAAATTCACTTATTTCTAAAAATTCATGCTATGATGCATTTAATATTCAATTATCTAAAAATTCAACTAAAATCTACTTTTAAATCAATTTTTATTAGGAATTTCTACGAGAATTCAATTATTTATGATCTCCAAGTTTTGAACGTTCAAATGAACGTAATATTTTTTATTGCAGATATTTTAATAAATTATTGATCATGAAAAAATTTTACAAAATAAAATTTTACGTTTACAAACTCTGTAATTAATGTTTTTGGTTTTGAAGTAAAATAATTGTAATAAAAATTTAACTTTTAGAAGAAATAAATAAATTTCGTTCATTTGAACGTTCAGAACTTTAGCATCTTAATTATTCAAATATTTTTTACAACTTTTTAAATAATTGAATTCTTTTAACGAATTTTAATATGTATAAGAATATTTTTCGAGAAATGCGATTTTAAAATATTGTATTAAAAATAATTGATAATTCTGTAATGAGTTTTATTATTTATAAAAACAGTCGAATTCCTAAAAAGAAATTTATTATTAAATATTAATGCGAAAGTAATTGAATTTTTGATATAAGAAATTTATAAAAAAAAATTGTAAATAATTGAATTCCTGCGTGAAATTTTTAGAATTTATAAAAATAATTATAGAAAATTTTACTATAGTTATGGAAATAGTACATATTTTGAAATTGAAATTTTTTATTTATTTAATGAAGATTTTTTGAAAATAATGGAAATTTTGCCATGAATTATTTTCAAATTATTGAATATAATTGAATTTCAAAGAAGAATTTTATCCAATAATTTGAAAAGAATTGAATTTCTGCAATAATTTGTAACTTTTCCGAAATTCAATTTTTTTAGTGTTTTTAACTAAAATTCTCCTATGAATCCATTATTTTGAACAATTTATATCTTCAATTAAAAAAATATTATTAAAAATTTAACTAATTTCAAAAGAATTCAAATTTTTAACCTTTTTTTAAAAATGTTCTTTAATGTTCTTTAAAATTTCTAATTAATTTCATTCAAAAATGAAATTTGAATCATTTTCACTTATAAATATACTAATCGATATTTATTCTACGCATTTATAGTAAATGTAAATATTGCAAACTCTTTTCAGAAAAAATTCTAAATTTCAATAACAAAAGAAAAAAGACCAAAACGTATATAATTTTAATCTCTCTGAAGCGAGAGTTTGCCACTTTTTTCCTTCCATTTTTTTATTCAATATAAAAGCACATTTTTCCGCAATATTGACAATCCACCGCAATAGTGTCGAGAGATTTTACGAGAGACCACGAACTCTGATGTCGTGCATCTAAAAACAAGTCGCTCTTTTCATTTTTTATTATATTTTTGACACTGATACACAAAAGACAAATATATAAAACCCTATATAAAATTTTACAACAAAAAAATAAAGAACTTCAATAATTTTTTTTTCCAAAAACTTAGAAACCTTTTTTTAATTTTAGCTCTCGCGGTAAAAAAAAATCTCACTCACTTCTATATACCCCGCAGCAAATATTATAAGGATACGCGCATATGGAAAATTTTTGTGGTCTCGCAGCAGATTTATCACATCAACACAATATAATTCTCGTCAGAGTGTAGAAAAAGAAAAGAATTAAAAAGAAAAATGAGAGAGAATGAAAAAAAGTAACTGAAAAAAAATGAAGAGTAAGCTAAGAGAAGTACAAGAAGCTCAGTTGACTTGCAACATGACTCACAAAGCCGTCATACATTAAAGATACCTTGGAGAAACATCATAATATAACACAGACGAAACATCTCGAGAAAGATTAGGAACTGAGATTTTTGCAAATATATGCACAATTCTCATTTTTTTTTTCAAGTCTTGAAAAACAAATGTACGTGAATTGTCCTAATGTATAAGATTGTGTAAGAAATATTATTTTTAAACTGGAAAAATAATGTCGTAGACTTTTAGATGTTTAATTTCAAAAAGTAAAAAAGAAACAAAAAGAAAAAATTTGAAATTAAAAATTGGTAAATTAATTCCATATTTTATCAAAAAAAAAAATTTTTATATTAAACTTCTCGCAACATTTCTTGGAAAAAATTAATATTTCATCAACCGCCCCTCTAATATCAAAATTAATTACAATTGAGCCCCCAATTTTAGGTGCGAATTTATTTTACTATTAATCAATTATAAATTATTTTCATTTAATTTATTTTATTTTATTTACTTTTTGGTATTAGTTGTAATTTATTTTACTCTAATTTGAGTGAAAAATGATTAAAAAATCAGTTAAAATTCATATATATTGCGATCACAATTCTTAATTGTGAAAATCAGTGGCTCAATTATTGCACTAATCATAAAAATTTAAAGGGATATTTTTCCTAATTATTCCAACTCTCAAAATTGTTCGTGAAATAAATATTTGAAATAATTAATTGATTACAAGTTTATAAATTATATTCTTAATTTTATCAAAATTTCCAAAATTGATAAAAATAAATAAACATTCATAATATTTTGTAAACTATATGCTTTTAAAAAATTCAAAGTAGAAACAATTTTTAATTTCTCGTCTTCAAAATGATTGCTCAAAATATTGAGATAAATTATTTAAATATTCCATTTTATAAACTGTGGTTTTAAATTCAAATTTTCAAAAATTGCTCGAAAAGATAAAAATAAGTTCCTATCGTAATAATATAAAAAATATAATTAAAATCTATTTCAATGAATAGAGTTACTAAAGATAAATAAAAAATGAATGAATATAAACTTCGGATCATGTAAATATTTGTTTCATAAAATAATAAAAATAATAATAATAATAATTCACTAAGTTACTCGAAATAAATATTTAAATAAATTAACTAAATACAATGTTATCAAATATATTTTTGCTAATGAAAATAAAATATTTGAAAAAATTCGAAAAAATAATAACATTGAAAAAGGGATTGAAAGTAAAACTATGAAAAAATTTCGAACAAAAAATAAAAATATTTAAAAAAACATTGGATAAAACCATAATTTCCTTTATCTTAAAATAAGTAAATATTGAATATGCATAAATAAGCAAATATAACTAATAAATACACATTAAAAAAAAGAAAGTAATCTAAATTTTGCATTTTTACGCAATTTTACCTAAAAGACAAAAAAAATCGTACGTTTGCAATGAAACGCAAAAAAAAATTCTATACAATTTTCAAACTATTTTCTCAAGCAATAAAATTTCCATACAAAGTTTAAAATTGTTTTTTAGGTGAAAAATTCATTCAACTTTTGTATATTAAAAAAAAAACAAAAGAAAAAAAGAAATCATACCTAAAAGTTCAACTCTAATAAAAAAAGCTTTATAGACTTTTCTGAAAGTTCAAAAATGACATTTTCCACAGTGTGTTTTTAGAGAGACATATCTCAAAGTAGTTCTTATCTATATTGTGAAAACGACACATCCATTACGATTTTCCTCAATAGCTATATATATATTGTATTTTGTATACTTATTCCGAAATATCACAATTCTGTCTCTCTATATATATGTATAGATAAGTATCAGACCTTCTCAATCTCATGGGACACTAAATTTTCCATCAAAAACTCTTAACAGTTAACATATATATATTATAACTATTTTAGAAATATATAATATACTGTGTGTATTTAGTTGGACTTTTGACCAAGGGAATAGAAAGCGAATTCTTATATATACACATATATATATATATATCTATATACAGTGAACAGTTATTACATAAATAATTTCGAACGTAGTAGTTGAGATATTTTTAAAAGACAAAATTAAATATTGAATTAAATTTAAATTTTAAATTATTCTTAAATTTAAAACACTCCACGAAATATAAAAATAGTAATAATACTATAATATTTAAATAAATGAAAATACGCATAAAAATTCAACTCTTTCTGAAATTTTATATTTATTGACACTGGAAAAAAATTCATTTGATTCAGATAATTGTTTATTGAACGTTCAACCAGCGATATTTTTGTTTCTTTTCTAGCTTTTTTATTTATCAAAAAACTTATTTTCTATATTAAAAAAATTAATTGTTAACTAATAAACTATTGGCTAAATAAATTAAATTAAAATATATAAATTATAAATAAATTAAAATAAATAAATAATAAATAAATGAATTATAAATAAATAGATGATAAAATTAAATAAATAAATAAATTATTTTCCTCTTTTAACTGAACTTCATCTCTAAATCAAGTTTTTTTAAAAATTATTTTCCGAAAGCTCTTCGATAATTTAATTTTTTATAACAAATTGTACCTGTAAGTGTCCATGTTTTTTTAAATTATTCGTGTGTAATATATTTTCCAAAAATTGTAATAATCCTGAATAATCAAAAAATTTATATAAAAATAATTTAATTTATCCAAAGAATTTTACTAATTTATGAAAATAATTGAATTCTTACGAAGAATATTATTAAAATTTTTGAAACTAATAAACAATCATAATCAATTAGTAAATCAATAAATGAAATTTTTTTAAAATCTTGAACCTGAAATAACTCGAAAGTTAAAGTTGACATTTGAAAATAAAAAATTTTATAATTTGCATATAATAATAATAAATAAAAATAATAATAAATAAATAAATAAAATAATAAAAAAAAGTTTTTTTCAAAAATATTGTATTGTATTGTATTTTTGCATAATTAAAAAAACTTTTGAATAATTTTAATAAAAAATTTTAAATATAATTGATTGCTTTTTCCAAAATGTAAGAAATTAATTTTAAAAAAATTTAATGTGCTTAGTTTTTTTGAATATTTGAATTTTCGAAAATGTGTAATTGAAAATATTGGAAAAAATTGATTTTAAAAAAATTATAATGAAGAAATTCTATAAAAATTACTTTCTTTAAGGGTATTTGAACCATTATGACGTCACAATATTAGAAAACATGCTTTGTCCAAATTGTGACGTCATAATGGTTCAAATGCCCTTAAACACATTTTTATTGAATTTTTGAAAACTAATTTACAGTAATTTTCGTTTTGAAATTTACTTTATACATTTGAAGATTTTTCATTAAAATTTCTGAGAAATCAATTATTTTCAAATTTCTTAACTAAATTTCTTCAAAAATTTCAATAAAATACTTGAAAGTACAAATTTTTAATTATTCAAAATCACATTAATTTGAAAATTTAATTAAAAAAATTATTCAAAACTAATATTTTGAAAAATTTCCCAATAGTTATTTTTCACACTATCCAAAAATCGAAAAATTAGCATTTTTTACTAAAAATATGTTATTTTGTTGCAATATTAGAAAAAAAGTCGAAAAGTAGCAATTTTTTAAAATATATGTGGGAAAAAGTCGAAAAAATCATAATATTTAATATAAATAAAAATTATTTGTCTCCAATTACAATTATTTGCAAAACAAATAAATATTTATCAGATCAACGACAATCGACTTTATTTACATCAAATAAATTTTTTTCCACTCTTCAATATTGACAATAAATTTATTTTCTTCTTATTATAAAATAAATTGCATTTGAGATGCAAACATTTTTCTAAATCTTTATAACAAAAAAAAAAAAAAAAAAAAAATGGGTTACATCGGAAGAGAAATATTTAAAATTTTTAAAAGCCATTTCCATTTAATCCGCGGTGTGTTCCAATTTTTTTCCATTTTCCTCCAATAAATTATATCCACTCTATGCAAATACAAGTAATATTAAATACCGCAAAAAAAGGAAAAAAAATTGTTTCTCCACAGGCTAGAAATTTTTTTCCTTCTTTTTTCCATTTATATGTGAAAAGTTTCGATAAATTTTATGCGTATAATTTACTTTTTCGATATTTTTCTCCCCTCTCTCTCTCTCTCGAATATATAATGAGCGAACTATTATTGCGGTAATAAAGACTAATTTATAAGAGCTTTATAGTTCTCATAACGTCATTTAATACTTATCAAATTCCAAGCATCGATATTGAATTCCTATCACACCTCTCATTCGACGTTAGCTGCATATAAATATAATAGTTGACTATTTCTTTTCTCAATACCTAATATTTCTCTTTTTTCGCCCCACATTCAATTTGTGAAATAAAAGCGAAAAATTTTAATCGATATCAACATCATGAAACAATGAGAGAAAAAAATTTTCATAACTATAAAGATTTCCAATTTTTTCAATTGTAAAGTGAATAGTGGAAAACGATAATTAAATATTTCTATAATCTCTTCGATTTTAAAATTCGAGTATGAGAAATGGTAATAGTTAAATATTTCTATAATATTTTCAATTTTTAAGAGTGGAAAATGGATAATTAGATATTTCAAATTTTTCAATTCTAAAATTCCAGTGAGAAATGATAATTAAATTGCTATTTCAAATCTTTTAGTTTACGAACAAAACATTTCAGACAAAAATTTATCATTTACAATTTGAAAACTCGAGTGACAAATGACAATTAATTTCTAATCTTTTCAATTTTTTTAAGAGAGTGAAAAATGATAATTAAATATTTTAATATTCGACTGAGAAATAATAATTTAATTATTTTTCACTTTTAAAATGAATGAAAAAATATAAAAAATAAATTACTCACTTCGTACAATTTTATTTATACGCACAAGAGAAAATTAATAAAATTGTTCCTTATTAAAAAACTTATTTTTCATTAAAAATAGTTTTGGATTGAAAAAATATTCTCTATTTACAAAAAAAAATCGAAAATTTGAAAGTTCTTCAACAACCAAAGAAAAATCAAACGAAAACACGGTTAAAATATACATATAATTAAAATTATCTACAAATATAGTGTGAACGATAAAAAAAATCGTACAAGGTAATTAAAAGTATTTTTTATATATTTTATTTATGAGAAGCTATTAAAAAAGTTCAGGTAAACTTTTAATTAATTATACGGTGTAATTAATACTGATTATCGCGCTTCATGAAATTCAAATTGCCCATCGACCGTATTAACCCTTTAGAATCATTATAAGTAAAATTTCTTGTTGATTAAATATCAAAGGCGCGCACTTTAAATTATGTCTTTTGTTCTAAATAACAATAGCGACAAGAATGTACATTTTTTCTGCTCTTCCTTTTTAGAAAACATTTTTTCTAAAAAAAAATGTACTAAAATCTCTAAAAAATTTCTTTTTCGCTCTTTCACTAAAAAAAAAGGCGAACATTTTTTTTAAATTCCTCCCATTTTTTGTTTTTGCAAAACAGCTGTAAAACTTTGGAGTTCATTGTATTGTATCAAGGCGTGTGTGACGTCACACAGGATCAATACACTCGTCACACAAGAGGAATCGAATATTCGAAATGTAACCTTCATTTCGATTCGATTAGAAACCAAATTTTACTGAATAATTTAATTTGCCATTCAGGGTCATTCATTTGTCTCATCAAATTTTCGATGTATAAAGTTCCCTTCGGGAATTGAAAATTAACTTCTCTGCTCTCTTTGCTGCTGTGTATTTATATATATGTATATATATAAATTCATAATAAATTCATTGCGCACGCGTATCAGTTTCTCATTAATATTTTAATTGACCATGATAATTAAAAGCCTGATGAGAATGTTCCTAAAAATACAAAAGAAAATAAAACGAAAGAATTAACATAAAAGATATTAAATGAGACTGTAAATAGAATATACCTAGACTATATAAAGTTTATTTTTATCCTCCCAATAATTTCTCTTTTATACGCACAATTTATTTATTTTAGAGAGAAATACTTTAAATATTACCTTGTTTATTTTATTTATTTTTTTATCGGTTAATAAATTTTTATTGTCTTTCAAAAATGTTTACCGTTTTTTTAATTATTCCTCAAAATAAAATTTATTATTATTATTGCAAACGATGTTCGATTTATTATTATTATATGCAACTTACAAAATTTGTTATATTCAAGTGTCAACTTCAATTTTTGAATAATTTCAGATTCAATAAATTTTAAAAAGTTCAATTATTAATTTACTAACTTACTATTATTATTTTCAAAAATTTTAATGAAATTCCTCGCATGAATTCTATTATTATCATAATAAATAGTAACATTCTTTGGAAAAATTCAATTATTCTTATATAAATACATAGTAGAATTCATCGCAGAGGTATTGAATTATTTTTTCCAATACAATATTTTAATAAAATTCTTTGAAACGATTCAATTATTTTTAAGTAGTAAAATTGTTCTTAGGAAAAAAATTTTTTTTTTCATAAATAAAAAAAATGCTTTTCCAGAACTCAATTATTTTCCTAAACAATTTTAATATAATTTTTCGAAAGAATTTATTGATTTTTGAAAAACTATGGAGTAAAATTTCTCTAAACCATTCAAATACTATATTTAATAAAATTTTGTTAAATTGTTTGATCAAAAATCAAATTTTTAATTACAATTATCAACAGTCACGATTATTTATAAAAAGTTGAAAGAAATTCTTTGTAAAATTCAATCATTTTCAAAACATTCAATCAAAATTATTTAAAAATAACTGAATTATTTTCAAAAACAATTTTTAAATAATTTTATTAATATTTATGAAAGCTCAATAAGAATTGTTCAAAAGAATTTAATTTACTGTATCAATAATTTAAATAAAATTTAATAATATAATTATTAA
Organism: Leptopilina myrica (nomen nudum); assembly: GCA_032872475.1. Taxonomy (NCBI): domain Eukaryota; kingdom Metazoa; phylum Arthropoda; class Insecta; order Hymenoptera; family Figitidae; genus Leptopilina; species Leptopilina myrica (nomen nudum). The sequence goes on from CM065458.1 coordinate 8,752,338, forward strand.
TTGTAAATATTAATACAATTATTTAAAAAGAAAATTTAAAACACTTAGTTTCAAGAATTAAATTATTTTCAAAGGTAACATTATTGTTTGCAAAAATCCAATTATGTTCAAAAATTGCAAAAAATTTCAATTCTCTTTATAAATAATAAAATTTGTCTCCAAAATTCAATTAATTTCAAATATTTTAATAAAATTCTTGTCAGAATTTCAATTATTTTTAATAAACAAAATTTTCATCAAATTTCTCGAAAAATGTAATTATTAAAAAGAAATTTTTTTAAGTTTTTAAAAAAATTTTAAAAGCATTCAATTATTATTTAAAAAATTTCTTGATAAAGTTCAATTATTCAATAAAACGTTTATTTTTAGATTTAAATAAATGAATTCTCGTAGAATTTTCTAATAAATAAATATTTTGGAATACGATATTCAATTATAATGCAAAATTTTAACTGAAATTTATTTTTAAATCAATATTTATTACAAAATTCTACAAGAAATCAATTATTAAGTAGAAAAATTAACAATTTATTAAATAACAATTGAATGCTTCCTAAAATTGAATTTTTATAAAGAATTTTATCAAAATATTTCATTATTTTGTTTTTTATTATTGAACATAAATAATAATATTATTATTTATTGTCAAGAGACAAATTTAAAAATTATTTTAACACTAATTTCATTTTTCGAGAAATTTGATGAAAATGTTGAAAATTAAAAATATTTGAAATTCTGCCAAGAATTTTATTAAATTATAGAAAATAATTAAGTTTCGGAGAAAAAATTTTATTATTAATAAAGACAATTAAAATTTTTAATTTTGACAAGAATTTTGGTAAATTTTTGAAACATAATTGGATTTTTGCGAAGAATTATATATTATTTTTGAAAAAAATTTAATTGAATATTGAAGTAAAATTAGATTTCAAGAATAAATACAATTAAAAAACAACAATTTTCCAGGATTTCGATTAAAATTCCCTGACTTTTCAAGGTTTTTTCAAATTTTATAGAATTCCCTGACATTTAAGTAAATTAATTGAATTTAATTATTTTAGAAGAATTGTAATAAAATTCGGAGAAAAATTTATTTATTTTCTAAAGATCCTAATAAAATTCAATAACCAAAATGTATAATTACAATAATTAAAAAACAGCGATTATTTTTAGAACAAGGAAGGAAATTCTTTTTAAAATTAAATTATCTTTAAAAATTTTTAATGAAAATTATTTTAAAAAAACTTAATTACTTGCATAAATAATAAATTTCTTTCCAAGAATTCAATTTCTCCCAATAGAATTTTAATAAAATTTATGTATTATTTATTTTTATGTCAAATTAAAACTTGACCTTTTTAATTATTCCTAAGAATAGATTTTTGATATTATTTATTATTATTATTGTCAATTATTTAATAAATGTCAAGTTATTAGTTGACTTACCGATCTATTTTGTCCATTGTTATCGGATGTTGGAGAATAGTTTGCTGGCCAGACATTTCGACGACGCATTGTGTCCCAAGTTCGAGTTCTGAAAACAAGAAAAAAAGAAAGCTGGTTAATAAAATTGCCAATTATTTTTTATTAACTTATTAAAAATTCTTTCCTCTCTTAATAAAAATTTACTAAAGTAAATTAAATTGACAAAGTAACTGTCACAATATTCTTCAAAGAAGAAAATAGAAATAAAAAAAAAATTGGGAAATTAAATTGAAAAAAAGTTAAAATAAATCCTTTTTTATCGTTTTTTGTGATACTGAAAGCAACTTTTATTATACTATGCGGATCATAGTGTAGAAAGTACGTGACTTGCGATAAGATGGATAGGCGGTCCCTATAGTAACTCGTTCATTGAACTTGAACTATATAAACTTCTCCTCTAATCGACTCAAGACATGAGTTCAAAAAAAGCCCTCCCCCCGAAAAAAAAGAAACCCGGCTTTGTTGAAAAATACACCTACACAAAAATATCAACTCTAGAATAATAGAAATGGAATAAATTAACGTCATCTCAATTATATTCTCTAAGACAAGAAGAAGAAGAAGAAAAAGAAGAGTATTTAATGGACAGAAAAATTATTATGGTGCGCTAATGGATGATGTTAACAACGCGTGACAATAAAAACATTGTTCATGAAAGAAGTGATTGAATTACGGGTTTTTATTAATATTCAAAGTGTAACATACTCGTGAGCACGTAATTGTATTACATGCGTACGGCATACTAAATAAGGATTAATGCATTCTATAATATAAATTACAATGCGTGAAGAGTTCAATGAGTTGTCTGTTACACCCATTTGTATTTATTCTCCGCATTCACTTTTATTTTCAGAGAACAAAATGATACTTTAACATTTGCCCCAAATAAAATATCTCTCACTATATATATCTTCATACGAAAAAAAAAATCTCACGATACCCCAAGTTCGATGGCTTTTTTTTACCATTAAATTTTGTGGTTAAGGAAAACAGGATTTCGATTTTAGTCGAGATTTCTCTATTTACTCTATAATCAAAAGTGAAAACAAAGAATTACGATATCAATGTCGGAATTAGTTTAGAACCACAAATTGAAATCGCGGCCCCTCTTCAATTCTAATTTTACACTCACCTTTTTATTTTTATCTTCTGACTCTTATGGTTGACCATCTTTTAGTGAAAAATAATAATAACCTTCAAATTAGATAAATAATAGCTAGTTTGTTCGCAAAAGATTTTTAAAACCAGCAACTTTTTGTTATGAAAAATAACGACTGATATCAGGGTTGGGTCGCTATTTTTTATTGTTAAATTTTGACTGGAATGAACCAATCAAATTCAAGCATATAGTTTGTTTACTTTCAAAAAAATGTGTAATTGCACCCTTATGTCCGACAAAAAAAAAAGAAGAAGAAGTAGAAATTAAAGAAAAATAACTTCTTAAATCACTTTTTGTATAGTTTTGAGTAATTTAGGAAAATAATTTCCCTCAGCGATTATACTTTTAAAAATAGTAAAAACGTCAAGTTTTGTTAATTCAAATTTCTAATCGACTTGTGATCCTGGCTTAAATATTTCTAACCAATCAGAAGCGAGCAACAAACCTGAAATAGTAATTCTTTGTTTCAAAAATTGCACGCACATTTTACAAGTTTTGCAAACAAAATATAACCTCAAAAGTGAAAATTTCGTTTTATTTTGTTTGAATCATTTTAAATTTGGATTTAGTGAAAAAAAGTAGAAAAAAAACTTTCGAAAAGATTAGAAAAACATTTTCCAAGTTTAAATGGATTATTTTGCTTTTATTCCTCGAAAAATGTTTTTCACTGCGCGCGTGTTTAGTGGACATGAAAATTTCAACAATGTAATGAAAAAGTCGGACAGCAAACAATTGAGGACAATAGAAGAAAGTGATAAGCATTATTATTGGATATTGCAAACTGTATCAGATTAAAAATATCCGAACTATTCAAAATTGGGAAATGAGTACATTAGAAAACCAATATCCAAAGTTCTAAATACAAATACCCTTTTGTCGTTAAGTTCTTTGTATGCCACAAACACCTGCTACTGCTCTCAAACTTCTGTTTATTTAACATAAACATGTACACATTCCTCTATGTACTTCCGTTTTTGTCAAAGTTTCTGTATTCATAACGTAAAATTAGTTTCAACTTTTTGAAATTACGTGTAATTAAGTTAAAATTTAAATAATGATGACAGGAATGTTTTAGTAGCAAAAGTATATTTTTTACAGAAAACATTTTAAGAGTGCGAATCGAATTAAAATTTAAGAATATTTTTATTATTTTCGTCAATAATTATTAATAACTAAATAATAACGTTCAGTTATTAATAAATAATCATTGTATTTTTGTCTCTGTCGTCACGCGACTCAATAATTATTTTTTAATGCTCATCAATATTTTTGTCACAAATTCAAATATAAGATATTTATACAAATTATTCACAGTCTACAAGTTTTTTCCTTTTACGAAGGAAATACTTATTTTCAGAAATTACTATAATTGCAATAAAAAAAAACTTAATTTTTTTCTTCAAAAAACAATTTTTAACAATGGCACAAAATTATAATACAAATTTAATTCCAGAAGGAAATAGACAAATTTCTCTCATTTAAAAATTCGGAATTATTTTGAGTGACAGGTAGAAAAAAAAACTATACATGAAAAATTCTCACTGATTGAATGACGAACTATTGTCAATTTTCCTCATTATATATTTTAATTGTACTGAGATCTTTCTGAGATCCTTGGCCCAAATGCTATAGTATAATCGAACAAATAGTCAGCGACTCTAGGAAATCAATGAATGTGACATTTGCATGAGAAAGAAAACTCTAGGCCAGTGAAACTAGAAAAAAGAAAATTCGTTTTTATATGAAAATCCTGTCTATTAGAATGGAAAAGACTTGCGACGATATTTCAGCGCATTTCGTGTATTATACTTTCATTTATAAACTACATATTAAAAAAAAAAACGAATAGTCGGTGAAATCGTACATTGTGATACATTTTTTTTAATTTATATTTATTTCCATTGTTCAAAAGCATGAAAAAGAAAAGTAGACTATACACACGATTTAGGGAGAGAACAAAAAAATCTCTTCCGGAATAAAAGAATTTTTAAAACAAATTTTCAACAATCGCCGAAAAAAATTGCAAAAAACCGAAAGCAAAGACGATTCTGAAAAATACTGTCAAAAAGTAGAACTCTCTATTTATACTTCATTTCTCTTTTTCTTATGATCTCAGCGCAATATAGATTCTCTCTTTTTTAAACAAAAAAAAAATTCAGTGTTTACTTTCGCTCGTATAATCCTTCCAAAGCGAATAAAATTAGTTCAAGAATAATTATTGTTGTCAGTGTAGGTAACGAGATAGTGGAAAGTAAATTTTACGACTATAGGAAGTCGAAATTAGTGTTTAGTCTACTTACTAAGAAACTTATTTAATTCTAAACAGTTTTTCTTTTTGCGTCGTTTCAAGAGCAACTAGTATAAGGCACAGAGAAACAAAAACACAACAAACAAAAATATTGCGATAAAAAATTTATTGTCCTTTTTGGGAAAAAAATATTGTTCCCGATGCGGTAAAAATTTTGAGACCGTAATAAAAGAAATGCAATATTTATTCAACACTCTCTTTTGTGTTGGCAATTGTTGAATTTTACACTTTCCAATATTAATGATCATCGCTTACTATATATATATTGACGTTTTATATTAAATATTGACAATTTTCAATGACATTTAAAAACATCAATTCAGTGTTAATCAAATAATTCGAAATAAACGAGGAAAATTGATAAATATTGTTTTAAAAAATAAACGTGAGAATAAAATCAATTTTACGAACAACTATAAAAATTGATCACGAATTTTCAGGAATTTCAGTTCTTTGCTCCCGACATTTTGTTTCTTATTGAAAGAAAAATATTTTCATAATTTAAGGAACTAAATTAAGAACAAAAATTAGAGAAGCATAAAAATGATAAAATGGCAGAATAATTTTATTCGATAAACAAAAACAAATTTCTCAAACTAATAGTATTTTTTCTTACATTTTTCGTTCCAAAAAGATCCAAACATTTAAAGAAAGAACAATTTTTATTTACAGTTTGTGAAAAATTTAACTTTGCCTAAAAACATTTTTTGTTAATTAAGAAAATTAATTTCTTTCTGTAAATACTGAATTAATTATCATATTATTAATTTTATTCCAGGAAATATTTGAATAGAAGAAAAGTATTCATTTGATCGTTCAAAACTTAATTTTCATTCATAGCAAAAAAATTGGAATCTAAAAAAGAAACAAATAGATTTCAGCAACGAGTTTCAATTAAATTTCTCTATCGAAATTAATTTTATCATTAAGATAAAATAAAATAAATAAAAGATTCGATAAAAAAAATTGTTTCCCTCTAGTTGCCTACAAACATAATCTACTGTTTCTAATTTTCAATTACAATAATAATTCAAGTATAACAATTTTTTTTTTCTCTCTTTTTCATAAATTATCACAATCAACACTCGCGATGTGTAAAAATGGAAAGTTTATAATAACAATAATAATAATTTTGCGAAATAAAAAAGCATGGAATAAACTGATTGTTTCTTTTATTGCTTCACCAAGGTTCGTTAATAAAAAAGCTCCAGAAAACGTATAAGTGGTTACATAATTAGGTGACGTACACTAAAGACTTTAGAATAATGCGAGTTTTCTGCACATCTATCGTATCTGCTTACATTTCTCTTTAAGAGCATTATGCAATGGACTTTATAAAATTAACTGCAAAGTGTAGTTCATCCTGGTTGAATGAACCAAACACTTTAAATCCTAATCTGATTAGGATTAAAGTAACTATTTCTAATTTCCATCACGCACTTTAATTTTTTTCCATTTTTTTTTTTCTTTTCGGGGGAAAAATATTGATAACTAAGAATCATCTCTCTTCTTTACTCGATTTTAATCATGAGAGAATAAAAAGAAAAAAATCCGATGAAATTTAAACCAATTAAACACCTTGAGAAAATTATTATTGATGATAGGGAAAAAAAACACGGAGAAAACCGGAAATAAACAACAAAGGTAACATTATTTTCAAATTTAATATTCTTTACAACAACGTGTTTCTTAACATCCTGTAGAAAGTATGAGTAAGTTGCAGTTTAAATAGATACGTCACTCGCGTATAGAAAAAAATATGTAATAATCATCAATTTACGATGCGAATGAAAATGATATATTTTTAATCAAACTAAAGAGGAAATTAGATAAAATCGTATCTTTTTTTTAAATATCGAATAAAGGAATAATGCACTTACGCATTGGTATTATTCACTCAATGTTTATTTATTTCTGACTCATTTTGTCATAAAGTGCGTTTTCCAACGTTTAGTAATTTTCTAAGTACTTTGGACAATGAAAAATTTATATAATAATTACGAAAGTTTTAAACAAGAATAGAAAAATATATTTTTTATCGCGTGTAATATTATTTTCAAAAAAAAAAGATCACGATGAAAAAATTGTCAACTTCAATAAGTATAAAATTTTATCGAGCAGATTTGAACAGCTGTAGCTTATTATTACAAATGCTGATTAAGTAAGAACGATTATGGCGGAGGAAATTAAATCAATTTAATCTTTTGAAATGTATTGCCTTAATAATGAAAACACGTGCATTTTCTATACAACAGTTTCTTTAAGATCACTCAAGGTTTTCAAAACTTTCAAGGTTACACAATCTCTATTTCACCTGTAAACACTATTTTTTAAAAAAAGGTTTTCTTTATTTTCTATTTTCAAAGTCTAATTTTTCCCTATTTTTACGAAAAGAAACAAATATTCATCGTGAATGAAACATCGCTTTGTCTACTGTTTCAAGTACAAAAAACACCAGTTACAAGTTTATAGAATGTTGATAAAAGTTAATTTTTCAATAAGGACTTTACTTTTTCCTTAGTAGAACGCAGAAAATTTTACTTGAATAAAAAATATGTTTAGAGAAAAAAAAATAGACTTTGACAATGACAGATCCGCGTTTTAGAGCAAGTGTCAGTGTCAACAGACACAAGTGGTCCAATCCTGCAGCACTTGTCAAGTCGAAGGTCGATTTTCTAAATGATTTATTATTGCAATTGTCACGAAAACAAATGATAAATGTCGAGTAAAGAATTGCAAGAGCATTATCGAAGAGAGTCATTTAAAAAAAGGGAAACTATGTCAGTATTATGATTTTAAACTAGAAATTTACCTCTTCTATTGAACGGACGAACCCGAACAGCAACTTTAATCTTATCCGTGGCCATGTTTCACACCGGTAACGTACACTGTGTATCCCGATCGTAAATTCACAAGTTACTCCGAATGCACAATTTCGTTACTCACACGGTTTTTGTAAACGCTACATTATTCTCACCCCATAACGCGAACTTCTTATCATTTAAACGACACTGTGTCCTATCGAGCTCGTGACATAATTCGCCATATTGCTTAGACTGTCAGGGAGTCAGACTGCTCGTGAAACGTGAATCATGTGCTTTTTTTTTCCTCGATGACGTTCACTTTCCATCTCGTTTCTATTTTCTAAACTGCTCCTTGTTCCATCCGTTTCAAGTAACTAGTGCGCCAGGGCTGCCAATTCCCTAGACTGGGGGGAAATTGCACTTGCGCTCTGGAAACCCCTGTTGTTTCCACATCCCCCCACCACTTAATTAATATTACTGGAAATGTAATTTTCGCCAATCGGAATACACTTAATCAGGAATGGGCAACTGAGGGGGGCATAAACAGGTGTTCAAGGGCGTACACAATTAATTATCGGTAAAAATTGTCCAGAACGGAGTAAGAGAGAGATAGATATTTTCTCTCTTTCTCCAATATAGATTTTCCATTCTGTACTATTATTTTTACCAAAGGTGTTAACACTCCATAAGAAGAAAAATATTTCTCTTCTTTTCTCGCGAAAAGTAAAGCGATTGCAAGCACGAGAGTTGTGTACGTGGCTTAACTGCAAACTCCAAAAGTCTCGCACTTTGGACGTTCTACTGACTAAGGCTGCGGTTACACCTCTGCAGGCTGCCTGCCTGCGCAGGCAGGAGCAACGAGAGTAAGGGAGAAGTTTGAAGTCACTGACTCTCTTACTCTTGTACGTTACCATGACAACCTGCAGGCAGGCATGCTGCCTGCAGAGGTGTAGCCGCAGCCTTACAAGCACGAGAGTTGTGTACGTGGCTTAACTGCAAACTCCAAAAAGTCTCGCACTTCGGACGTTCTACTGACTAAAACACCATCACTGCGTAAAATACGTTAATACGAGAAGTTTTGAACTGCACAACCCTGGACTGAAAGTGACGCACTGTAAGGAGCGATGCAACCCTGTTTTGATGCGGAACAACGTTGAGTCTACAAACGTTATTGACCGCGAAAAGGCGAGGACAGCCGAAATGGAGGAAAATCAAACATCGGAAAGTGTCGCTGTGTTACCGGACATGTCCGAACCGTTGACGAGCGAGTCCGAGGAGACGTCCGCCCTGACGACTGAACACGAAGCCCATCCTGTCGCCGTCACTTCCGTACCGGGTGTAACTGGTGTTCAAGGAGTTGGTGTACCGGTTTCTTTACCTGTCGGCTCCATCATCGGAGTTGCAAACGCCTCCAATGGAACTACCTTCAACGTCATCACCTCCGATCAATTACAGGTACTCTATTTTATTTAGATAAATATTTTCCTTTCATTTCTCTCTCACTTTTATTTTTTTTTATTTATTTTTCTTCGAAATAGTTAATAAACACCTTTCTATTTTGTGACATTCAATTATCTACACACTATATTTATATATACATGTCTATTGCAGCAACCTACATACACGTTATACATTCTCGATAACCAATCGTGTTGTCATGTTTTTAAAGTTCACGTGTATTGGTTTATACTTTCTGCGCTAGAGATTGCGTTAGATTACTGTAAATATTTATTTACATATAATTTTCTTTTACAATCACACATTTATCCTATTTGAACTTAATTACATTGTTTATTATTTATTTTGATTCACCGAAAGGCATTCTATCAATTAAAATTGATTTTTACAGAATATTCGAAAATATTTTTTAGGTTATGTTTTTTGGAAATTTCAACTAATTGATGAATTATTGTAAATTTACAGTTGCCCGGTTCGGGTCAATTCAAGCAGATGTTATGCGTTGACAATAGTTTCATATGTGAGCCGCGACACGATAAGGATACCGATCCACTACGTTGGAATGGTGAGTTGAAGGCAACGCACATTGTAATTCAAAATAGTGCTGATGACACTGACACGGAGCAACTTCATGTCTCGGCGGCAAATGCACAGCCAGTGTGCAGCTGGTCGGAGTCGGCGAGTATGGCTGTATTGCCAGTTAGGTGTAAAAATACAAATGCCGAACTACATAAAAGTAGATTTGGCTCAGGTGGTAGAGGACGTTGTATAAAATTGGGCCAGGAATGGTATACGCCCAGTGAATTTGAAGCACTCTGCGGAAGAGCATCGAGTAAAGACTGGAAGCGTAGTATTCGTTTTGGTGGAAGAAGTTTACAGACTCTTATTGATGAACAAATATTAAAACCACACGCCACATCTTGCACCTGTGCGGCATGCTGTGATGATGACAGTGCTGTAAGTAATTTTATTTTCAATTATAGAGCAATCAAAAATTTGTTTTTAAATAAGAAAAAGGAAATTTAAGTAACACGGATGCCACAATTTAGAGAAATTAGGAAATTCAGGGAAAGTAGAATTGGTCAGGAAAGTCAGGGAGAAACCAAGGAATTTTATTAAGAGTACTATAAAAAATTAATTTTTCCAATTCATAAGAAAATTCTGAATTGTTCTCTTTTTTGATTGCCTGATAAACTATGAAATTATCAGAAATTCTAATACAAAACCTTCAATTTTTCCATTTCTGACAATAATTCCTTCTTAATAAAAATTCTCCACAAAAATGCAATTATTTCCAAAAAATAACAAACTTCTTTGCAGGATTTCAAATTATTTTTAGAAATGTTAATAAAATTCTTCACAAAAATTCGATTATTTTCATATATAAAAAATCCTTTGCAGAAATTCAGTTATTTTTAAAAAATTTTAATAACATGTTCCGAAGCGATTAAATTATTATTTTTTTTAAATATATATTATCACTCGATTGTTCAATGTTGAACCCCTTAACTGCCATGGCAAAGATTTGACAGCCAAAATCTTTGCCATCGACAGTTAAGGGGTTAATATTATTTTTTAAATTTCAGTAAAATTCTTTGAAACTATTCAAATATTTAAAAAAAAATTGTAAACAAAAATCTCCGAAAGAATTCAATTATTTTCAAAAATAATAAAATTCTTCATTAATAAAATTCTTTACAGAAATTGAGTTATTTTTATAAATAACAAATTATTTGAATAATAATTATTGAAAAATTAAATTATTAAAAATTAAATTTTCTTGCAATTCAAATTTCTAAGTATTTATATTTTAAAGAATTTTATTTTTTTCTCTTTAAAAATTGTCTTTAAATATAATTACAACTTTGAAATCATATCATTTTATGAATGTACAAAAATTATTCTATTTAAATAATTTAATTCTCGTAGTTGAATTCTGATAGGAATTGATTTAACAAAATTTCAGTTAAAATTAAAAAAAAAAATTGTATATTTAAACCGTTATGACAGGAATTTTAGGAATTAGTTAAATTTTAAAAGGTTTTTAATTTAAACTTCTTGAACATTTAAGGGAAGAAAATGTTTTAAAACCTTTAAATTTTTATTTAAATAAATTATTAATAACATTATTTTTTTTCAAACATTATTAAAGTTTTTCAATAATTTTATTCAAATATTCTAAAAAAAAATAATTGAATTTTGGATGAATTACAGTTGCAAATTTTAGAAATAATTATATTTCATGAGGTTTTTTATAGAAATTATTTGAAATTTTAATTCTTTGGGAAAAATAAATATGAACAAGTTTTTAAATTCTTGTTTAACAAAAAGTATTACAGTTTTGAAAAATTTAATTCAGAAAATCCGAAAAATTGTGTCTTTGAAAAGTGAAACTAAAATTTTTAAAAAACACTTCTATTTCCGAAAATATTTTTCAAAAATTGAAACAATTAAAAATTTTGCCAACTTTTATTAAAATAAATTTTGAAATAATAAATATTTCAAATTAAAATCTTTGAAAATCTAAATTTTCCATACTTTTAACTAACAATTCTGGAGAATTAATTTTTTAAAGAAAGTTTTGAATTTTTTTAAAACTATTCGATGTTTCTATTTTCTAATATATATTTAATTGAAGAATTTTTGAATAATCGAAACTTCGTAAAATTGAATTTTAAACAAATAGATATGAAAATTCTCAGAGAACTTTTTAAAAAATTATTAAAAATATTTTATTTAATGAAGAATTTTATTTTAAAATTCTAGGAAATAATAATTGAATTGAAATGATGAAAATAATTTTAAATAAGTTATAGCAATAATATTCTTATAATATAAAATAATGATTTTATTGCACGGTCATCTGTAATAATTTTATTATAAAACATGAATTATTTTTTATAATAATAAATATTTCTACAAGAAGTTGAATTTATAAAAGTTTTGAATTTGAATCTTTTGGGGAATTTTCATTCCTCTGAAATGTAACAATGATTAAATATTTATTTAAGAAAGAAGTTATTGATATTTTCGAATAATTTTACAATTAAAGAAATTCTTAAAAAAATGTAAAAGAATATTTTTTTAAGTATCTAATAATTTTTAGAGTGAATCAGAATATTTTTTAGAGTTAGAGGAAAGATTAAAAATTTGTCTGGAAGTTAGGGAAAAACAAAATTAAATGTTTGTGACAAACCTGTTTATGATCAAGGAAGAAGTCAACCTTCTTTTTTTTGAAATCAGAGAAAAGTCAGGAAGAAGCAAAATCAAATTTTAGTTGCAACACTAAATAATAATTACAAGAAAATCTATTTTTTTCCAGACTGGTCCAGTTCGTTTATTCACACCCTACAAAAGAAGAAGAAGAGCTAGAGAAAATTCAGATGGCGAGACACCATCGCGTAAACATAAAAGTGATAATTCGAGGGACGGTAGTAATAATGACAGTGACAGTGAAGTTGTTGGTCCAGTGAAAGAAGTTTGGTCGCAATTTGTTTCTGAGGATGGTTTAGTTGTACATCAATCGGAGCAAGAAAGTGTTCAAGCTGAGAATGGACAAGCGGACGATGTATTTAGGAAATTAGACGATATGTCGAATAAGATGTTGAAAATTGCCTGTGACTTTAAGCGTACTTTAGAGGAAGCAAAAGAATTGTATAAACAACAAAGGAGAGAGCAAGCTCTAGTCGCTCAATTGGGTGGAAGGGGAGATGTAATAGAGACTGTTGGTTTACAACCCGCACTTGATACTCACAATAAAAAGGTATTTTCAATTTTTATACCTCACAACGGTCGGACAATAACGAAAAACATCTAGATTGGAAAATTTTTGCGTAAAAATATTTGAAACGCTATAATAATGAATCTTTTACATAATTGTGAATTCTATTTCTATAAAGTTTGAAAATTGAAATGTTTTGAATTTCAGTGCGCTAACTGCAATCGAGAAGCATTTGCGGAATGTTCATTATGCAGGCGTACACCGTATTGTTCAACGTTTTGTCAACGTAAAGACTGGAGTGTACATCAAGGGGAATGTGTAAGGGGAGCTGCTGAAACTGTAATGCTGATAGTCGAAAGCAGTAGCGCTGACGCAAATACTTTAGGATCAAGTGGCGGGGACCAATAGCTACTATTGTTTTACTCATCTATTCAGTATAACTCAAAGTATCACTTTGCAAAAAATTTCAATAATATTTATAAAAAAGAAACATTAAGAATAAGATTCCTACAAGTCAAGATACTTAATGTTAAAACTGTGGAATTGATTCCTTTTTTTCTGATTTCATCAATTCTTATTTTTGCTACATTTCTTTTTTCCGTTTTTAAGGAATTATAAATTTAAGACTTTTTTTACATGATATTTTTATGTATTATTATTTTTGTAATTTAGGATATTTTTACTTTTAGTTTATTTGTAAAAAAAACAAAAATTTAAATCATAATTTCAGAAGAATCTTCTTTGTTAGTTAAGAAGGAATTAGCTAGTTGGGGGAAATAATTTCATAAAGGTGGAAAAATTCTAAAGTTATAATTTAGAATTCTTTGTATATTTATTTTCTTTTTTTTTAATTTATTGCCGCCCTTAGAAATTTTTTTTTTTTTTTTTTTTTGGTTGTCAAAAATCTAAATTTCCCTCTTGTTTTTCCTGATTAACTCAACAGCAAAAATTTGTGCATTCGTTTATTTATAGAAAATTATATGTATATAATTCATTTACACATATAAATGTTGAGATATTAGCGTGAACTCAGTTTTTTGCGCTCCAAAAAAATCAACCAAAGTTGACTGTGTTTTTTTTAAAATAATTATGTGTGAAAAAATCATTGTACATTCATCTTGTACATATAATCATGTATTCTTTAACTTATTTGTTTCACGAAATATACACGGTCCATTCTTTCACTCAAATTGTCTATTTTTATTTTATTCTATTCTTTATTTACCTTTAAATTATTTTCTTTGATTGAAAGTATTTTTATTCTATTTATTTTCTTTTTGTTTGATTTTATTAAATTTTGTCCCTAAAGTTTTGACCGGCTGAAATAATTACTTGCGAATTGAAATATTTGAGAAACTCTATTTAAAGGATTTTTTAAGAGAAGAAAAGAATAAAAATCCACTTACCGCAATTCATCGAAGCTTCATTGTGCACGGTTGTTGAACATAATTCAGACAGAAGCCTCTGTTACCAACGTCATTTGGAGCTTCTATTCCATCGGTGTGGAAAACCAGACGAAATGGTTTCACAGTACCTGAAAATTTAATATTCCAAATTAATTTTTCTCTATTATATTTTAAAATCTAGAACACTATATATTTACATTTTTAAGTATTCTTATTTATTTATTTATTTATTTTTATCTTCTAAGTAAACCAATATTTTTCATTTATTAAGATTCCAGTGTAAACAAGTATGTAGGTAAAAAAATGTTAGAAAAAAAACAAGTTTTCAAATCAAAACATTGCTTATATTTTGAAAAATTATTTAATTTTAAGAAAAAAAGACTTACTGACAACGGTTGAAGAATTCATTACGGAATCGGTATTGAAAGATCCGCCGCAAATTCTATCGATACAAGTAAAAGGTGTATTTGGCATTCTTCCTAAACTCATTGCACACGGTATCATTAACCAATCTGTCTGACAATTTTGTCCAACTATTGCTACTGGCTGTCCAGTTTGTGTATTGCCCGTTAATGAAAATACATTACTTCTCATTCCTTGTGGTAAATTTGGCATTAATCCTGATTGCATCTGCACTATTTTGACAAAATTTTGAATATTACAATATAATAAAAACAAAATACAATTTTTTTTAAATTTAAATTTTTTTGATAAATTTATAATCAATAAGTATAATCAATATTAAAATAAAATTTTATTTACATGGATAATAACATTCTTCAGAAGAATTCAATTATTTTTCATAAATAGTAAAATTTTTTGTAGAAATTAAATAATTACCAATACAATTTTAATTAAATTTTACGAAAGAATTCAATTATTTTCTGAAATTTGCATAAATCCATTGAAACAATATTCAATGACTTAGTAAAGTCTTTGCAAACATTCAATTCTCTTAAAAATAATTCAAAAACTGATGATCTTCAAGTTTTGAACGTTCAAATGGACGAAATATTTTTTATTCAAGATATTTTACAAAATTACTAATGATAAAAAAATTCAAAAACTAGAATTTTACGTTTACAAAATCAGTAATTAATTCTCGTGGATAGTGAAGTAAAATAAATGCAATAAAAATTTAATTTTTATAAGAAAAAAATTAATTTCGTTTATTTGAACGTTCAGAACTTTAGAATTTTAAAAAGTGATTTACACTCAAAAATTCAATTATTTCTAAGATTGTCTGTAAAATTTATTTTAAAAATTCAATTATTTTCCAAATTTTTCAGAAAATTCTTGTAATATATTAAATTCCTTTTTTCAAATTTAAAAATGACACACTTTGTTTATAAAAATTATATTATCACAATTGTTAAATAAAATTTCAGTGAAAGATTCAGTAAAGTGTTTTTTCAATTTTTAATAAAATTTTTTGAAAAAATTAATTTATTTTCCCATCTTCTATTAAATTCTTGTAAAGAATTCAATTATTTTTAAAAATAGTAAAATTCTTCGCAAAAATTAAATTATTTCTATAAATAATACAATTTTTTTACAACAATTCTATTATATTCAAAACAATGTTAATAAACTACAACAAAAAAGTATTTAATTATAATTTATCACAGAAGCAATTATTTTAAAACAGGAAAGAAATTCTTAATAAAATTCAATTATTACTTTTAAAATTTTTAATTAAAATTACTAAAGAAAATAGATTATTAAAAAAAATCAGAGAAATTTTAATAAAATTTCTCAACAGAATACTTTTCTTTTTAAAAATATTCAATTAAAGTGTTCAATTCAATATAATTGTTTTGAAATTTTTTTTAATTCTTTTGAAAGACTCAATTATATAAAAAAATTATGTTAAAACTCTTTAAAAGAATTTAATTATTTTTATAAATTGTAAGATTCATCGCAAGAACTTTAATGATTTGGATGACATTAATAATGTAGAAGATTGAAAAAATTTAAAAAGAACAATTATTTAAAAAGTTGTGTAAAGAGCAAACAATTTTTAATTTTTTTCAGATATTAAAAAAAACATAAGACAAAAAATTGACTTACATCCATCAGAGCAAGTCATGTACTGAATTCCACAAAAGTTTCTCTCCATACGAATGCAGATGCTGTAATCCTGATTTGACAATTGCAATCCATTAACTGTATCATAATTAAAAGATTTAATTTGTCCAGAAACTCCAGTATAGTACTGCAAACATCCCTCTTCGGCTCTGTAAATTGTACTGCAAGGTATCTGTGAAATTCGCACTTTCCATGAACGATCAAATCCTGTTCCACTAGTGACGAAAGAAAGCGTTATTGGATTTGTTTGTCCAGTCCCCACGTCCACGTACACTAATCATGGAAAAAAACAAAGTCAATTAAGAAAACAATTAAAATTAACACTTTCTACAGTAAATAAGGTTAAAAATTTGTTTTCAATCTTACTGTGATTGCCATTATTATTTCCACAAATTGGTGGAACTGGATTACCACCTGACACAATAAACTGATCGTAAGTGCAAAGATTATTTATCGTCTCTGGACCACGTATCATAAATTGATCAAAATCCAATCTGCAAATAGTAAATAAAAATATTTATTTTTATCTAAAATTTAAAAAAAATTGAATAATAAATGTTGTTAATTGCAATTATTATTTATTATAATAATTATTTTCATGAATTAATAATTAAATTGCTCACAATAATTCAATTGTTTTAAAAAATTTGAATGAAATTCTTTAAAAGTAATTATTTTCATTACAAATTTAATTAAATTCTTCGAATTAACTTAATTTTTCTTGAAAACTTTTTTTCGAAACAATTGAATTATTTTTAAAAATTTTATAATAAAATTCTTCGCAAGAATTCAATAATTGTAAAATTCATCATCAATCAAATTTTTATGCAAGAATTAAATTACTTCAGATAAGTATCTGTTTTTATGTTTAAGAATGTTAAATAAAATTTACAAAATTAAATTAACAATTCAAAACAAATTTTGTTTAATTGCTTTTAGTTATTATTTAATCTTAACTGTTATTATTGAAATGTATTAAATTAAAAACATTTAGAAAGAAAAATTATTAAAAAATTGTTAAAGAAAAACAACTAAGATTTTTTTTAGATTAAAAACATTTTCTATTCTTACCTAAATTGGCAAATGTCTGGATTAGATTTAAGAACAGTCACTTGACAAGATTCGGTACCATCGATTGATGAAGGATAATTATTATTGACAAAATAAGTGTTGTTGTCTATTGTTGATTGTCCACAGGTCACAGTTACTGAAATATTTTTAACAATTATTTTAATTACACAAAAGTAAAGTTAATTATTTTTTAATAATGTTAGTTAGTAATATTTTGACATGTCTTCTTTAATTATTATTAATAATTATAATTATAGTTAATAATTATTTCGCAGAAAGTCAAAAATTTTCAGAAAAAGGGGGAAAATAATAAAAATAAAAAAATATTTTTAACAAATTTTAATAAATTGTATTAATAAACTATTTTTCATATTTACCAAAGCAACAAACTCCATATCCATTGGCGCAAATACCATTGTTAACACCTCTTCTTTGAACGCATTCTGCAGGCGAAATGCAAGTTCCATTTTCGCCAGTGTTTCCCAAACAGAGATTATTGTCAAACCTCACGACAGTAAATAAAGGAAGAACTGTAATAAGAAATAAACATTTTCTTTAAGAAATACACTCATATTTTTCCAAAACAATATTAAGTCAATAATATTTATATTTATATATATATATATATATATATATTTTTTTTTTTTGCTTTAAACAAAATTAAAAAAATTACAATAAATCATTACATACTTACGTCTTTGATCCCTCATCGAACTTCTTTTTAAATTTTGATTATTATTAGTTCTCTGCAATCTTGAATCTGTCGTATT
This sequence comes from Leptopilina myrica (nomen nudum), assembly GCA_032872475.1. Lineage (NCBI taxonomy): Eukaryota > Metazoa > Arthropoda > Insecta > Hymenoptera > Figitidae > Leptopilina > Leptopilina myrica (nomen nudum). The sequence goes on from CM065458.1 coordinate 8,770,608, forward strand.
CAACTTATTTCTCTCATTAGATGACCAAAACCATTTTCTATCCAACATTCTATCCTGATTTCTTCTTTGTCCATGTCGAATATTAAATTCTCCATTTCCTGTTGACGAATAACAAATAAAGTAAAAAATAAATATTATTCCGTTACTTAACATTATTTTTCTTTTTGCTTTTTATGGGAGAAAAATAATTTTATAAATTTTTTTCGAAAAAATTTCTATTACGAAACATTCCGCTTTAAAGTCTTAGAGAATACTAAAGACCATAGAAATTTCTACACGCTCTTTAATATAAATACCCGGTCGCAATATTTTTATGGTCTGTTGAATAATATTTCATATTTACCTACATATATATATATATAAACTTGAAAGATGTTCTCTCGAGGCGTGAAAAATTCATGGAAAGTAGAGAAATTTATTTTTCAGTAAATAAGACATTAAATTTGTTAAATGTCAACTATTTTGTTTTGTTTAAATTCTCTGGACCAAAACAAAATACTACTTTCTTACTCTATTTAGAGGAAAATGACAATTATTTTTATATATTATCATGATGATTTCTGTTAAATATGGCATGACCAAATTATGTTTTTCAATGACTTTCACTGAACAATTTTTTCCTTTTTTTTGAAAAAAAGGAAATTTTTCTACAATTTTCTTATTTTTATCATCAGTTATTAATTATATATTTTCTTTTAATTTTCCATTTTTCAATTATATTTTAAAAGACTACAACAAAATTAAATTTAATTTAATTTAAAATTAAATTCTTAATCTCGAATTATTAACTAAATTAAAAATGTTCAATCTGAAGGTTAGCAAATTATGATTTCTTTTTGACGTAATATCAACTTTTACAAAATATGTCAAAATTCTTAAACACTACTTGAAATTTAAAAAAGTAAAATTGTCGATAACTAATATTTATTGTAATGGAATGAAATTCATATATTTTCATATTATGAATTCTTCAGAACCAGCTGAAGATTCGAAGAAATCAAACAATGATGCAAATTCTGAAACTTCCGTTGTGATTGGTTAGTAAATTTCGAAATTCTGGTTGGAATGCACAAAAAATTATGTTTTTTTATTACCTTTTCAAAATTATCCTTACTTATTACTTTTTGAATTCTTTTTTCTCTCCTGATTGTTAAAAATAAATAATTTTCATATATTCCGATAATTAAAAATAATTAGATAATAACATTTAATATAAATCAGAAAATCAACAAAATACAGAGACAACAACAATTGAAAGAGTAAGACCGGAAATTGTGAATTTAGCACCGCCTGAAGAATTCATTCCCAGGCGAAATTTAGCTTTTAGATCTTTAAACAGATCATGGAGAAGTAAATGTTGCAGTACGTCCGAATCGGATGAGGTAAAATGAATGAAGAATTTGTATCAACAAAAAGAATGATTGAATATTTAAAAAAAAATTTTCAAATTATTTCGAAAAATAGAAAATTGAAATAAAACAATTTTACAGATTTTTCGAATTTACTTATTAAAAAATATTAATTAATAACAGATTGACCAACCTTACTCCAGAGAAGCTCCACCTTCTTATTCGTCAATTTTTGTGAGACGAAATCGAAATAATGTTCAATTCTCATTTCTTCCATTCGATAGTCAATCGTCGTTTGAAGTTTACACACCACCTCCAAGTTATGCTCAGTCTCAAGGAATTTTCACCGAATCCTTATCAATGGACTTGATTTCCACTGCCTGTAAAAATTTCAATTTGTAATTAAATCCACTTGTAATTAATTATTAATTATATTGTTGATAATGATAATTACGTCACTCGGATAAATATAATAAATACTGGATAATTTATTAACAATTCGTTTTAACTTACTAATTTATTTATATTTAGTTAAATGCATTTAACTAATTTAATACAGATTTAGATAAAATAATAAAAGTTTATAATAACCCATTATTATAAGAATTAACATGAAAATTCTAAGCAATTAAAAAAACCGTTACCTGAACAATTTTTTGTAGCAAGCAGTGGCCGATTTTTATCTTCACAGCCAACTTTAGCAATTTGTCCAAGGTGTGCAACATATACTCTCACAATTGTGCAAATTAATCGTTCAATGCTCACGCAGATTATAACGATCATACTTTTTTTAAGTGGGTGAGTTAAAGTGTTTTACATATTAAAAAATAAATAAAATATTTTATCGCTGTTTTAAAGAAAGAAAAAAAATAAATAAAAATACTTTGTTTCCAATATTTTAGTTGCTGTTGCGTAATTCCATATTACGTGAATTCTCATCAAACTGTACATCACTATTGCTCCGTATGCCGTACATACATTGGAATTTACACTCCATAATGTTAAATATTATCATTTTATCAATTTAATATTGCAGAATCATTCAATAAAAAACTAAATACGAATACTAATAAAAATACTATATATTAATTAAAATCACAGTATTTGAATGTACACAAAATTCTTATTTCTAATACCATATTACTTTAAAATCTTAGAATAGTTAAAAAATATTTTCTGTAAAAAAATATTAATATTATCTTTTATCCTAAAAACAAAACAACTGTTCAATTTAAATTAAAATAGAAAAGAATATATAAAGTACGATACATACGTTGAAAAGATAAAAAGATTTCCTTTTCTGGACATCTTAATGAATGCAGTCAGGTACTAACTAATTTTCTTATCGGAATAAACAAAAATTACAAATAAGCTTGCCAACCATGAAATAGTAGGCACAAATTCGAGGGATCACGGGCCTGTTGAATTAATCTTTCAACTTGTCCCTCGACGCTTAAAGTGACACCCTCCTCAATTCCCTGTAACTTTTGTTGTACCTTGAGTAAAGCTCTATTTGCAAATTTGTTTATTTCCAATGCACCTGAAGCAATGGAAAAAAGTAAAGAAATGTTTTTTTATTAATTGACTGCTTTAGCCTAACTACTTAACTGCATTATATTAATTAATTAACTGTTATTATTAATTGCCAATTTCTAAAATAAAAAGCTACAAGAGCAGGAATTCGACTATTCGAAATTGTTTTGAATTTTTATTTAAAAATATTTAAAAATTCAACTTATTTCCAAAAAATTAAATAAAAAGTAAAAAACGAACTTTTTGAAATTTCTGCAATTGGCATTAAGAAAAAAGAAAAATAATTGTAAAGCAAATATAATACTTTACCAGTGTTGCTACTTGAAGATTCAAATGTACTGCAGTTTTGAAGTTTGGAGGCTTTAGTTGAACTTATTGACCATATAAATAGAGGATCGTAAAGCAAAACTTGAAGTAATGTTACGATTATTTCTCTTTGTTCTTGCAGTAATTTTAATGTTTTCTCACAGCAACGTCTCATAACACCTTCAACGCCCGATATACCCATCGGAACCTCAATGTCACGTGTGAGTCGAAATGGAACCGTTTCCGGTGTTGATAAAAGTTTTCCTTGCTCGAAAGCAATGCCTAGAAACAAATCACAAAATTATGACAATTATAAAAAATTATAAAAACATTATAAAATGTTAATAGCAAATAAAAATAAAAATGATTACCTTAAGTAGTTTTCATAAAATTATAACTAGATTTACTAAATATCGAACTGTTTTAAAATCTGATATATTTTAAATATTAAGTTCGAACTTTTTTCTACAAGAAAGAAATAAGTATTTCTTCTATTTAAAAGCAATAGAACTAAATTAAATTTAAGGGAAACTAAATTACTTTCTTCTTACCGAAATCGATATGTATTACTTCTGCTGTCGTTCGGTCAATCAATATATTTTGCAAATGTCGATCTCCAACGCTCAGAATGTATCCAACAATTGAAGTTGTAGCAATGCTAAAGAAAAAACAATTTTGCAATTTTTGCAATATTCTATGGAATTAATTTTTACAACCGAAAATTAATTTATTAAACTGAAATTTATAATTTTGCTCTTTATCGACAAATTTATTGTTATTCACAAAATTTTAACGGTAAAAACTAATGTCTTCGTTCATAGCGAATGAAATTTTTGGCAAATATAAATATTTTAAATTATCGACTTAATTGCAAAAGGCAAAAAGGAAAATAAACATTTAGAATATTTATAATTAATTTTTTATAAATTATCTACTGCAATATTATTGCAATAAAATTTGAATTTTAATGTGAAAAATAAATAATTTCGTATAATATTTAAAAGTTCAAAACATTCGAGACTTAATAAATAAATAAATAAAATAAATCAATATCATAGGAATAATTAAGAAATATTTTTAGTGATAAATAAAAAATATTAAATAAAGATAAATAACTTTTCTCAATGATAGAGAAAAATATATAAATTTACCTTCGAGTGTAAGTTAGTCTTCTCTCGAACCAAACTTCCGACGAAGGATACATCTCAGTGAAGAAATGATGGAATGCTGGATGCAATTGTTTGCAACATTCAAGATATGCTTTTAATTTCATTTCATTCGAATCACAGGACACAGCCTAAGAAAACAGAAATTTTTTTTTATAAAATGTAAAAGAAAGAAAGTGTAAAAAAAAGTATTATTTTCTTTGCAATTTATATGTACCTCCATTTTTTTGCGGCATTCCAATCCCGTAAGATCTTGTGGATAGTATTTTTTATGAATTCCTGAAACTCGATCCTCACCGAGAAGAATATGCGATATTGGCGATGTATTTTCGCACCACTCCAAAACACCAGAACGTTGTGTTAGAGGAACAACCTGAACGTAAAATAAACGTCAATGAAAATGTTAATTGTGTTGAGAATTAATTACATTACAGATTAAGAAACAAAAATGGAGGAGATTAAAATTTATATGACTTACCTTATACGTTCTAATATTTAATTTTCTTTCTTGAGTTTCCTTATTCGCGTTCAATAATGAATTAATAACTGTGAATACTTGTTGCATCACGGCATCCTGTCTCATGTCATCTTGTCCCTATAAAAATTAAAAGGTAGAATAGTAAATAAATTAATAGTGTTTAACATAGGAAAATAAATTTTTTCGAAATTTCTATATTAATTATATTCATTTTCTAGCAAATGTATTTACCAGCAAATTCATTCACTAGCGCTTAGAACGTGATATTCAATTTATTATTATTATGCGAGTTACAAATTTTTTATTTTCAACAAAATTTTAATAAATTCTGCGAAACAATGCAATTATTCTTTTAAAATAACAAAATCTTTGCAAAAATTCAATTATTATCAATAAAAATTCACTAAAGAATTTAATTGTTTTCCTAATTCGTTATAAAATTTTCCAAAAGAGTTAAATTTATTTCCGAAATTCTAATTAAATTATTTCTAAAAATTCAATTATCTTCAATAAAATCTCAATTAATTTCATCCAAAACAATTTAAATTTCATCGAAACAATTATTTTATTTTATTAAAAATTTGAATGCAATTGTTAGCAAGATTACAACTATTTTCACAAATAACAACATTTTTTAAAAGATTTCAATTATTTTCAAAAATTTTAATAAAACTCTTCCTAATTAACTTCATAAAAAGATAAATTCGTTTGAAGATTTCAATTATTTTTTTTAAATAGAACTTTTAGAAATTTTAATACAATTTTTCAGGAAATTTTTCATAAAATTCAGTTACTTTCAAAATTTTTAATTAAAATTATTAAAAAATAGATTATTTTCCAAAAATTCAAAGTAATTCTTCAAAAGTATTCAATCAGGTTTTTGCAAATTTTAAATAAAATTCTTCACTAGAATTCAATTATTTTTATTAAAAATAAAATTCTTCAAAAAATGCAAAAAAATTCTAAATCAAAAATTTAACAATTCTTTTTCCGACTTCTTCATATTTTTAATTAACAAAACTCTGTACTAATTCCTTTCTGTTTTTTTTGTAACAGAGAAATTATAATTAATAATTTTCAAATAGAGATTTTTGCTTTAAAAACTAAAAGAAAATAGAGTACAAAAAATAAGTGTCAAATCAGGAATTTTAGAAAGATAAAATAATTACCTTGACCAATTGTATTCTTGTAATGCCATCAGTTCCAATACATTCAACTTTTTTTGGTGCATTTATTCCACCAACGTTGACATATGTATTTTTATACTTTTGAATACCGATAATATTCTCATAATTTCCATTTTGCCGGACGCTCATTGTTATTGTTGGTATAGCGATATTATTCAAATGTTTAACATTACAAATCGCCTGATTTGACGGTATCACGTGCGACGAATTTGCTGAAAAATTTTACACATTTAAAAGTCCAAATGTAGTAAATAGTACAAGAACGCAAAGCCTGCCATTAATTAATATTTTAATTTCTATTTTACTAATTTAAATGAACAATTGATTTCATTGAAATTTTATTTCATTAAAACAAATAAATCAAGAGAAGAAAATATTAACATACGTCGTTTCTTTTCTCCCTGAAGATACGCGAGTTGCACAAGTGCATAAGAAAGTTGTGACATTTCCTCAATAATAGGATGAATTTTAGTTTTCAATAGATGGTTAATCAATTTTGTCGCAGCCTTCACTCGCGCCATTGGTTCAACTTCTCTGGGTACTTGCAATTTTCCAAATTCCGAATCTCCCATTAAATTCTTCAAAGCCAATAAAACAGGTAGCGTATGATGTGGATGCTCCATAGCGCACTTTCTCAAGATTTCATTAATTTTCGACGTAAATTGATCATTCACGATATTCATGTGCGGCGCCAATTGCGGTATAAGTGGAACAAATTTATAAGAAGCAATTTTCGAAAGATACTTGGACAAAATTGAATTAAAAATTGCATGCTGCATATTGTCCAACCAAAGTGATACGACGCGAAATATCAAGAAATCATGATCACAACTCTGCTCTAATGTTATCAAATAATATCTAAAAATAGATTAAAATTTTACAGAAACTTCTTTAGCGTGATTTTTTTACAATTAAGTATTTGATCGTATGATAAAATATTTAAACACTCTTTTCTTAATGCAAAAATTGAGTATACTTACTCCAATGCAAGCGAGAGATATAAATTTTTATCATTTTCAAAATTCTCGAGTTCGGCTGCATCATTTTTGCTTTGTCGTTGATAGATGTTTATTGCTTTTCTCAATTCGTTATCCTTGGCATCGACTTTATCTGACATAATGCTTGAAAGTTGCGCTAATGATTTTAATGTTTTGAATTGAGGCGACTTTATGTACTCTGTTATTTGTCGATATTGCATGTCGGCGAATCGAGCCAGTGCGACATGTGTTTTATATAAATTAATTAAATCGTGCGATGTTCGCTCCTTGATCGACAAAAACGTGTTTATCGATTCTTGATAATACTGCTTTATAATAACCTGCAAATTGAAAGGTTCTTAAAAAATCTCTTCACCTCTTATTCAATTATTTATTACACAATAAAATAAATAAAATAAATGAATAAACAAAAGTTAAAAAAAAAGAAACTTGAAATAATAATAAAAAGAAAGAATAATATTTTTAGAAGAAAATATCACGATGATAATTTCAAAATTTAGTAAAATATAAATTACACTTACTTGAGGATTTCCCGACTCCGTTTCTCCGATCCAATTTCCAAACGTACACAAAGCTTGAGCGCGAAGACTCGGCAATACTGAAGGATCGTTCATTAAAAGTCTGAGAAGAAATTGAGCTATCCGCTGATTATCTTGACTCCATGCCAAATGTGCTTCAGTGAAACATAATTTATTTTTTATCTCCTGGGACAAATTATTCTGTTTCGCTAGAGAATCTGCAAAATAGTTTTCAAGCAATTAATGTCTAATATTAAAATTGATTCAAATCGGTTTAATCAATCTCGTAATAATTAATTATATATAACTTCAATATTTTCACATCTAATAGATTTTTAAAATGAAAAAAATTAATTTTAAATAACAAACAAGTTAAAAGTAAAACTAATAAAAAATAATTTTACTATTTTAGTAATTCTTTTTAAGAAAACAAATAAAACGAATTTCAAATAAAATAGAAGAAAAATATATTACAATTCAAAAAAAATTTGTTAAAACTAAAAATAAAATAATTTCTACATTCAAATAATAGATTTAGCAAATAAGTAGACAAATTTCAAATAAAGTAGAGAAAAAAAATTTTTTTATACCTAAAGTTCGAGTTGCTATTCTAAAATGTCCTCGTTGCTCAGCAAAATGAACTAAATCCAAATGCATGTCGATTAAAACATTCTTTAAGCTATCGTCCATCACGTGCGACTGTTCAATTTTGCAAATAGCAATTCTCTGCGAAATCAATGGCTCGACGAATTCAAAATCATTATTTTTGGTGTACTCATAATGTTTCCATTCATCAACGCGATCTCTATAATCGCTGGAATTTGTGTTATTCCACTCTTCAATTTCCCGCAACATTTGCAATTGTGTCAACATCGGGTACACAGCTTTCGTACTCTCTGTAAAAATTAAAAGATCAACATTAATTTTCTTTCTAAAAAGAGCAGTTTCTAAATTAATTCTTCAATTTTTTGAAATTGAACTATTTTAAAGAATTTTATTAAAAACTTTGGAAAATAATTAAATTCTTTCAAGGAATATGATTTTCGAAAAGAATTGAAACCTTTCAATGATTTTTATCTGCGAAAATAACTATATTTTTTCTAAATTGTATTAAAAATAAATAAATTCCAGTGAAATATTTTATTATTTATGTAAATAGTGAATAATAATAATAATTAATTAATAGATGAGTTTTTTAATTCTAATTGCGAAATAATTGAAAAATTGAAGTTGATTCTTGAAACTAAATAGAAGAGAATAGTTAATATTATTGTAGTAATAAAATTAGAATAATAATTTTTATTTACCAAGACTAATATTGCGAAGACATTTAATCACGCAACATCGAGCATTGTCAATGGCTTGCTTGACTCCCATTTTGTCATTTTCATTGAGGCATTTAAGAGCTTCATAATGATATTGACAGTAACTTGAATTTTTCTCGTCAATTATAGAATTAACACTAGTTTGCGACGAAGATTTCTGCTCCAATAAATTCCAATCTCCAAGTCTCCAGGCGCATTCATATTTATAATCGTTATGCTGCTTGTTTACTTTATCCTCATTTAAACTCGACGTAAATTGATTTAGTAGAAAATACAAGCCAGTTTGTTGCAAAATATGAAGCATGTCTGAGAAAAAATATCTATTGCATTAAAAACATTTCATCCAATAAAAAAAATTTCAAATTATAACAAAAAAACTATATATTAAAAAATATTTCAAATACATTTTATTAAATTATATTTATTAAATTTCTTTTTAGTTCTTTATTTCAATTTAAAATTTGATGATTTGATTTAATTTAAACTTGTACTGAATTTAAAAGATTAACAAAAAAAATTTAATATAAACTACTCACCTTTTTTGGAGTCAATTCCACACGAAAGTTCAATATCCTGCATGAGCATTGCTTTATCCCATTGCTTTAAATCAACATAATGTCGTATTCTCGACGCAGAATCAAGTAAATGCATCGATCCACATCCATGAATCGCGTCCGGATCACCAATTCTTACATTGGCCTCACGAACAATATCCTGAAGAATTTTCCCACGCATCGGATCTTTCTCAATAATATAATCAATCAACGTACTCGTGCCAATATAACGATTTCCATTTAAAAACGAATCACACCAAAGTTCCACATACAATACAGACGTAAAATAAGCCGAACAATATTGCGCACCTTTTGCAATTGATAAATAATCCAAATTCAAATTTACAGTTCTGTCCGACTGAATCCAAATGAAATTCACGATATTCAACATACACTGCACCGATTTATAGCTGCATTCCGGATTTTCTCCTTTATTCGATTTCCACGTTAGAGAATTCTCCTCATCGCCAAGTGGGAAATTATAGTGAAAAAACTGATTAATAAACGCGCAAGTTTCGTCAATTAATTCCGTATTATTCATCAATACATTCACCATCAAAGGCAGTAGTTTCTCACAAAACTGAATGCTCAATTTAAAAATAGGAACAATACTCTTCATGAAAAAATTTTGATAACAATCAGCAATTGTACAGGCAAAATTTTGAATCCAATTTCCATACTCATCTGTTGCAGTTTCAATCCAAGAATTCTCTTTCAATTCCCCACAAATCTCTAAAAGTACAACTTCACTCGAATCATTGACATTTGTCCTCGTTATAAATGGTCGAATATATTTCAACAAACTCTGCAACTTATCACTATTCATAATGCCCTCGAAATTTTTCAAATAATTTTCCTTTATCAAAATACGTCCCCAATATGACGAGAGTACCGTGTACAATGCCATTGCACTTGCCTCGCGTATTTCAATATTTCTATCATTTATCAAATCCGACAGCAAAAGCAATATTTCGTATGTCAACATTTCCAAACGTTCAGTATTCTCAATTCGTTGTATATGTTCAGGTAGAAGAATCATCGTTGACAAATTACCAGGACCCAAATAACCCAAACATTTTGCCGCCTCTTCAGAGATTTCCGTCTGTGACGATTCCATTAATTTTGTCAATTTATGTATCAAACGATGTAAAATACTCGTGGCGCAATCCTCCGCAAAACTCGAAACTGTTTCTAATTTTTTATAATTCTCCTTCAATTCATCACGTCTCTTCGATAATTCCTCCCTTAAACGCAGCAAACTTTCCATGTCAGTCGAATTTTTGTTATTCAAAAAATAAATAAACTCCGTCTCAAGTGATTCATCTCTTGTGTTATAACAAAGATCTTTATGTATTTTTCTCACCTCCTCGAAAGCCGGTGATTTGGGAAAATATTCCAAATTCGCGATTACATCGACAAACGAATTCTTTTGCTCCACGATGAGAAATTTAAGAACTAACACTGCTGACTTCTCGTCCCTCAGAATAGAGCGTGTTAAAGTTCTAACGCAGGGAATAAACATTTCTTTGAAACAAGCAGAACGTTCCGGTAGAAACATTGCGAGGAATCTACATAAATACCCACAGATCACTTCAGTGAAATTCTCCTCTTCAATTTGATAAAGCAACGTAGAGCAGATATCACGTATCAAAAAGGGCGCAATTTCATCAAATTGACTACTTTTCATTTCCTTTGCACAAATATCACAAAAGTAGAAATACTGATGAAGTGCCTTCAATTTAAACTCCTCGTTCGTATTACAAACATTTTTCGTCAACTGAAGTAGAACTTTTTGCAAAACATCCCTACGTTCTGTTCCCAAATAGTGCACTAATTTACCCGAGAGAAAAAAATTATTCTCCATGTACAATAGACATTCGTCAATGTCACTGACAACAAGTCGCGTGAAACTTGTCTCGGGAAATTTGATACACAATTTCGAAACATTCGAAAAATATATCTCGTCATGTAAGTCCTCCACTAGAAGAATAATTATCCGATCTAAATTTTCATGCAGTAGATCAATAAATCTCTTCACTGCTTTAAATTCTTTCTGATTCGTTTCCAAATTACGAAGAATATTCCTCAACCAAACATCCGGATTTTTAGTCACTTTCGTCAATAACCAGGCGATTACTTTTGAAAAAGACTTCTCGAATTCCCGTTCGAAATTAAATTCCTGTTGCTCGCAGAGAATCTTCGCCTGATCGATATTTCCCGTTTGAATCAACACCGGAAGTAGTGTGTGCATGAAAGTATTGTAAAATCGATCTTCACTGCAGCAATAAGTCACATCGAAGGGGAAATTATCGAACGATTTTTGCACATTCCACCAACTGATCAGTAGATAGTTCAAATTTTTCTCCACTATCGTTTCATTTTCTTTTTCTTCCTTTAGCATAATTTTCAGTATTTTTCGAACATTTCTACTCTCGACACTCTTCAGTGCGGCAAAATGAACCAAGAGGAAGAGGGCCGGTAATCGAAAGAAATTGCAAGCGTAAATAATTGACGAAATAATGTACAACATACTCGTTCCTCGTGTCATTAATTCGTCGTTTTTTTCCGTGTTCTGCAAATCTCCCTTGACGAGAAATGAATCGTGAAGAAGTACCTTTAATTTCTCGAATAAATACATTTTCCACTGATAATCAATTTCGACTGAGGAAAATAATTCATAGACGCATCGTGCCGCTTCCAATCGTACCATAAAGAAAGAACTGTTAATATACTCGAATAGATATTCAACAACCGATTCAGTTTGTTTGAGAAATTTTAACGAACGATCAATTTTTATCATTTGTCTGAAACATTTCAAAAATTCCAAATGCATCAATGGACCGTAAGATTTTGCTGGTTCTCGTATTTTATTCTGTAGAATTTCGTGAAATTTCGTGACGATTTTTAAGACACCGGCAATATTCTCTTCGAATCGAACAGCAATTTTGAAGAAATTCGGCAACCAACGTAATAATTTCAGTGCACTTTCCTGATTTTTGTACAAGTAGGGAAATAGTTCGTTGAGTAGATTTTTGACAATTTCGAGAGATACTTGTGTGTGTATCGCCGATTCGCTTTTGCTGATTATTTCCAAAATGTTCATTAATACTTGAATATCTTTCGATGATTTTAAATTGTAACCTTCAACATTTAACAGACTTTGTAGCAAATTTTCCTGAATGTCAATTAGTCCTTCGTCAATTGCTATGCAACAGTAGAGAATAAGTGTTTTAACGATACTATTTCTTTCTTCTTCAATGTTTGCCTGTTCTATTTGTTTGTCCTTGTCTAGGAAATCCGTATCTTGATACGATGTCAATTCCTGTGATCTGGAAAAATTGACATTCTCCAGAGATTTTAAGAGTGAATACAAATTTTGTAGCGCCTTCACATTATCCACGGTTGAATCGATGATAATTTGATTAATTTGACAATTATTCGTTGCTTGAAAAAGAATTCTCAGGACCTTCATCATATGTAAGGTATTTTTATGATCGAGTTTCGTTAAATCTGTGTCGGCCAGGAATTTAAAGATTTTCCTAAAATTCTCCTTAAATAGAGGCAACAGCGGAAAATCGTGGAAATTATTTTCGAAGACTTCTATTTCTTGCAAATCATTAATTATTCTGACAATTAGAGAACATTGGACGATAATTACTCTTACCGATTCGCTCTTATTTGTCGGTTTAAGAATATTTTCCAATTGCGAATAGAAAGCAGCTAAATATTCTCTATTATGAAAATGTTTAATTTGTTCTGTATCGTTGCTCTTCGTTCGATTTTCATTTTCGTTGAAAATATTAATACGAAATTTCATAGCTAAATAACATCTCTCCACATCTGTGAGATTCAAGTTTGATTCGTCTAAAGGGACATTTTCTTTTGTAACTGAATTTTTGTGCCACGATTTTAACATTAAACCGATTAACAGTTGAGATACGATTTTTATCGAATCTAGAGTTCTGACCTTTTTCCAGGGAACTGCTGAGACCCATTCTACAATTTGTGTTTCAAGTGGAGTCATGTAAGTTATTTCAGAACTTGAGTTTGTACTTAATTCAATGAGTCTCTCGGGTAATATTGTGTGACTGCAGATTATCAATAAAGTTTGAAGACCAAACAGGGACCAATTCATTGTTTTTGTGACGTACATTTTCAACAGAGAATTCAAATTTATGAATCTGTCGTTTTCGATTAAGCACTGTAAAAATTGATGACCCACCTCTTGATTGTCCTTTGTCGACAAGTAGCTAAAAAAATTCATTCTTCATAGTAAAAAAGGACTAAATTAATTAGAAGCAAAAAAGTGCATTGAATTTTTAAATAGAAAATATTCTTGAAAATTAATTTTAAATTTATCTCTGCAAATACTAAATATTCGAATAAATTTCATTTTCAATTAAAATCTACAATTCCTAATTTAAATAAATTAAATAAACATACCTCGCAACTGTATCCAAAATTTCGCTCCACAAAAATTTGTTCTTATTCCACGTTTCTTGGGAATTAAAATTTTTCTCCACATCCACGAGCGCAATTCCAAGTTCGTATAAAGTGAGAATAACTTTTGGCATTGCACTCGACTGCATAAGCAGTGAAGACAAGTTTTGCAAAAATAATGTGAACTCCTGTGGTTTAAGAGTGGTAGTGGGATACTTTTTAAAAAGTTTAGCAAAAATTTTCAACAACGGTAAGGCACTTTCAGGCGAACAACCAGATATCATTTTAATTAGTAATCCATTTTCCTTGGAAATGCGTCTTCTCTTTGGATTCTCACTACTCTGAATCTCTACCTGACTAAAAACTTCTTCCGCCGCTGTGGGATCCTCTATTATTTGTCTGAAAACTAATAATCAAAATTTATTTAATTTCGATTTTTATTCTCACTTTAGAACTAATTTCAAGTTTAAAAATTAATTAAAAGAGAAAAGACAAAAAAGAAAAAGAAAAGCACACAATAGAATAAAAATTTCCTAATTGACAAAATAAATGAAAAAAACAATTTTTTGGAAGAGAGAAAAATAAAAAATTTACCTTCACATCCAAGATCGACGCAACTAACGGATAGAGTTTTAGTTTCCTTGATTTGTAAAATCATTGTACACATATTTCGTAATATTGTTTTCCAAATAGCGGCATCAATAATACAAGAATTTTCATTGCTCATCGTCGCTCCGAGTGGATGGTGAATTTTAACAAATATTAAAAACAATTCGTATTTCTCATCAACCTTGAAATTCATACATTTTGGTATTAAAATCTCTCCAAGTTTACATAACGAATTGTGCCTCTCAACGGCTAATTCCTGACAAACAGCAATTGCCAATTTAAGACCAGAACGAATAATCGTTTCATCTTTTTTCATGTCATCGAAAATTTTACCTGTAAAATTAATTAAAAAGTAAAACAATAATAGACGTATAAATACAATTCTTCCTTCATAAGGGAGCAAAAATTAAAAAATGATTTATTTAGTATCAAAATATTTACCCAGGAAAGGCGTCAATTGTTTCGTTTTAAGTGTTAACGTGAGTGATGACAAAGAACATCCATATTTTATTATCAAATAAAGTGCTTCTAATATTATGTCTTTTTTTATATGCCTAGATTCACTGTCGTAAAAGTTTTGGCAAAGTTTCATTAACTCCTTCCATTGTTGTTCAGTTATATTGTTTTGGTATTTAGGAATCGAAAGTACGGGTACAGACAAAGCGGAAAGATAAGTTGATTGAGCAAACTCATATCTTGAATCGCTTAATATTTCTAGGATAAATGATATTATGTCAGAAGTGTTCAAATTATCGTGAGCCAACTTTAAAGTTAGCACGAAAACTTCCAACGCTTTCTTCTTATCATTATTTGATGACGATTCTTTTTGCTAAAAAAAAAAAGAAAAGTAAACTGTAAAACTACAAAAAATTCTCAATCGACAATTAGGTATTAGGAACTAGCAAAACTAAACGCGCATAAATTTTCTTTTCCATTTTTACTTGTAAAATTTGCTTTTTACAAATTTAATGAAAATTCTTAATTTCTTAAAAAAAATAATTTTTCTTGCGATCCTTCATTAAATGTAATTATTTGAACAACTCGTATAGTAAATGTCAAAATATTTCTAACAGCAACTTGAATTCAAATTCAAAATTTATTTCAATAAAAGTTGGTAAAATTTTCAATTGTTTCAATTTTTTAAAATTATTTTCTGAAATAGAAGTATTTTAAAAAAATTTTAGTTTCCTTTTTATCTAGAAACAATTTTACGGAATTTGTGAAATTTAAAATTAAAATAATTTCAATGAAAAACCTCATGAAATATAATTATTTCTAAAATTTGTAACTGTAATTCATGTAAAATTCTTTTTTTTAGAATTTTTGAATAATATTATTAAAAAAACTTTGATAATTTTTAATGCAAAATAATGTTATTAATAATTTTTGAAAAAAAAATTTAAAGATTATTAAACTTTTGCTTTCCTTAAATTTTTAACGAATTTAATATAAAAACCTTTTAAAATTTAATTAATTCCTTAAATTCCTGTTATAACGGTCTAAATATTTAATTACTTTTTAAAATTTTAACTAAAATTTTTGTTAAATCAATTCCGATCAGAATTCAACTACGAGAACTGAATTATTTAAATAGAATAATTTTTGAAAATTCAGAAAATGATATAATTTCAAAAATATAATATTATAGTTAAAGACAATTTTTAAAGAGGGAAAAATAAAATTCTTTAAAATATAAAATTTTACAGAATTTTCAATTGTTTCAATTTATTAAAATTGTTATTGAGAATTCGAGTATTTTTTTCTTTAAAAAATTTTAATTAGTATTTTTCAAAAACCTAACTTTTTAAAAATTTTCAAATTAAATTTTTCAAATTTTATTAACTTTTGTAAAATAAATAATTAATTAATTACTGTTCTTTACTTGCTTAAAATTTCAAAATACTTAAAAATTTAAACTGCAAGTATTCAAAAAATTAAATTAATTTTCTAGAATTTTTTAATAATATTATTCGAAATTTAGTTTTTAAGGAAGCAAACAGATTAAAACACTGCACATTTTTACAAGTTAACTTTCCTTCTTTTCACCTATCTATTTAAACTACCAAACAAAACATTGTAATGAAACAACGTTAATTTCAGGTGAGGACAGATTACGTTGATTATTATAATATAATAATAATATTAGAAATAATAGTAATCACTTACTTGAAATACAATATTATGCAGTGCACCTAATATATCATTCCAAGTAATTCTACCTCCTCCTTTGTTTACACTATTATGTGTAATGTGTAACAAATTGATTTTAATTTCCAAAAGCTCTGACAACTGCTGTACCGCCGACTATAGAAAATAAAATAACGACTGTCACTTGTCAATAAAGGACAAATTTGTATAATTCATTCTTAATTGTTACTTAATTTAAAGAATTAATTATTAAATAATATATTTAAAAAATATAATTACTGAAATATATTTATATTCAACATGTTGTTAACCCACCTTTCTCCCACTAGCGACTTTAGAATTGGCCAGTTCTATTATTCTTGATAATTTTTTTTCAGTCATTTTGATAATTTTCCTCTCCTAATTTGCCAACAATCATTTGATTATTGCGCAATTATATTTTTCGAAACAAAAACAATTTTGCGACGAAATCGGTGAAATTTTTGCCCAAAACAGAAAGTATTAGGTTATATTTTTGTTGTATTCAAATTGCACCATTTTAAATAGCGGAAAAAACAGGGTTGGGCTGTTGAAATTTTGAAAAAAATTTACAGTTCCTCTGATTGGCGGTTGCTGCAATAAATAATACGTGAATGAACCTTAATGTTTTTTGCTTCTATGTTCTAACCTCAAAAATTTCTGTCACACGTGCGTATAAAAGTCCCTTTTGTTTACAAAGTATTTCTTCTACTTTTTATGCATTTTATTATAAATAATACTATAAATAATAAATAATAATTGTATACATAGTTCATTAAGTATCGTGTAAAAGATAAATATGGATACAAACGAAAATAAGAGATCGCGAAAGAATTCGAATAAATCGTCAATGTTGAAGGAACGTCAACAACAAGGATCAAATTCCTTGACGAAAAAAAAATATAAAACTATGTATGATTCGGAAGAGGAAGCCAGGTTTGAGATAATATTCCACTAGAATTGAAATATTAAATTTTGCATGAAATATTAATGAGGTCTATTGAAATTTAAAGATTGGAAAGAGCTGTTTTCGGTGACGCGAATGATGTGATAGAAAATCTTTTGGGAGAAGATGACTCTGGAAATACAGTGAAAGATGAACATAAATTGGAGACGAAAAGCATTGAGGACAGTGATTCGGAAAATTCTAAACTTTCTGATTCGGATAACGATGATGATGATGGTGATAATGATTACGAATCGCCGAATAAAAAACGAAAAGCCTGGGTGGACGAGGACGACAATCAATATTCGTGAGTATTAGAGAGCATTATACATACAGAAATAGATATTTTATTTTTCCCAATTGAATTTTTTAATTACAGTGTCGAAGATGCTTTTCAAGCGCAAAATCGAAAACTAAAAGAAGCAGGACAGGAGAAAAAGTACACTCAGCATTTAAATAAAAAGTTCGAGCAAATTTACGGAAAGCCGAAATGGGCTGCGCTTGATAAGAAAACGGAAATCGACTCCGACGATTCAGATAGTGAAATTTTAAGAGTATGTCATCGTGAACATGAAAATATATATTTTTTTGTTAATGTTTTAGAGTTAGTTAACTTTAAAATTTAATATGATCCTAAAGTTTTGAACCTTCAAATGAACGAAATTTATTTATTTCTTCTCAAAATTAAAGCTTTATTGCAATTATTTTACTTCACTATTCAAAAAATTAATTTTCGAGTTTGTAAACGTAAAATTCTAGTTTTAAAATTTTTTTATGATCAGTAATTTATTAAAATATTAAAAAAAAATATATTGCGTTCATTTGAACGTTCAAAACTTGGGGAACGTAATTTAATTTTAAAATTATCCTATTAGTAAAACTAAAAGTGTCTAAAATATTCTAATTATATTTGTTCTTTCAGCACAGTAATCATACGATTGTGACAAAAAGCAAAAAGTTACGAAAAGGAACAATAGAATTAAAAGCTGTGACGGATATTAATAGAAAAACTCACACAGAAGGACCTTACATATCGAGTATACAGTTTCATCCAACTTCCACTGTTTCATTAGTTGCTGGCTCATCAGGAGTTCTTTCTCTTTTTGAGGTAAAATTTCATCAATGAAATAAAAAGGAAAAATAAAAAATATTTGACAAAATATGAACGAAATAGAATAAAAAATATTTTTCGAAAAATGATGAAGTTCACTAATTTAATCATTTTTCAGATCGATGGCAAGGAAAACAATAAACTACACAGTTTAAAGTTCCAAAAGTTCCCTATAAATACAGCTCGATTTTTGAAAGACGGAACTCAAATTATTGTCGGTTCCATGAGTTTTGCGCACTGTTTCACGTACGATTTAATCAGCGGTAGTACACGTAAGGTTTCTTTACCTCACGGAATAACAAACATGAAGGTCGGTAAAAAAAATACAATAATTATTAATTATCAATGAGTAGAAAATCATTAAAAGATTGTAGGTCGAAAAAGCGAATTGCGAACAATTCGATAATAAAACAATATTTTTAATAAATAATTATGTTTTTTTTTCAAAATAGAGATTTGAAGTTTCTCCCGATGGAAAATACATAGCAATTTGCGGTAGATTAGGTGACATTCAATTATTATCAAGTGTCACAAAAGAAATTATTCACACTTTCAAAATGAACAAAAAATGCAACGCCCTCGCCTTTACGCCGGACAGTCAAAAAATAATCTCAAACGGAGGTAAGAAAATTCAATCATACTTTTTACTTTCTAATTATTATTATTATATTATAATAATCGACGTAATCTGTCCTTAAAAATTCTAGAAAATTAATTGAATTTTGGAAGATTTGCAGTTTAAATTTTTAAGAATTTTGAAATTTTAAGCAAGTAAAGAACAGTAATTAGTTAAATATTTATTTTACAAAAGTCATTAAAATTTGAAAATTTTTTAAAAGTTAGGTTCTTGAAAAATACTAATTAAAATTTTTTAAAGAAAATGGTACTCGAATTCACAATAATAATTTTAACAAATTGAAACAATTGGAAATTCTGTAAAATTTTATATTTTAAAGAATTTTGTTTTTCCCTCTTTAGAAATTGTCTTTAAATATAATTACAACTTTGAAATCATATCATTTTATAAATTTACAAAAATTATTCTATTTAAATTATTCAATTGAAACAACTGAAAATTTTACCAACTTTTATTGAAATAAATTTTGAATTTGAATTTCTTTATTTTCTATTTCAGAATGTTCTGAAATGTATGTATGGGACATGAGAAGTAATATGTGCACTCACCGTGCGATTGATGACGGTTGCTTGAGTGCAGCATCAATAGCAACATCGTCAAGTGGTCAATTCATAGCAACTGGCAGTAAACAGGGTGTTGTGAATATTTACGACACAAACGCAGTGCTTGGAAGTGAGAATCCACAACCTTTGAAAATGATCACAAACTTGGTTACATCAATTACAAGTTTGAAATTTAATCCAACATCGGAAATATTGGCATGTGCCTCGTCAAAAAAGAAGAATGCCTTTAAATTAGTCCATATACCATCGTTCACAGTATTTGCGAATTTTCCAACATTTCAAACAAAAATATGGAATCCATTGGCTATCGACTTTTCACCCAACAGTGGCTTTTTGGGTGTATCAAATAATCAGGGTCACGCTTATTTATACAGATTAAAGCATTACGGCAATTATTGAACATCTTTTTTTGTATGTAAATAATATTATTGAAATTCAATAATTCTAAACAATGTGTACAGATTTTTTTTGGAATTAAATTTTTTTTAAACAAAAAACAATTCGTTTTTATTGCTTTGAAATTCTGGAAGAAAATAACTTTATTCTTTTCAAGTAGTGGACAAATATTTTTATATTCTTTAATATGAATTATAATTAAAATTAATTCTAAAAACATATTTTTATATTCTTAACTATGAATTATAATTGAAATTAATTCTGGATAAATATTTTTAAATTCTGAATTTTGAATTATAATCGAAAACGAAATTAAGTATGGGAAAATATTTTTTTATTCTTAAATATGAATTATAATTGAAATTAACTCTAGAAAAATATTTTTATATTCTTTAATGTGAATTATAATTAAAATTAATTCTGAAAATATATTTTTATATTCTTAACTATGAATTATAATCGAAAACGATATTAAGTATGGAAAAATATTTTTTTTTATTAAATATGAATTATAATTGAAATTAATTTCTGCATAAATATTTTTATATATTCTTAATTTTGAATTGTAATTAAAACTAATTCTGGAAAAGTATTTTAATATTCTTAATTTTTAATTGTAATTGAAATTAATTCTGAAAATATATTTTTATATTTTTAACAATGAATTATAATCGAAAACGATATTAAGGGCATTTGAACCATTATGACGTCACAATGTATTTTAAGCATTAGATTTAAAATTGTGACGTCATAATGGTTCAAATGCCCTTAAGTATAGAAAAATATTTTTTTATTCTTATATAGGTATAAATTATAATTGAAATTAATTTCTAGATAAATAATTTTATATTCCTAATTTTGAATTATAATTGAAACTAATTCTGGAAAAGTGTTTTAATATTTTTAATTTTTACATGTAATTGGAATTAATTCTGGAAAAATACATCTACATTTTCCATTTTAATTTAAATTGAAAGTAAATTATTTTAATTACATAAAAATTTCAAATTAAATAAATTGAAATTGTTTAAAATATTGCAGCGAAAGAACAAGGCTTAAGTTTAATTTCCCAACCCTGTGGACATGTTTCCGAACTCTGCTGTTATCATTTTTAAATAACATAACCTAATGTGCTGCTTAAAACACGCAATAAAAATTTAAACAAAAAAAAATTAATTTACAAAAATAAATAATAAAATTCACAATGTTTTCGTCAAAAGTTTTTCGTTTATCGAACGCTATTCGTAATTTAGCGACAAAAACAGGAGAAATCGAAAATTTAATCAAGGTAAATTGAAAAATACTCCATCATTCTTCTCTTTTTATAATAAAAAATAAATAAATGCCGGTAAAAAAGCTAAACTAACGACTATTTCCTTAAAAAAACTCTACTTAAATAATTTCTCAAATATTTTTGAACGAATTCTTCAATTGCTGTGTGAAATACACGAAATACACTGATGGAAAATTAATATAATATTTTCCACACGATTTTCAATTAATAGAAGAAATATTTTGTTTTAACAGAATAACAAGGTAGTGGTTTTTATGAAAGGAATACCAGAAGCACCAAAATGTGGTTTCAGCAATGCTGTAGTACAAATTTTACGAATGCATGGCGTAAAATACGATGCTCATGATGTTCTCGAAGACGAAGATCTAAGACAAGGTAAATTACATCTTCTATTAATTTTTCCATTCGAAAATCAATTCTAACTGGTAATAAAAATTTTGACAAACGTCCATATCGACAATTTTTTCTATGAAGAATTTCATTTATTTCATCCTACTGACAATTTTAATTTTTTCTTTCCTGACAATTTCTTCTAACAATTTTAAACGTCTAATTATGTTTTTCTCCTCGTTTTAGAAATCAAGACATTTTCAAATTGGCCAACGATACCTCAAGTCTTTATAAATGGAGAATTTGTCGGTGGATGTGATATTTTGCTTCAAATGCATCAGAATGGCGAATTAGTTGAACAATTGAAAAAAGTAGGAATAAATAGTGAACTTTTAAATAAGGAAAAATTAGAAGATAACAAATCTAAAGAGTAATATTGTCTATGGTGTTGTTGTGAATAAATTGAACCACTTGTGTTATAGTTTAGTCTTTTGTTATAATAAAACTATAAATGTTGCCTGAATTTACAGAAAAATTTCTCTTTCTCTCTCTATCGATGCTTTAAATTAACATTCGTTGTACCCAAAATTCTACAAGAAAGTCACCACATAAAAATCATTACAAAAATATTGATTGTAGAATAATTCTATTCTCTGGAATACTTAATTCGATGCGATTAAAAATAAGTTCGACCACAATTAAAATTGACATTAAAAAAATGTAAAAAATAGATAGAAAAATATGCAAAATATTTTTAAGTAAATAAAGGAAAATATTTAAAAAATTGAAAAATAGATTAAATGGAAAAAACAGATCGAAAGTAAAAAAAATGGATTAAAAGTAAAAACTAGATCGAAAGTAAAAAATTAGATTAAAAGTAAAAAAAAGTAGATTAAAGTAAAAAATAGATTAAAATTAAAAATAGATCGAAATTAAAAAAATAGGTATAAAGAAACACTGCAATTTTACACAGTGTTGATTAAAAAGTCGCAAACTAAAATTTTGCGCCAGATTAAGATTATAAACATTTTTTTTCGATCCTCAATGTCGAAAGTTGTTGCGGCACAGCTTCAAAAGATTTGAGTGAAATTGCTGCCGCT
Organism: Leptopilina myrica (nomen nudum); assembly: GCA_032872475.1. NCBI lineage: Eukaryota > Metazoa > Arthropoda > Insecta > Hymenoptera > Figitidae > Leptopilina > Leptopilina myrica (nomen nudum). The sequence goes on from CM065458.1 coordinate 8,793,614, forward strand.
TCAAGACCCAGTGAAAGACACTCGGCTTCACTGAATTTATTCAAAATTCCCACAATTATTCCAGCGGCGAGACAATCTCCACAACCACTGACACTACTTTGATGGACATCGGGAATATCATTCAACTGTAAATGAGGTTTATACAAACGAGACTGAATATTCTCATCATTAATTAATTCGCCCCTTTCATCGTAGAACGCCCGATTTCCTGCAGCTTTTCGAGTGACCTACATTTGAATTTTTATTATTAAGTCAACAAGGAAATTATCGTTGAATATTTACTCAAAAATAAATAATATTCTTATAATAAATATATTGTAAGTAATAAAATTAGATATTGTTAGAGTTGATCAATATTATTTAGATTAAATCTAAAATTATTTCGATTAGAATATTATTTATTTTCAAATAAATACTATCATCGCAATGAATCTAATTAAAATCGATTGTAAATCTCACCAAAACTCCAAGAGATCCTAAAGTAGTAAACACAACTGGAACAATTTCCGCTAAACTTTCTGCCACATGCTTTACAGCTTCGTGTGTTCGAAATTCGTCATTTGGAATTTGAATTCCAAAATATTTCGCTATCGCTAAAAGTTCATTTCTATTTGGAGAAATAAATTGTAACGTTTTTTCCCATTGCGATCCGGCTTGAAATATTTTTATCGCTTTTTGAAAGTCTGTGGGTTCGTACCAGACTAAAAGGAAAAGTGTGTAATGTAAACAAAACGGTATTACAATAGTGTGATTTTAAGTGACACACAATTCAAAACTTCTGGATATTTCTTTTACGAGAAGAATTTATTTGTAGGGAATTTAAATGAAATTAATTATCAATCTAAATCAATAAATACCGATATAGTTTTAAAATACCAGGATTGCCACAATAATTTGATTTCGCTTTTCCCTTATTTACAGAAAGAATTTAAATTTTTTCCCTGAATACAAAAAAAATGCAAAATAGGTTTCAATTATGAAAAAAGTATAATTTTTAGTTACAAAAATTGAATTAAAAACTTTCAGAATCTCTGCCTATTTTCAAAATGAAATTAGTAACTGTGTCAATCATCTCTAAATTATTTTCAAAAATTTCAGTGAAATTATTAAAGAATTCAATTAATTTATTTTAAGTTAATAAAAAATATATAATATTATAAATATTATAAAAAAGTACAATTTTTAGATGCAAGAATTTAATTTAAAACGTTAAGAATCTCTCTGTAATTCAAAAATTCTAAAATGTAAAAAAAGTGCAGCAAGAATTCAAGTTTCTCAAAATTAGAGTTTTTGTTGAAATAAATTCTAGAAATTGGATATTTTTCCAAAACTATTTTTCAAAATTCCCTGTCATTTTCCTGACAAATTTCATTTTCCCTGGCTTTCCTGACACGTGGCAACCCTGAATAAAAAACATAGAAAATTAATAAAAATTAGAATTTAAGAAAATTAGAATAAACGAAAATATCATTAATTTTATATAATTTTGTTGAAATTAATTATATTACAATTTTCTACGCGTCGCGTACTAAAAAATAACGTCTTCATTTCTATGCGTAAAAAGTGATACGCTTCGGTAAATTAATTTCTAACGTGTATAAAGTTACCCAACTCTGACGCTGGATATGAATCAGCTTTACTCCAAAAGTGCATTCATTGATAGTAACTAGGTAACTGCATGAAAGCATTGTTTGTCGACTGTTTATTGTTATTATTCAATTGAAAACATTGAAACAAAATTGTTTCAATTTTATTTCTAATATAAAAAAATAGTGAAGTGATAAAATGGGAAAGACACGCACTGGAAAAGTGGCCATTGGCCTTACAATGGTTGGATTTATTTTTGTACTCGTTGCTTTTACCACACCCAACTGGCTACAAACAGACGGAAAATTAGATAGTCCCAAGTTTCGAAAAATTGGTAATTATTAACACTTTTTCACTCGTCTAATTTATTATTAATCAATTTAGTCTTGTATCTTGTTAATGATAATTTTTTCCGTTTCGACAAAAATTAATATCTTTCGTAATTTTTAATTCCTATGACGATAACAGTTTTCATTTTATTTTCATTCTAATATATTATCTTCAATAAAAATATTTATTAAGCAAGAAGGTAACAAATAATCGGAGCAAAGGTTAATTTACTTCCAAAAGTTTATCGATTATGTGGAATTTTAAATAAAGAAAAACAAATCTTTAAATTACTTTTTATAGAAAGGGAAGAATTTAATTTTCATTTTAAACAATTTAAACTTATTTGGCAAAATTAAAGTTTATAATCAACAATTTAGAATAAAATTTATTTGACCTTTTAGAAATTTTGTAAATTTCGTTTTAAAGAGTTTTACATACTTTCTTAATGATTAATTTACATAATAATATATGTTTTAATGAAGTTCATAACTTTTGTAATCAGCGATTTAGAAGAAAAATACATCTTTTAAATAAAAATTTTTATAAATTTTTGTATAGAACATTTTTACAAAGTTTCTTGATCAAAAAAAGACAAATCTAAAAAGAATTTAGAAAAAAGTTTATTATCTTCTTTCTGAAAAATTATTTTTTCCCAATCATTGGTAATAATTTTAATGTTACGAACTTCACTTACGTAATAATATAAAAAAAGAAAAATTTATATTCAAAGAATTTTGTTGTTTTCCTCGTTAAAAATATTCTTTCTTTCTTTCTTTCAATCTTTGATCATAAAAGTTGTAAATTTCACTAGGCTAATTTAAATTTAAGTCTTTTTTAATTTTCTCATTAACTTTTGGCAGAAATAGTCAAGATCAACTAAAAAATTCTTTAAAAACTTTACAAAAAAGTGAAAAATCACTGTTGTCAGAATTTGTTTTTAATTCAATTTCAAAATATTAAAAATATTTCATTTTTCTTGAAATTTTTTTTGCTTGCCTATAAATTTTGAAATCAAGTTCTTTAGTAAAAATCGTAGTTTTTTCTATTTTTGACAATAATTTATTTTAATTTACATAATTTATTTCTGGAATAACTGTTATAAAATGTTATTTTATAAATAATTAGCAAATAATTTTGATTAAAAAGTCAAAATTAGACTTTTAGAAAGTTTGAATTTTTAATAACTTTAATTTATACTTCCAGTAAATTTAGTTTTTTGTAAAATTTTTATTCAATTTTTTTTAATGAATTAAATTACAAATATTGACAAATTTTCCAAATAATCCAATTTTTGTAAAATTGAATGGAAAACATGTTAATTTTGAATGAATTTAAGTGAAATTCTTTTCTATATAATTAATTATTAAATAGTTGAACTCTCAGAGAAGAGTCTGAAAATTATTAAAAATAACAAATTTATAAATCCAAAAAAATATTAAATTAAAATTTTTGAATCTTTTAATTTAAACATTTTTAAGATTTTATTTTTTTTGTAAAATTTAATATTAAGTTCTTTTTAAATCAACTGATTTTTTTACTCTACATTATTTAATTGAAAAATTCTTGAATAACTATATTTTCGTAAAATTGAATTGTAAACAAGTGGATATCAAAAATATTTTAGATGAATTTTTCTTTTCCTTTGAATAATTGAATTCGCAAAAAATTTTCTGAAAAATTATTTTAAAAATAATTGATTTAGAGAAGAATTTTAGTTAAAACATACAAACATTTTTTTTGTATAATCATTTTTAGAGTGAATCAGAATATTTCTTAGGTTCAGGGAAAAAAATTCAAAAATTCCGTCTAAAAATAAGGGAAAAGTCAAGAAAAAAGAAAAAAAAAATTTTGTGGCAACGCTGATAATAAAAATAATTCAATATTAATATATTATTATCCACTGAGAGTGATATTTTTAGTTCTAAAATCAAAATTTTCCTCACTTCTACATAATAAAAATTTTCCCGTTATTTCTAGGTCTTTGGCAAGTATGCTTCGAAGACTTCATGGACACTCAACACCTGTACGATACAAAATTCAACAATTGTTGGTGGGTTTTCGAAGAAGAATACTACATATTACATGACATTCTCCTACCAAGATTTTTCGTCGCCACACAATTTATGTTCACCCTATGCTTCACGCTACTCTTAATTGGAATTTTCCTAACTGCATTGTACGGATGTTGTTCACGGCAACAACAAAAATATCAATTGCTCCTTTGGACAAACGGAACGATATTAACTCTATCTGGATGCGCTGGAATTATATCAGTATTAATTTTCGGATGTCGTGGCGATTATCGCGATTGGATGCCAAATTGGCAGCACAACGACATTGGTTGGTCATATGCCGTGGGAGTTGTTGGCAGTTTTATTGTTTTAACTGCAGGAATTCTCTTTCTCGTTGAGGGTCGACGACACAGGAGAAAACTCGACAGAATGTACAACGACGATCAAAAGACACACACAACTATATAAATTTTTATAATCGTCAGTATTTTTTGTCCCCTTTTAATTTATCAACGCAATCTACGAGGAAGCGTTACAAATTTTTACTATCACCGCAATTAAGGGTGATTTTTGACAATATTTTTCTTTTCAATCAAAGCTTGGAATATTTTTAATTTCTTTTTATTTAGTATTTGAAAAACAATCAATTAAATTGAATATTAGGTTTTTGATAATTTTTTATAATTACAATATGTATGTGCTTCCATATAATTATTTTATCTATGGAAATGAATATTTGTCGTCAGTGATTGAAATTTAGAAAATATAGTTTCAAGCTTTGACAACATTTAGAAAAAAATATATAATTATACAAACTATTGTTTGTATGCAATTTTTGGAAATTAATCATTTAATAGAAGCACAAATTATGAGTTTTTTTAATTAAAAATTAATTATTAATAAATTAATTAATTCCAGGCCTCGGATATTATCACTTTTTCGACTTTTTTCAACTTGTTTCTAAAAAATGCTACTTTTCTTTCAAATGTTGCAACAAAATACCACATTTTCAGTATAAAATGCAACTTACTGCGATTTTTATAGTGTTAAAAAATAACTAAAAAAATCCCAAAAATAATTTTTGAATAATTTTTCAAGACAATTTTTTAAAATACACCTAGAATTAAAAAATGTTCAATAACTTAAATTTTGTAAAATTTAATTGAAAATAATTGATTTTTTCAAGTGTTTTATTAAAATTTTTGGAAATCAACTTTTGAAGAATATTATTTGCAAATTCTGGATAATAATTGAACTCTCAAAAATTTTAATCAACAATCTTTAAATGTTAATTTAAAAATGAAAATTAAAGAAAATTAGCTTCTAAAAATAAAAATATAAAAATATTTTTGAAAAAAGTAACTCTTAGAATTTAAATAAAAAAATTGTTCAAAAAAAATTCCGAGACCTATAATTCTAAACTATTTGAAAATTAGATCTGATTTGTTAAAAAAGGTTCGTTTTTTTATTTTAATAGATCTTATTGTGCACAATACTCAAATTAAATAATAGTACAAGGTAGAATTTCAAATGAAATATTAAAATTTATTTCAATTACACACTTGCACTGTGAGTAGTGCTTTCTACTATTGTACTTGTCAATATGATCTGCATAGATTTTAAATCGAACAATATTATTGAAACAATAATAAAAATGTAATTTTTAATGTTGTAATCTACAGTTAAAAAAGAGAAAAAAATGTAATAATATTTTAGGAATGCCTGAAACGAATGTAATCCGTCCAGTTTAGATAGTGTTTATATATTGTTTACAAAGCATGAATTTACAGAGAATGCATATGTAAATATAATTTAGCCTAAGTGAAGTGCCTTTAAGTAGTGATGATTGTACTTTTTTAAATAAAATCATTTATTGAACATTATTATTTAACTTTTTCATTTTTTTCTGTTAAATATTAACGTTTAATAAAGAAAAATTAATATTTACCGAAACAATATTATATAAATTCCCTCCAATTAATATAATATTTTGTTTAAATTAAAAAGATTTTACGTTTGTACTAAACACAAAAAAAGAATTCTAATAAAGATGTTTAATAAAAAATATTCTCTTCTTTTAAAATCAGGGTTGCCACGAAAATTTTATTTTCATTCTCTTTGACTTTTTTATGATTTCCAAAAAGGATTTTGACGTTCCCTCCGATTCTGATTATTCGAAATATGACTAGTATTTTTTAAATAAATATTTAATTATTATAATTCTAAAGGAATGAAAAATTTCAAAATTTTCACTTTGAATGACTTGTTTAAAATTAATTTAAAGATTTCAATTGAATTACTTTTTGCAATTTTTATCTAAAATTCTTTTTCCAAAAATTTTTCAATTAAATATGTTAATTCAGAAACTGAAATAATTTCAAAAGAATTTTGATAGAAATTTTACAATAAAAGCTTACTTTCTTAGAATTATAAATTAAAATTGTTTAAAATTCCAATTTTCTAAAATATCGATTTGAATGCTTTTAAAATTCAATTATTTACAAGAATTGCTGCTGTAAATTCTTCAAAATTATTTCCAAGATTTAAATTCAATTACTTTTTACAATTTTTAACAAAAACTCTTTTCTGAATCATCTCGATTTAAAACATTTTTAAGAATGTTCTTTGAGAATTCAACAATTTAAAGAAGTAAAATAACTTATTTACAATTCAATTTTACGAAATTTGAATTATTCGAAAATATTTCAGTTAAGTATTGTAAATTCAAAGAATTTTTAAGTCAATTATTTAAAATAAATTATTGTTACAAATGGAAAGAATTTAAGGTTTTCTACTAAAGTTCGTGATGATTTCAAAATTTAAAGGCAAGCAAAAAAAAATTTATGAAGAATTAAATCTTTCTAACACTTTTAAAGGTTGCCCGTTACTAAAGTGCAGAATTTTCTTATGATTTTTAAAAAAATTAATACATTTTAACAGTTTTCTTAATATTCCCTGATTTCCCTGACAACATGGCAACGCTGAAATGAAAATAAACGAATGATTAAATAAAATTAAATAAATTCTTAAATAAAAATAGACAAAAATAAAAATTAAAAATTGTAAATTGTAAATTCACTAATATCGAATAAAATTGAAAAAAATATCAGACACACTGCATAAAATTTAATAATCATAAACAGACGATAGCAAATTTAAAAGAAACTTTAACTCTACAAAAAAATCAATTTCTGTGGCTTTTCCAATTATTTTCCATTTTTTCCTAGTGAAACTATGCAAAAGAACCAGAAATGATTTTCGTCATGACTAAATCTAGTTCACATATTATAAAATGCAAATGAAATAACAGCGAGAATGTTGTCATAATGTAATCATTAACCACATGGTTGAATCATTCTTTAAACGCGTATAATGAATAAACCTGTAAGAAGAACCTTCACAAAAGTAAGGTATACTTTTATTTATTATTTCTTCTCTTTTTTTTGTGTAACTTGCATTGTCACAATTAATCTACTCGCTTCTAGTGAATACACTATTAACTAGACGCCCTGACTAATATAAGTATATATAACACTTAATAGTGATATACGGTAATAGTAATTTATGAGTAATACTATGTCCTATTATCAAACACGTGAAAGAATAATTTAAAATCATTTACGATTTACACCACGAGAGTTCGACATTGAAATTACAAAAGCCTATATATATACACACACTATGTCTTAAAATTTCATTCAATGCCAAATTCTTAAAAACATTTTTTTAATAATTATATGAATTTCAATGAATGAGGGTCAGGTATTTCTTACTCTTGTAAATAAAAAAAACAAGAAAAAAAGGATTTACTTGTTTATAAAAAAATTTTGTGTGAGAATAATTAAATTTGCTTACCTAATCCAATGATAATGGGTATAATTATTAAAAACGCGAGAGTTTATCTTTTTAGTTAGAAAACATGCAATTAACGGAATATTTTTTTGAGAAGAGATTTTCGATCTTTACTCATTTTTATTTGTTGTTTAATTTATTCAATTAATTATTTCATGAGCTTTATTCAAAATGCTTTATTCAATCACTGACTATTTTCTTCTTTCTTTCTTTCTTTCTTTCTTTCTCAAACTATTTTTTCATTTTCATTCTTTTTAATTAACAAAAAATCCTATTTTAGGTAAATTTAATTTTACTATACTAAATAATTATTAACTTCTAATAATATTTGTAATTTCAGAAAAAAAAGAAAAATTTTAATCTATCTCTATGTTGAGATAAACAATTTGAAATTTCTGAGGGAAATTGAAATTTTTATCAATTTTTTTTGTTGAAAAAATTTACTACTTAATGTATTAAACTAAATGGCAATTGTTACGCGCGCTAGAGCGCAAAATGCGGACTTTAATTTATTAGTTTTATGCAAATTGCAAAATTTATAGACTTTTTAATATTAAATAATTTTTTTTTGTATAATCATTTTTAGAGTGAATCAGAATATTCTTTAGGTTCAAGAAAAAAATGTCAAAATTCAGTCTAGAAATCAGGGGAAAGTAAAAAAACAAAAAAAATGAATTTCAATTAAATTCACTAGAAATAATTCAATTATTTTCGTATAAATATTCAAAATCTTAAAAGGAATTCAATTATTTGCAATAGAATTTTAATAAAATTTCTCGAAATAATTTTTAATTTAAATTCGAAAATTTTTGAAATTTCTAAATCCAAAATTTCAAATTCAAATTAATTAAAAAAATTTTAATAAAATCCTTCCTAAGACATTTTTAACAAAAATTCTTCTGATAAATGTAATTTTACAACATACCATAATTATTATTAACTTCAAATATTATTTGTAGATTCAGAGAAAATCAATTAATTCATTAATTAAATTAAACAATAAATAACAAACAAAAATTACTATCAGTTATGTCAAAGTCTCTCTTATTATATTGAGAAACTTAAAATACCAGCGAGTAATTGAAATTTTTTATTAATACCCAAAAAAATTTTTGTTTTGTTCATTTCCAAATCCAAAATGTTTTGAAGTTCAAATAAAAATTGAAAATCATAATTTGACGGAATTTATTTGAATTTAATTTTAAATTCAGAGAATCTTGCTGACATTTCGCAACTAATTTTAATGTATTCAAAAGTACTTCTACTCTACGACATTCTAAATATAAAGACGATAAAAAAAATTTTTTCAGGAGATCTCAGTCTATTTCGAAATAATTCAAAATCCTTCAAGAATTACAGGATGTATTAAAAATCTAGAAATTCAAAAAATCGAATTCAGAAAATAGAAACTAGAAATTTCTATAATAAATCACAAAATTCAGAAAATTTGAAGAGCTACTCGAAAATTGTAACCACTTGAAGTAGAAAATTTCGGAGCAATCCAAAAGAAAATAATTAAAATTGAAACTTTTGCAAAAACCCTTTCTGCACAAAATACTATTCCAATTCACATTCAGAATTACATAAGCCTTCTATTTTAACGACCTCTTCCTTATTTTCTAAAATACTCAATTCAAGACATGTAAACCCATGCAAACAGTAGGTTCAGCAAGTTTTGTCATAAGTCTTCACAATGCCCCTTATTTTCTGCATAACTTGCTCATAACTCGTACAACGAACAATGATCATCTTGTTTGTATTTGTAAATGAGCGAGAGAGCGAACTCTACGAAAGAAACATAATGGCCCTGGGTTTGTATCCTGTAAAAAAATAATATATTGTTGTATTTATGAAAGAGCGAGAGAGAGAGAGATGGTAAAAATGCTTAAAACGTTGAACGTTGCTCATATATATGATTAGGTTAGGTTAGGTAACTTTTGACTCGCGTTGAGTGTGTCAGCAGTGTACTACATGGTCGCTTCATGACAACATAGCCTCCTCTCCTGGGTGTGGTTCACGTGGGATTTTCTCCTATTAACAATAGTCACACATCATTCAGTTCTTGTTATATTGACAATTTTCCGTTTTTTGTTTTCATGGTTTCAAATTTTGTCTCACAAAAATCATTTAAAATGAAAAAGAGAAGTTTATCGGGAAATATTGGAATTGGAGTTTTCCTTGTTGGTTTTGTGTGTGTTTGTACTGCATTTTGTACATCTGCATGGTTAGTCAGTGACTATAGAATCACAGGCGCGAAACTCAATCAATTAGGACTTTGGAGGCATTGTTTTCGTTCATTACCAAATCCAATTGAGCCAGATGCATTGAAACGATTTTTCGTCGGATGCAGATGGATTTATGATCCATTTACTGCTGGTTACTCCGAAATCCGAGGATTTTTGTTACCACGTAAGTCTATTGGAATTCACCGATAACAAAACAAAAATTATTCATCATATTCTTTCTGGAAAATTAAATACAATGAAATCAATTAAGTTTCTTTTGCAGGAATTATAGATCTTTGCCTTTTTTTATTTTTTTTTCATTTTGGCACCTACTTTGTCAGTTTTGCCTATTTAACCTATTTTGTAAATTTTTTTAATATTTCCAATCAAAACCAGTTTCTTAAAATCTTTTAATTAATAATCTTGAATAAATCTTCATTTAAATTTGTCAAAACTTTCTTAAATTAAAATCTTAATTGATTCTGAATTTAAATCGCAAGGATTTTTTAACTTTTTCGTTCTAAAATTAAACTTTAACTTTAAACGATACATATTTTAAACGCTTATTTCAATCAATTTCAAATTCAATCGTTTGAAACTTTAATTTGTGGAATTTCTTCTTAAACATATACTTTAGGAACAATTTAACAAAATTTGATTTTATAAATTATTCTTTAAAAAACTACTTCACACATAGTTTTTAAGACGGAAAAAATAATCACCTTTGTCGATTAAACATATGAAAAAGTAATTTATTTTATTTACTATTGTCAAAAACATTTTATTTTATATTTCCCTAACCTTTCACTGATTTTTAAATTCAATTGTTCAAAACTTTAATAAATGAGTGAAATCATTATTCAATTGTCATATATTTTTCAAATAGGGATAAAAATTTTTAAATTTCCAATATCAAACTTTCTGGAATTCAATTATTTCTAAAAATTAAAAGTGTAGCCCCTTCAAAATTTAATTATTTTCCTTAATTTTCAACTAAACTTTTTCTCTAAATCAATTATTTTTAATAATTTTTCGAAAGTTTTCGACAATTCAATTTTTTATGTAATATAATATTACTAATTCAAAAAATCTACATTTCTAGGAAACTAATTTTTATTTATACTTTATTTATATTAATAACTAATTTTAATAATAAAAATTTCAATCGAAGTTTGACAGACAATTTTAATTTACCCAAATTTTAAATAATTAAAGTTTTAAATTATCTGAAAATTATTATTACCTTTTTTTTTAAATATTTTCCAATAAACAATATATTTCCCTGTGTCGCTATATATGAACAATGAATTATTCTCAATTTAATCCATAATTTCAAGCACTAAACTATTTATCAATATTATTCTTAAACGTTCTCATTTTTCAATATTTTTAAGTATTCAAAGTCTATCAATATTTTCAACTATTCATTGAATTCTTCCAAGACCGAAACTTTCAGAAATATTAATTTTTTACATTTCTATCTTTTTATATTTATGTATATTTTTTACTATACCCTGCTGAATAATTTCCTTCTTTTGAAAATTATAAATAAATCATTCTCCACAAAGTAATCTTCTCGTCTGCTAAAAAATTATCTACTTTCATGCTCTAGTTGATTTTCAAAAAAAGAAAATTTCTCGAAAAGACGAAAAGCAGTAATTAAATAAGTTATTTGATAAAATTTTAATTAATGTAGATATGAAAAAGCGACCATTGAATGTTTTATAATTTCATTTTAATTGGTTTTCATTTTTCTAATTTCCTGTTCAATTGTAAATTTCATTTAATCATTTCTCTATTTCTGAAATAAAAAGACAGCACTTCAAAAATTTTTAAATTAAATTAAGGCAAATTTCTAGTATAAAATTTCATTTCAGTTTTTTAATCAAAAGTTCTTTCAAAATTTAATGGATGAGAAAAATGTATTGATTTCTTTATTTGTTCAATTTTTAATTAATTTAAATAATCTAACAAACTTTTCAAAATTAAATTAAAATTGAAAAGAAATAAAAATACATTTTCATCTGTTAAATTTTAGTAAATAATAATTTCACTATTTTTTAATCAAAAGATCCTTCAAAATTTAATCGATGGGAAAAAATGTATTTTTAAAAATTTTTTTCCTATCTTTAATTTTTTTTTTTTGTAGTGGACCATATTTAAATTATTTAATTATTTAATTTATTTAACTTAATTAATATAATTAATATTTTAACAGTTCAAAATTAAATGAAATTAAAATTGAACAAAACGTTTTTTTCCATCGATTAAATTTTAGTAAAAATCATTTGACTATTTTTCAAACAAAAAATACTTGAAAAGTCTTTTTAATTAAATTAAATAAAAATTATAATTGAATGTGATTTTAGTTTCGACTAAATAAATAATAGGATTTAAATTAAATTAAAGAAAAATTGAAAAAACTAATGAAAACAATGCATTTTTTCCCACCGATTAATTTTTAGTAAAAAAATGAGTTAAATAGTTCATTGCTCATAATCGCAGACTTGATAATGGCAAATATAATCTGATTAATTTTTTTCCTCCTATCTAATTTGTCCTTCTTTTTGTTTCAGCATTCATGGTAGTAACACAGGTGTTTTTTACTCTCTGTTTTATATCGTGCTTTGTTGCATTTTGTCTCATTTTACTGTTCGGATTGTGCAGTTATCCAGAGCAAAAGCGTTACGTCGATTTAATTTTATTAATTGGATTAATATTGCTTGTTGGAGGTGTTTCTGGAATATTGGCAGTCATTGTTTTTGGCAGTCTTGGAAATGGAGACGGTTGGATGCCAGGTCATGAGACAAATTATTTTGGATGGTCATTTGTTTTGGCTGCTATTGGCGTAATACTCATTCTAATTTCCGGATTACTTTTCATTATCGAAGGAACTATTCAACGAAAGAAACGAAATTATTTACGGGAATCCCAAACAAGATTTCAATTGGAGTCGAAATCTTAAGAAGAAGGAGAATTACGAACTCAAATGACAAAGATTCAAAGAAAAAAAAAATTTTTTTTTTTGAACGAATCAAAATAAATATTGTTTTGCGAAGGAATTAAAGAGGAAAAAATGAAGAATTTATAGATTTATCGAAGAATACAAAATGAGTGCCTTCTTCAGGATATGAATATATTCAACTCATGATGTGTTTGTGCCTATTGTATAAAATCAACAAATCTCCGTTAAGCAAAATAGATTTTTTGAAAAATCATCCGTCCATTAATCTAGTAGGTTTTTAAATTAAGAAAACATAATTTTATATACACAACACTAGTGTCTAGTTGTTTTTTTATTTATACAATTTTTGAATTTTTGAAAAATTCAAACAAAACGCGCACTTTAATATTAACTATAAAAATGGAACAATTTTCTCAATTTCTCAGAAAGCAAGACTGACTAATTTGCTGTCCTGAGGAATTTTTAAATTTATTGCAAATCAATTAATTTTCAATTCATTGACAGTAGCATAAAAATAAAATAACAGTAAAATAAAAAATCCCGGACAAAAAAATTGCAGGGAATGAAAATTCACTGTCAGTGAATTAAAAATATTTAACGCCAGTAATTTAAAATGCACCGATAACGTTAAATTTTTAATTCAACGTTGACTGTAAATTTAAATATCAAAGTTAATGAATCTAAATTCATTAAAACCAAATGAAGCGAATTTTATAATTAATAATGAACTTTACTTCATTCACTCTACTGAATTACTATTCTCAGCACAAAAAAAAGACAAACAAATTTGACAAAATATTCATTTTAAGAGATTATAATACAATATTAAGGAATTATAATTATTATATTTTTTACTTCGGTTTGCAAATTATTTTGCAGAATAAAAATACGAAAAAAATACGTGAAAGTATCCTTTGTATATGAATTCTTTGCGTGAATCTCATTTTTTCAATGAAAAATGTCTACATTTTCCGTCCATATTTACAAAATTTGTATTTTTCTTTTTTATTGTAAAATATATAATTGTATATGAATTAAATATTTGTATAAACAAAGAAATGCTTTTTTCTAAACTTAACAAAAAAGAAAATCTCCCATTTATCCTCTTCCTTGAAAATTATCTTTGATTTGAATTTAGAATAAATATATTCATGTATCACGTATGCAATAAAAAACGTGCTACTTAACTTGACATTGCATTAAATGAAAGAAATATGTGGGAACGAATCGCAAGGACATGTCGCTTTCTATGACTTCAATTATGTGTAGAATTTTTTTTTTAGTCCTTTTATATTTACTTTTACGTGAGAATTTTACATAAATGATTTTTTAAATTTTTCATTAATAAATAAAAAGTACAAATTTTAATGAAAAGAGAAATTATTTTTCACTCTTGTGGACTTATTTTGGAATACAAGTTTGTATTTTTAATTATTGTGCGAATAATACTTAACGAACAAAGAGAGAAAATTTTTTCCTACGACACTAATTCTGTGAAGAGGCTCGAGAAAATTTCAACATCGCGGCAAATTTAACATTCACTTTTTTTTGTTACTCAAGAAATGAAATTTTTGTTTCTGTGAAAATAGACATATTTCCGACAAAAAAAAAATATCGCGCAGTAAAAAAATAAATTTCTAACACTAACAAATTGGAATATTAAATAATTGAAAAACAAATTAAAAAAATTAAAAATAAAAGAATGGGATATTACAATATACTGTAATTTTTTATATGAAGGTATAATATTTTTAAAAAGTTACAATTTATTTGAATCACAAAAAGGAATGAAGAAAATTTAAAGAAATTCTTGAAATTAATTTTTTTCAAATATTTTAAAATCATTTTTGAAAGATAATAAGCTTTTCAATTACATTCATTTGAAAATTTTCTAAATATTTAAAATTTGATAAAATCTTTTTAAAATAATTATTTTTAAAAACTTTATAAACAATAGAAAAATAATCAAATTTTTGAAGAATCTAAACATGATTTCTCCGAAATTTTAATAGGTCTGAAAGTATATTTCAAAAAAATTTAATTTACTTTGATCAAAAATAATTTAAATCTTAAAAAATTATGAAAAAACAATTCTAAGAAAAAGTTTTTTAAAAATATTGTGATTTAATTTTTCGTAAATAATCAAAATTTTTAAAAGAATTTTTGCATAATTTAAAAAAACTATTTTAGTCTTTAATGAATTTTGAATAAAAATTTTTAATATTTTGAAAAATACTAAGAATTATTTTTTTCAAAAATATTTTATTATAATTTTTAGTAGCTAATTTCCTTTTATTTTCATTTTTAAATTCACACTTCAAGATTTTTCATTAAAATTATACAGAATTGAATCATTTCCAAAATTTACAATGAAAATTCTTCAAAAGTTTATTTTTATAAAATTATAGAAAATCGAATCATTTTCAAAATATACAATGAAAATTCTTCAAAAGTTGATTCATTAAAATTATAGAGAACCCAATCATTTCCAAAATTTACAATAAAAATTCTTCAAAAGTTGATTTTAAAAAAAAATTGTAATAAAATACTTAAAAAGAATAAATTATTTCCAATTAACTTTTACAAAATTTCAATTATTCACACATTTTTTAACTAAAAGTATATTTTAAAAATTAACCAATCTTTCCAAAACTATTTAAAAATAATTTTTCGAACGATTCGTATCGCATTTTTGGAAAAGAAAGAAAAAATAAATTAAAAAAAATTTATATCAGAGGCCTATTTATATTATTATAGAAAAAAAAAATCCAAAAAAGAAATTACTTCCGCCTATGAAAAGTAATGAAAGAAATTCTTTCAAAATTACAAGTGCCACCTACATTATCGGACATTTATGTTAAATGAGAAACAGAGAAAAACATGATAGTAAACGAAGTGAAAACGAATGATGGAGTGGGAAAAACTGACTGTGTTGTGATTGTGAGAGTGATGCCGACGCAACTGCTTTGGTAAGGCGTGGCAACTGACAAGAAGAGTGACCAATCTATGGAAAATTACATTAAAAAAATTTAGTCACCAAATTTTTCAACATTGCTCGACAATTTTTTCCTAAACAAAATGTCGGCTCAAAAATTAGAATATCATCGGGCTTCAAGTAAGTTTTTAAAAAGGACAATTTTTAAACAACTCAATAACACTTGTTCGACAGAAAAGTTAACCTATGTTTTTGTTTTTAATAATTTTCAACAATAGATGCTGTCGTTTTTGGAGGAATAATCTCACATATTGCTGGAATTCTTCTTCTAATATCTTTTGCAAGGTAAATTTATGTTTTATAGTGAAATTACTAAAAATTAGTTTTCAAAATATTCATGATTTGTGATGACCTAATATTCGTGACAACCACCTACAACTCTGTTGCTCTGTTGTGGAGCATTTTTATCAATAATTAATTAGAGTCATAATTTTAAATCAAAAAATGAATTTGATAATTTAAATTATAATTTTTCTATCATTTTTGTAAACAAATTTCTTTTTTTGTTTAATTTTTGAAAACTTATCACTTACTTATGTTTTTTTTAATAGATTAATGGAGTCATTAAAAAATTTTACACAAATGTAAAATAAATTTTAACCGAAACTAAGTTTTATTTTAGTGGAAAATTTACTTAAACAAATGTAATTTATTATTAAAGTTCTCTATTCAAGTAAAGTTCAGGCAACATAACCTAGTATTTGTCTTGCAACTGTTGCGATTAGTACATAAACTGAAGTATATTTTTTGTATTATTTACTTGTTTACTGTTTTGTTTATTCTATAATGCACTTTACTAATTTATCTTATTTGCTCATAGTTTTTATTTTCCCCTTTATTTTTTGCATTCATTTTGATAATCAATATTAAAATATATTTATTCTTACACGGAGAAAAATTCCAATCGATTATAGCATGGACTTTCTCACTCTATTTTTCCATAGACTCAGTATGCGAAAGTTGCAATAGATGGTGTGAAAATCGCATGGACCCATGCGATTTTGGCATGGATTCCAAGCAAATTACGCGTAGTTGTGTCTGTGCGTTATTCGGTTCGGCTGCCCATGCTCAATTAGTATGATATTTCTCTCCGTGTATATTATTTACATTTAAAAATAAAGTTTTTCTGATACGTAAAAATTTATAAACAAGTTTAAATTAACTTCAATTAGAATTTAACTATTTATTATTTTATTAATATAATAAATATTAATAATAATAAAAAAAGTTTGAATAAAATATATATTTTGAAAAATACGTTTTCTAACATCTGAAAATATTTAATCAACATTAAAAATATTACAAAATATTTTAAATAGAACTTAATTAGAGAAATCAAATAAATTTAATTCTTAGTAGAATAATATAATAATTTTTGGGAAATTTCTTTGGAAATTCAAGATCCTAAAGTTCTGAACGTTCAAATAAACAAAATTTATTTATTTCTTCTAAAAATTAAATTTTTATTGCAATTATTTTACTTCACAACCAAAAAAATTAATGACTGAGTTTGTAAACGTAAAATTTTATTTTAAACATTTTTTCATGATTAATAATTTATTAAAATATCTACAATAAAAAAGTTTTCGTTCATTTGAACGTTCAAAACTTGAGAATCATTGAAAATTCAATTTTTTCAAACAGAAAAACAAATTCTAAAATCCATTTGTGTATAATTTAATTTTACAAAAATTTCAAAAAATTATTCAACAATTTTTCAATTAAATGTTTAAAAACTTCAACTTATTTCAAAAAAGTTTGATAAAATTTTTTTAAAAAACGTAATGTATGTTTTTGGATTTTCGAATATATTGAAAATAAGAGAGTATTAAAAAATTTAGGATGAAAAACACTAAGAATTACTTTCTTCAAAAATATTTTATCATAATTTTTAGAAGCTAATTTTCTTTAATTTTCATTTTTAAATTTACACTTCAAGATTTTTCATTAAAATTATACAGAATTGAATCATTTCCAAAATTTACCATGAAAATTCTTCAAAAGTTGTTTTTCAAAATAATTGTAATAAAATACTTGAAAAGAATAAATTATTTTTAATTAAATTTACACTTGAAGATTTTTCACTAAAATTATAAAGAATTGAATCATTTCCAAAATTTACAATGAAAATTCTTCAAAAGTTGATTTTCAAAAAAATTGAAATAAAATACTTGAAAAGAATAAATTATTTTCAATTAAATTTTACAAAATTTCAATTATTTAAACATTCAAACTTAATTTTTTAGAAGTTTTAATTAAAACTATTATTTAAAATTTTCAATTAAAACCTTTTGAAATTCGATTTTTTATAGAAGTTGTAAACGCAGCTCTTACAAAATTCAAATAATTTAGAAATGTTTAGGTAAATTAAATTAGTCTTTAAATAATTTATAATAATAATTTTACAAATGCTCCTCAAGAACTATATCATTTAAAATATTTTTAATTTATTATTCTTTAAAGTTCAATTATTGTCAAAAATAGAAGAAACCTAAAGTTTTGTATTAAATTTTGTTTATAAATTCTAGAAATATAGTATTTTTCGAGTACTTTTAATAATAATTCCCAGTCTTTTCCCTGATTTCCGTGACTAGTTTTACTTTCCCTGTCTTTTCCCTGATTTCCCGAATTCCCCTGACCTGTGTCAATGTTGATTAAAATAATAAAAATATTGATAAGAGAAACATTTTAATAAAAAGTATTGTAAAACGATTGAAATATGAACCGAATTATTTTGAAATATTAATAAAACAAAACTGAAATTTTATTTTAGCCCCTACTGGATGGAATCCTACGATGAGGCCTTTAGCACTTTCAAAAATATGGGATTATGGGAATACTGCTTTGAGCATTTTCGTTTTCCCAATTATCAATTCGATAAAATATTCGACGGATGCAATAATATTTTTTCCCTAGAGTATTACGTTCTTCGTGAATGGCTTGTGCCTGGCTGGCTCATGGTTGTTCAAGCATTTGTCACATTATCCTTGTTTCTGTCATTAATTGCCCAGGGAATAATTGCGTCAGTTTCAATTCGTTATCCTTTGAGATTTGTCCTCCGCTACGAATGGTTACTATCTTCGATTGCTTGTCTCTGCAACATAACTTGTAGTAAGTATAAAAAAAAAATTTTTTTTTCCAATCCAGACTGAAATTCTTATCCACTTTTTAAAAAAATAGTATTTTTGAAATTTTTTCCAGTTAGAAGAAATATTTTGCGTTTCTCCCATTTCTTCACTTCTTAGAACGTGTTAATTTAATTTTCCCTTTCTTTCAGGTGTTTTGCTATTTCTATCAGTTGCGGTATTTGGTTCAATGTGCTGGAGACGCGACTGGTTAATGTATCCGAAATTCAATCATCTCTCATGGTCCTATGGAATTGCAGTAATAAGTACATTCTTTCATGGAGTTGCTGCCTTCTTTTTATATTTGGACGCACGTACCGGATATAAATCACGTAAGGAATCACGTAATTTAGTCATGCAAATGCAACCAAATCCACAGAGTCATCATGGTTTACATCGAAGCAATTACATTTAATTTTAGCATTATAAGAAACAAACAAAAGTTCTATTTTTTAGAACATAAAAATGATAGTTAGAGATTCGATACTCATTTTTAATCGTGAGATCTGCGAAATGTCTGAGTTTATAATTAAACATTTTATTTTTGTCAGCGAAAATAATTTCGCAATTTAAGGAACAACTTATTCGTTAAGTATTAATCGCATGTACAATACTTTATATTCCGTCCAACATTTTTTCTAAGCTTTATTGCTTCCTACGTTTGATAAATTTTTTTGATTTTTTTTATTTGTATGTATTTTTTTACATATTAACTCGAATTATAATACAAAAAAAGGAAATATTTTTTATATCCTATTTCATATTGAAGATTGATGAATTTTCATGAATTTTCATCAAGTTTAAGAAGAAATTAGAAAAATTGAAGTCTGGTTTGAAACCATACAATTAACGTGTATATTTTTTTTTATGTTTTTATGTACATGAAAACAAAACTTGACTTCTGCTATAGTTTTAAGTGAAACGCACTTTTTTTTACGTTACGTGCCTTATAGAGAGAAATATTTATTTTTAACTCTAAAAGTTAAAAAAGCAAAGTATTATAAATAAACTCGATTTGAAAAATTATTCATAAAAAAATATTCTTCTAGAAAATTTTATCGAACTCTAAAGAGAATTAGTGTAGAACTTACTTTTTAATAAAAATTAATTTCACTCTAGCCTTAAAATCAATCAAGAGACGTAGAAAAACGCAATCTCTGATTTTAGAAAGTTAAAAAAAATATTTTACTGCACAAGTGCTTTATGTCATCGACATTTTTTAATCATAATCTTAAATTCACGTGAAAATCAATTTTCATCTATATATGTATTTTTCGAATGATTTGCACAATTTATACCGTCCAAACTTTAAAGACAATATTTAATTCTTTTAAAAAAAGTATATAAATCAATAAAAATGCATTTAAAAATGTCATTTAAATTGATTATCCGTCCGAAAAGAATTAAATATTTCTTATCTGGTTTTAATGCGTTCAAATGAATCTCAATTTGTAAATATATAGTTTTTTTTATTTAAAATATACCGATCTAAGCTAAAAGCTTTATGTACTTTGTGAAATTGAAATGTCAAATACAGTGACATGAAAAGAAGGAAATAATTTGTATTATTTTTATATAAATGTAATATCCCTACTATTAAAAAAGAAATCTAGATCAATTTTCATCACAGAGAAAAAGGTTAATTAAAATTAAAGAAATTGTTAAAATTTCCTTGGGGGAAAAATTGACTAAAAATTTAAACAAATTATTAATTTAAAAAAATTATCTAATTTCGAAAGTTTCTAATTTAAAAACTTTTGGAGTAAATCAGATTCATATCGATGGAGTAAAAATAAATTGTCTTGTTTTTTAATTTTGATAATTCTTGAAAAAATATTTCTTTTCTCGATATTTACCACCTTATTAAATAATTTATATATATTTCTGGAGTTTGTCACCCGTTCGAGTCAAAATAAATAAATAAACAATCATACCTGGTTTTCTCAGTGTTTTCGCGATATCCAAAATTGCGCTCATAGTTTCAATAGGAGGATTTCCATCAAGAACGATAAGATCCGCTTTCTCAAGCACAGAATAATTCTTTTTCACCAAAGGAACATTAATTTCCGAAAAAGCATCCATTTCGCCGATTCCAAAGCAGCACTCGCCCTTATTATCGAGAATGGCACTGTACCTACAAAAGAATTCTACTGTGAATTTGTTTTCAAAAAATTTTCTTATTTACTACTTTTAAATCTCCCCTTTCAGATAAATTAAATTTAAACAATTAAATTAATGCTTTTTTTTAAAAGTATATAACAGATTTTACAAAAAAAGAATTCTACCGTAAATTCGTTTTCGAACAATTTTATTATTTCTTTACAATCTCCCCTTTCAAATAAATTAAATTCGAACAATTAATTAAATTAATGCTTTTCGTTTTGGAAAAAAAAATTCTTTTACAAACAAATTCTATTTTAAATTTAATTACAAGAAATTTTGCTATTTACTTCGTAACAATTTTCCCTGCGAAGCATAATTAAATCCAAACAATTAATTTAATGAATGCTTTTCATTCAAAAACATTCTTTTTACAAAAGAATTCTACTTTAAATTTGATTTCGGAAAAATTCTGTTATTTTACTTCGTTAAAATTTGTCCCGTTAAAAAAAAGTTAATTAAAAATTAACAAAAATAGAATAAATTGATTTTATTAATTAAATTAAAAAAATAAGTAAATAAAAATAAAAAACTTTTATTTAGTTTATTAATTAGAATGAAAACAATATAGATTAATTTTTCCTTTAAATTTCCTTCAAAAATCGCAAAATTTTAATATTAATAAAACAAAAAATTGCAAATTGAATAGAGAACATTTTTAATGGAAATTCATTAACAAAAATTGAAATTGACAATCACAGACACTAATTTTACCTCCTGAGCACCGCCAAAGAAGAGAGAGTAAAATAAAAATAAATAATCTCACCTCGCAGTAGATTTATTAGATAAAATTTGCAAAGAATCACCAGCTCCCTTGAGACTTTTAACAATTGCCTTGCCAGCCTCATCATTTCCAATGACTGATATAAATTTAGTGTTAAATAAACCAAGATGCACCAAGGCAGAAGCCACATTTCGACCGACCCCACCGCAAGCTTCTCTGCTTTTACCTTTGTGGGTACTTCCATTAAACTGAAACAATAAATTCAAAAGGAAATATTTAAAAATTTTGTACATAAAATTTATAAATTTTATTCCTAATTCTGTTTTACCACAAAAGAGAGGATTAAAAAAATAAAACTTCTCCCTTCTAAGGTAAAATTTTTCTCAAAATGTCAGGTATATTTGAATAAATTTATACATTTAGCATTTACATGAAAAAATTCTCAATCGTTGAAACCAACGGTTTAAAATTTAGATTAAAATATTAAGCACATCAGCAAATGAAAATTCACGTTGTGGCTTTCGTGCTAAACGAAGCTTGGAGATTATAAAATGATTTCATTTTAAACTGCGGTTTAATAATGAATATATTTATTTTGCATTTTTTCCCCCTCTGTATTACTGTATCAACAAAATTTCAAGATTAAAGGAATATTTCTTACAATTCTTATAAAATAAAAAAAATGTAACACAAAATAGTAATAACAATAATGATAGTAATAATAATTATTAACTAATACTTAAACTATAAACTAATTTATTGTTAAAAATTGCTAATAATTACTAATCAACAAATTTGCAAAATAAAATATTTTTTACTAACGTCATAAAGAGGAAAAATTCAATTTAAATTTAATAAAATAATAATCTAAAATTAAAATCACAAAGTTTAGAAAATCAATAAAAAATATATCTATTTATAAAAATAATCTATTTTTATAAATGGATAAAACTGTTTATTGCATTTTCCTTCCTGCGAGTAAAAAAAGAAAATGCTGCTTGAAAAACACGTTTGATAAATGATAGTTTTCGTTTTCACACGATATATGCGGAAATAAATGAAAGATTCATAATCAATTAATCGTGTTAGTCATTATTATTAGAGAGCTGTAGCTAATTGAATACAAATTAAAGAATATACCTATAAGAAGTAAATACAACAACAACAACAAAAACAATTCCCTGTCAAAAGTTCAGAATTTGACGTATTTCAATCAGTTTCGTTCAATATGCAAAGTACTCCAAATTTCATTTATTCTCCATTCGAAAGAAATATTTAAAAACAGTTTTCTACTCTGTAAAAGAAATTCAACACTCAATTTTAAATTCAGTTTGTTAAAAATAAAAATAATTCCGCGAAAAAGAAAAAAATTGTAATTAATTTTTTATATATTTAGACTTTTAATTGAAATATTTGCTCAACTTGTGACCGAAATAATATAAAAGAAAACAATTTTAACATTAATTTTAATATATTAATAATTAATAATGATAATAATAAGCAATATTAATTCTAATAATAAAAATAATAATAATAATTTAAAAAAACTAATTAAATATGAAACGAAAATTAAATATTTGTGATAAAAATACATTATCCACAAAAAATCTAAACTCTATATGCATTTTTTCCCATTCTATTATTATAATTAAATCGATAAAACACCAAATAAAGCGACAATAGAAAATTTACATAATTAATGACCTTAAATTAGGTAAACATAAAAAAAAGAGTGAATTACATAAGAGATCATTAAATACATAAAGTACATAATATCATAAAAAGCAAAATAAAATAAAAAAAGAAAAAAATAACTCAAGGGGTCTTTCCGTACAGTGATCCCTTGGAATGGAGGGTCAAAAGTAATGGAACCCTGTTTTCTTCATGACATCTTTTCAAATAAATCATTTTCTAAAAATATTACACATTTTTCTATTTTTATTGATTCACAAATTTTTATATTTATATCAGTATAAAAATAATAACACTTTCATTAATTATTTCCTATATTTAAATTTAATTTCTAAATTAAGAAAAATCAAGACCTATCACAGACCAAATAATTTATATGTTTATATACAAACAAAAAAATATATTATAGCTACTAGTAAAAACATTAGACAAATAAATTAATTAAACAAATAAAAATGTAAATTGAGAAAAGAAAATCAGAAATAGGGTGCCTTCTATTTATATATACAGAAATTTATCTCCTTTTTTTTGAATTATTATAATCACTGTTGAGGGAAATTTTCGAATTAGAGACATTTTCATCTGCATATGATTATGAATAAATATTTTTTTCAGTGTTTTCAAAATTTATTATTATTATTATTTTTATTATTGTTATTACTATTAATATTATTAGTATTATCATTAATAATTATCATTGTGATATTAGTAAATATTTTAATTTTTAATATTAGTATTATTGATACTAAAACTATTTCATTACATTTTCTATGACAAAAAGGATTTAGAATTGATTATCATGTATTATTAATTTAATTGTGCTAATAATTAATCATTGATTCCTAAATTTGGAATTATTGTCTATTTTAGAAATATTTCAAAATAATAACGTTTCGGAGCAGAATATTTATAGTAATATTAATAATTGTGCAGTCGAGGTGAAATTTACATGAAAAGAAATGTTTTGTTTGTGATAATTTTTTTCTAATTATAAATCAAAAATAAGAAAAAACGAAATCTTTAAATTTTTTAATTAGATGAAAATTGTGATTTTTTTTAAACTCAATTTTTCAGAAGCCGAGGACTTGGTTTTTTGAAACACGTTTTTCTCTAAAACTATCAGGAGATAAAAAATATATTTTATTAAAGTTATTCCATTTTTAAAAATTGTTTTAAATGTTTAATGAAAAATTACGTATCTACAACGAAATGGTATGTAAAAAATTGAAAATAAATCAAAAAAGTGACTTTTCTCAAAAATCATACATATTTTTAAAAAATTTTAATTTTTTAGAAACTTTCATTGCCGATATATGTCATTTTTTATTGAATATCTAAAAAATTTGAGGAAAAAAGAAAAAAGTTGAAGTAGTACATTTTTTGTCTCCTATTTGAAAAACACGTGTTTCAAAAATCCTCGGCCTCTAAAGAAGCTGAATTTAAAATAATCACAATTTCCAAAATTTTCAATCAATAACAAAATAAAAAATACCGGAACTGTTATTTTTTTTATAAACAATTCGAAAAAAATTGTTTCAGACAAAAATTCTTTTTAATGAAAAATCCTCTTGGAATGCTCCTAATATTAATGCTAATTAAAAATATTAATACCATCAATACTAATTAATGTGAATACTATTAAAATTAATATATTAAAAATATCTACAAATGCATTAAATGAAAAAAGGAAAATTAAAGTCGGTTCAGTTGAATTAGCTAAAATTAAAAAATAGAAAATAACTCGATCTTAATTTTAGTAACTATTCTCTCTCTAAAAAAAAAGTGATAAACTTATTTACAGTCTTATTGAGGTAAATTAGAATGCGAAATCTATTAATAGGCCGCTTTTCAATCAACTGAAATTGTCAACGGCTATACCAAAATTAAATACTGTTTGCCTTTGAACCCAAGACAAGAATAAAATTGACACCACTTTTCCCTCTATATTATGTATATAGACACACAAGTTTCTTATATATCTTTTCTGGAAATTAAAACTCACAGATACTGCGCAAGCTCATCGACGTTAGTTTTACTGCCTAACATCAGGCGCTAGTGGCCGTGTCGTGTCAGTCCGGTTGCCTACCTCGGGCGATAATAATACATCCCCTTAGGAAATTCGCTTGATCATTCCGATCACATCTTCCATCATATCCGTTGTCTTCCTTTCTTCCTCCTTTCTCTCTCGCTCTCTTTTTCTCTCTTTCACTCTCACACTCTCTTATTTCTCTCTATTTCTCTCACATAATTAGCCAATAATTTCCCAACTCTCAAATCGTGTGACAACTTCGAAAAAAAAAACAAATAAGTCCTCCTAGTTCAATTCAAAACATAGTGTTCATTTTTTGAAGAAGAAAAAAATAGTGTCGATATGCTGCCGCTTCTCAAAAGGATATTACTATCAAATTAGAACTCCAAACAAAGAGTGTGATATTGCAACAAATAAGAAATAAAAAATTACTTTTTCCAATTATGTACAATTATTGTACACAAGACTGACATGAGTAGCGAGGATCATTTCGATCATCGCGACAGGATTCCAGGCAGAAATGATCGACATAACGTGACCAAAATTCTCCCGGTGATCACAACTGATCGCGGTATTATTACTATTATTAAAAATAATAATTTGCAACAAATTTTCATCATTGACGTTTTGAGTGAAGATGACAAGGTGCAAGCCTGGTTGATGCTGCGGCTCGTGTAACTCTCCTCAACGTTCAAGGTTAGTATTATCGAACGTATAAACTTCGAGTCCCTCCGTCCTTTTTTCATACACACACCTCTGTCTCTCGTCACAATATTTCGCCAAAATCTCCAGATTTCTTCCAAGCGAACAAAAAAAAATGAATCCCCTCTGAAAAAGAAAACAGAAAATAAAATTACATTTTGAAAATATTTTCCAAAGCGAAAAATCTGTCTCTTCGAGCTCCTTTTCTCATTATGCGGAATTTAGAAGCAAAAATAAAAAAAAATAAAATAAAAAAGGCAATCAAAAGAAAGAGGAGAACCTCGCGTGTGAGTGAGTTCCAAGCCAAGAAAGTCACTAACGTTTTGGTTTGACAAAGAAAGTTTCGGGGGAAGACTAATTGTCAAATGTCACGAGCGACAAACCGTAACATGTCCTCAGAGTTAAATCGTCGGCAATGGGAAAATGAGGCGCAGGAAACCGACGATAAATTCTTTGGAGAAGGTCGGATAGTGGATTGCATAACGCCACCCCCTCTAACCCCACGGTTTCCTCCCGCTTCTGACCAGACACCCACCCTCTCGGCATATTCCCTTCGCCACCCTTTTTCTTCACCTCCTCTCACCCTTCAAGTCCTCTTTTCTAATACATATATATATATATAAAAATACACTTTAAAACCCAGCACACGACCCTCTAGATAAACATTCACATCACTAGCTAATTAAAAAAGCTGCCATGCTTTAATGAAATTTCATTTAAGAGAAGAAGAAAAAAAATTTTTTCGCAGCACAACGTTTTCTATTGAATTTCATTACTTAGTCAAGAAAAGAGGAGGAGATTAAATGCAAGAGAGACTCATAAAAAGGGGAATTAAACACAGTTTATGAAATATTAAAAAAAAAGCGGAAAGAGAGAGGAAAAAAAGATTTAAAATTAAAAGTTTTCATGAAAGACGCTTTTCATCAAAGAAGAGCAGCAGCTTTCATCGTATATAAAAAAAAAGAAATAAAACACAACACGTTTCTTTGAGCATATCACTTTTTCCTCTCTGGTTAATAATATTGATTGACAATTTTTTATTTTAAAAAATAAATTAATAGTTGGTTAATAGCGTTAATGACACTAAATAAATAACTACCCTAAATAATTAACGCTAAATTATTATTTAACGTTAAATTAATTAACGCAAGGAATACATCCTTGAAAAGGGAATTTAAAAAAAGGAAAACGGATATTTTCTCTCCCTTTTATGAATGAAAATATTTACATGATTCAAATAATCGGCTGCTTATCGAAAAAATATTTATTTACCTTCAATTTAATATTTTCCGTATCCACACAAATACATATTTGCATTAAAATGAAAAACATGGACCAATTTTCACTCGAGTAAATATTTATTTTGCATTATAATAAAAAATTTGCTCTAAAATGTACAATTTGCATGAAATTTATATATAAATATAAAATATTACATAAATATTTATTTGCATTAAAGTTAATGAGAAAACAATCTGCACTCTAATGAATATTTATTTTGCAATAAAATAAATAATTTGTCTAAAAAAATTGTAATCTAATAAAATAAATTGTATTAAACCAAAAAAATTTTGCCAAAAGAAAATTATAAAGTAATAAAATAAATTGTATTAAAACAAAAAAAATTGCACTCAAAAACCTATTTATTTTTCATAACAATAAAAAATTTACGCTCAAATGTACAATTTACAGAAAAGTAAATATTTATTTTGCATCAAAATAAATAATCTACTCTAAAAAAAAATCTCTAATAAATATTTATTAGCATTAAAAAAACAAATTTTGGTTAAATAAATATTCACTTTAAATTTAAATAAAAATTTTGCTCTAAAATAAACAATCTTCATACTTGAGTAAATATGTATTTTCCACTGTAATAAATAAATATGTAGCATTAAAGTAATAATTTTTGTGGCTCAAAATAGAAAATTATCAATAATAAAAAAATTTGCAAAAAAATGAAAATTAAATAAACACTCGTTTACATTAAAATAAAAACAAACAAAAATAAAATAAATAAATAATAAATAAATAAAAATAAATTTATTTTATACAAATAAATATTCATGCAAAAGCATAGAGAGCGGATTTTTTTGTAATTTTTGTTTTAGAGATTTTCTTTCTAGAGAAAATTGTTTAAATTTTTTCTAATTTATCGAAAATAAACAAGTAGCTCTAAAATAAACAATTTTCTTTCAAATGAACATTGATTTTGTTCCATTGAAATAAAAAATTTGTGCTACAATACATAAATAAACAAACAAAAATTGTATTCATATATTTACTTTTTTATAAATGAAAATATATACAACTAATTTAAAACAATTTGCGAAAAAAAATTTCTTTGCATTAAATTAAAAAATTATAACTGAAATTAAAAATTAGGGACAAAAAAATTCTTTTTAAATGAATAATTTAAAAAAATTTAATAAAATGAATAATTTTCACTAAAAAAACAAATTGTGACAAAAAAAATTTGCTTCCAAGTAAATATTCGTTTTGCCTTAAAATAAAAAATGTGCGCTAAAATAAACAATCTTCACTCAAATAAAAATTTATTTTGCATTAAAATCATCAACTTGAATAATAAATTATATATTTCTTTTCTATTAAAATGGAATGCTTTCACTAAAATAAACGATTTGTGATGAAAAACAATTTGCACTCAAATAAATATTCATTTTGCATGATACAAAAAAAAAACATTTTTCCTCTTAAGTAATTCCTTTGATTCACTTTAAACGTTAAATCTTTCAAATGCAAAAATGTTTCGTTCAAAGATAATTGATTTTCATTTCAAGAATATTGCCTGCTCTGAGAAAGTGTTTATTTAAAAATTAGTCAAGTAACCGATGTATTTTCCAATCAAATATTTTTTTTTTTTTGAGTAATTTTGTTTTCGATTTTTTCAAGTCTATTTCAAATTCAATTTTTTGGATTCCAATTCAACTCAGATTACTTGTTTGGCACCATTCCTTGGCACTCATTGGTAATTTTTTTAAAAGTAATAATTACATTTTAAAAAAAAATTTCTTACTTAAATTCATAATTTATTAAATGAAAGAAAGAATAATGAAAAATAATAAGGAGGGGATACAAAATTTAAGAAAAATGTTTAAAAGTTTGCGAAATTGTAGGAAAAAAAATTTTTTTCTGTTAAAAAAATTGAAAAAATTTAAATAGTACAAAAATAAAAAAATTGGTCAATAAATTAGTCATTGAAAACTGGATTTATAATTTGTAAAACATGGCAGATCTTTTAATTGTCAAATTAATCGTAACATGAATAAAGTTGAAACCAGTTTGGTAGAATATTATCCTTAATTACCTCAATTTTGTGATTTGGCTTTTATTCAAATTTCATTACTCCCATTTTGAGTTTAATTTTAATTCGAATTTTTCACTTTCAGTTGTTTCAAGTATAAAATTTCTTAATTCCGAATAAAAAAACAAATTTTTTTTTGAAACATGTAATTAAAAATAATTCAATTTAAAAAAAAAGAATAACAAAATTTTAACAATTACTCTTTTCAAAAATATTTTAATACAATATTTTTGGATATTAATTTTCATTAATTTTCTTTTTTAAATTTACACTTTAAAGATTTTTCATTAAAATTTTTGAGAATTCAATTATTTTCGACAAATTTTAAACAATACTTTAAAAAAATAATTTTATTAAACTTTACACAAATTTAACTTCAATTTAGAATAATTTTAATTATATATTTTGGAAATTTAATATAAAAAATCAGTCAAAAATAATTTTTCCGAAGATTTTCCTTTAGTTGTTTTTCAAGCTGTATAAAAATCGAAATAAATTGCGTTTTGTACTAAAAATTTGCTATTTTGTTGTAATATTTGTCAGAAAAGTTAAAAAAAGTTGCAATTTTCGAAAAGAGTAAAAAAATGTCACATTTCTTTAAAATTGTCGAGAAAAGTAAAAAATCCAAAAAATTGTCTGTATTTGTACAAAAAAAATATTTCCTCCACTTCAATATACTGAATTTTAGTATTTACTTCAAAATTCTCTTTTCCAAAATAATAACTAAAAAAAATTCCTTTTTCCCTTTATTCTCAATTTTTTTTCCCTCGGAATAATTTCATAATTCAAATTTATAATACACAGAGATATTATACGACAGTGTTGATGAAAAAATCAATAGAGTTTTTGTTAGAAAAGTGACGAAGAATAAGGGAGAGAACTAGTTTCCGCATAACTATCTCAATGAAAAGTCATTAATGTCACAACTTTTTTTTTTAGATGCAAATGAATAAAATTGACATTCCTACAGATATAATAATAGTAATACATTTGAAAGCAAAAACTTTTTAGATAATTGAGACATAGAATATTTTTTCTCCAATCTTTCATTCACCCTAAAATTGGAATTCACAATAAATAAAAAAAATGTCTAAATGTATTTCAATAAATGAAGATATGATATCGAATGAAAGTTTTTCGAAGATGATTTATTCGTTAAATGTAAAATTCATGGAAGAAAAGAACTTATCTACGAGAAAATATCAGGTTGAAAGGTCTCATATATACATAATAGAGTAGTAACCTGTTGTAGAACAAAAGTTTGGCTCATTTTTCCCCCCTCAAAAAAAAAAAAAACAAAAAAAAGAGAAAAAAGAAATTCATACATGTACTTTTAAATAATACAATTTGGATACGCCCCAAGACGAATGAAATAACTCTGTGGAAATTAAAGAGAAATGTTGTATATACAGAAAAGGGGGGAAAAATTCTTTCGGGGATTGTCTTCGTCGCCAAAACTTGCAACTTCTTTATCCGAGCTTCTACACCAGACAAACGATTCCCTTATCTCTTCTACTTCTTCTTTTTCTTCGTGTTTTTTTTCTTCTTTCAAGAAAAGCTCTCTCAACCATTTCAGAAAGTTTTAAATTTGAAAAGTTTTAATTTTTAACAAAGAAAAAAAAAATTTTGTTTTAAACTTGCGACACGTTATAAAATTATCAAACGAAACGAAACGAAATTCATTTTACATTCAAAATATAATTTAAACAAATATTAGGGATTCTATTGTAAGGATTTTCCTTTCAATAGAAGCAAATGTAAATTTAAAGGCAATATAAATATTTATTAGAGTGTACATTATTTTTTTTTGTCGCAAATTGTTTATTCTAGAGAAAATTATTTCCTTTAATGCAAATAAATATTTAGTTGAACGCTGATTTATTGTACTATTATTTATTTTAGTGACAAATAAATATTTCTTTCTGCAAATTGAACATTCTAAAACAAATATTTTATTATAATGGAAAATTCGTCCAAATTTTTTATTTTAATGCAAATGAATATTTGAGTGCAATTTATTAAATTGAATGCTAATAAATATTTTTCCGATAAGTAATCGTATTGAATCGTGTAAATATTTTTTGTTATAAAATTGAGAAAAAAATTAATTATATAATATAATTTTTTAAATAATTTTTAATGATTGATTATTTACATTTTTAGTCGTAAAATTCAGCAAAATTTCAAATTTCCTGTCTTTAATTTAAAATTGTTTTTATTCCGAAGAAATATTTTACTCATTTCCTATAATTATTAACTAATGTTAATTCTAACATTTTCACTAAAAAAAAATATGTGCAACTTTTTACAAATTGTAATTGTTAATTTTACAAATTTTTTACAAAAATATGCAAATCAATATTTATTCCATCGCAAATTGTTTATTTTAACCCACAAATTTTTTTGGTTTATTGACAAGACTAAAATTTGCCGGATAAATTCTAATAAGAAAAAATAAATATAAAAAATGCACAAATCGAATTCAATTTAAAATCGACTAAAATTAACATTCGAAATTTATATTGTTTAAAGTTCGGATGAATTGAAATTCAGATCAACTGAATTTGAGCTTAATTAAAAATAAGGTGAATAATAGAATGCAAAAGTTTGGAATGCAAAAATTTTAACGATTTAAATTCAGAGCAAATTTACAGTCAACTGAGATTTTAATCAATGAAAGTTTTAACACAAAAAAATAAGATTTATTAAAATAGAAATAACTAAAAAATTTCTAGAAATTAGTTTCGATTGAAAATATTTGAAAAAATAGGTGAAAATTAACGAAGGAGATAAAAATAGTTGCAAAAATTTAAAAATCGTGAAAAAAGGTGAAAAGGTGACAGTCTGTAATCCCTCTGATATCGAAATAATACAAACACAAAAAAAAATAAATAAATAAACCCCACAAGTAGAAAATAAAACCGAAACAATTTTTTTGTTCATTAAAGTTACGAAATAAAATTTCTAATTCCATTTCCGGAGCAAAAAAGCTTGCGTGAACTATAAAATACAAAAACTGCTGGAGATTAATACTAAAATATTTAAGTGCAATTAGATGTTAAAATTTTTAAACATTTCAAATTTTTTTTTTAAATTCTTATCAACTTTCTAATCCACGCAATGAAAATGAAAATATTTATTCGAATAAAATATCATTTCTTTCAAGGCGAGAAAAATTAGAACGAAAAGAATTAGTAGTAGAAGAAGAAGAAGAAGTTCAATTTCAAAAAGGATTAAAAGTCAATTTGTCTACAAGATAAGAAAAAAATTAAGAAAAAAGGTCAGAGTTTATGATTCGAATTCCCTTAAAGTGACGGATTTTAAGAGCAGAAGAAACATGAGATGTACAACTATACTGTGCGGAGAGAAAATATTTTTCATTTCACCGGGAATATCCTTCTAATTCTTAAAAACTTTTCTCTTAAAATGAAAGTATTATTTTACGACGTAAAATATTTATTTCTCTCCAAAGAATAAGAGAAATGAGAAAAAGGGCTTAATACATTTTTCAACTTAATTTCAAATTTATAATCATCAGAACTAATTTTTTGCACTAAAAATTAATTTTCTTTTGTCTCAATATTTAAATGAGACCTTTATTAAAAATTCTCATGTGCATTCAAATAAATAAATTTTGATATTATTTTGCTATTATTCTTTGAATCCTATTTAAATTTTCAGAAACATTTCATTGAAAAATATTGAAAACAATTGGATTTCAAATAATTAGAATTAAAGAAGTTTAATTTTTAAAAATTAGAAATAAAAAATTCAAATATAATTTTTAGAAGCTAATTTTCATTAAATTTCCTTTTCCAATTTACACTTGAAAATGTTTCATTACAATTTTTTGAGAATTCAATTATTTTCAAAAATTTGCAATTGAAATTCTTCAAAAGTTGATTTTCAAAAAATTTCAATAAAATATTATTACAATTTTTGAAAATCTACTTTTTAACAATTTTAATCTTTGAAAAAAAATAATTCTATTTTCAAAAAATTTAATAAAAAATCTTCAAGTATAAATTTAAAAACGATATATTAAATTTTTTTAAATTCAATTCAATGAAAAAAAGTTGATTTTCAAAAAATTTCAAAGAAATATTGTTACAATTTTTGAAAATCTACTTTTGAATAATTTTAATCTTTGAAAATAATTGAATTTTCAAAAATTGTAATGAAAAATCTTCAAGTGTAAATTTAAAAACGATAGTTAATGAAACTTATCTTTCAAAAATTATATTAAATTTTTTAAAATCCAATTCAATGAAAAAAATCGCTCTCTCATTCATGAAAAATAAATTCTAAATTACAAACGAAGAGAACCTGTTGTCTCAAAGAATAAACACAGTACACGGAATAAAAATTACAAAAAAAAAAGATAAAAATAAAAAACAGTAATAATAATAAAAACAATAATAGTAATAACAATGTTAAACTCACCTAAATGTTGGCTCACGTAAAACTTGAAGAGAATGCGGCATTTAATTTTTCTTTATGCCAGAACACATATTGCAGATCCGATTTTCAAACCATTGCATGTTGAACGTCTACTCTCTTGGAAATTGGCGTGCGGAAGATTTATAATCGAAAAAGCGTTTCCTGTGGAGACAGGAGAAAAAAAAAGAGTTGAGAATAAGTGTAATATAATTCAAAAAGCCTTGGGAACTCGCTGATCCAATTTCTAGATAAGTGTACAATTTTCATATTGTAATAAATTTAAAAAAGAAATAACTTATCAAGAAAGTGGATCACCTGTGTGATCTATATATATATTTCTATATGTATGCAATAATAATTGTGAAGGTTTATAAATTTTATAAACTACATAATATTATGTGCACTTTACTTATTGTAAATGTATTGCAAATTATTATCTAAAGTTCAATATTTGCCTATTTAAAATAACAGTAAAAATTACGTACCTTCACATCATAAAATTGTCTGCAAATGTGCAAATCATATGCCTTCGCGTATACAAACAAATAATTTCACTGTTATAATTTCTCTTCAATCTACAAGCAAACAAAAATCTCCTCTAGTAAATTATTTTTCTTCTTTGAAAGTTGTCCAAGAATATTTCAGCTAAATGAAAAAATTTTTAGCCAAAATTTTTCTATTCAAAAATTATTCAGAAATTATTATCCTCCAAATTGAATTTTCGAAAAATTTATACGAAAAAAAAGTATTAGGCATTTATTGTCAGAAAAAAAATATTCAACGTAAATTGTCAAATTGACGTTTTTTTACAATTTTGAAATAAGTAAACTATTAAGTCAAATTTACTTATTAAAAAAATTAACAAATTTTGAAACAAAATTTAGTGACAAAAATGTTTTGAATGTATTTTAATTTTCTTTTACGTTGGAAAAAAATTATTTACTTTTATTTTAATTGTCTTTTCACAAATAAATATTTAGTTCAATTAAATACAAATTATTTGTGGCAATTAAATTGTATTTGAACTAACAATTTCAATATTTGAAGGAAATACAATTCAATTAAATCAAATAATTTTTATTTGATTGAACTAAATATTTAGTTGATAATAGTCAAATAATCGGTTATTTCAATCAAATAAATTTTTTTCCAATACTATTTTCTCTAAATTTTATCGGTTTTCTACATTCTTATGCAAACAAATAATTATTGAAACATTATTATTATTATTTAAACAAAATTTGTTACTCGATTAAAAAAATTAATTGGAAAAAATCAGTTACTTGAGTATCAACAAACAAATATTTATTTGTAGGGAGAAATTGTTATTTGAGTCAAGTGAAATTTGATTCGCAAACAGAAATTATTGGTTCACATACAATTTAATTGAAACAAATAATTACTAAGTATTTGAGACAATTAATCGGTAATTTGATTCATAAATAGAAATTATTGTTTCTGTTCATTTAAATGTAAACAATCATTAATGGTTTAAACATGATTTATTTCTTTTAAATAATTATTTAGGTCAATTAAATCGGATTTGATTTATATTGAGAAATTATATTGCTTTAGCGATAAATTCATTTAATTTCAATAAAATTTGGCATTTGGTTTAAATCAAAACTGTATTTGCTTTAAACAAAGAAATTATTTGCTTCAAATAATAAAAATCATTTACTCAAAAAATTAAATTATTATTTGCTTTAAAGAAAAATTGTTTAATTCAAATGAAGATTATTTACATCAAATAAAAATTCTTTACTTTGAATGAAAATTATTTGCATTAAATAAAAATTGTTTGGTTCAAACAAAAAATTATTTAATTCAAACAAAATTTACTTACTTGAAAATTATTTGGTATAAATACAAATTATTACCTTTAAATGAAAATTATTTACTTGAAATAAAAATATTATTTTTTCCGAACAGAAAATGAGTTTACTCGTATAAAATTTGATAGCTTAAAAAAATTAGTTCGTTTAAATAAAAATTACTTTACTCCCAGAAAAGCTTTTGTTCATTAAAAAAAATTAATTTTGCTTTCATTTATTTCTCCGATTAAATTTAATTATTCTTTGATTCAAAGCAAAATTCTTTGATTCAAAAAGAATTTAGGTGACAAAGAAATATTCTTTTTAAAATAATTAATTAACTAATTAAATTAATTAATTAATTTAATTAAGTATTTCTTTTATTTTAACAACAAATTTCTTGAATTTCAAAGACAAGTTTTTTAAACGAAGGAAACTTTTTTCAACTAAAAACCGTCTTCATTTGAAAGAAACATTTATTTTAAATGAAAGAAAACGAGGCTAAGAGAATGATTTTTTTTAAATTAACAATAACTATTTTCCGGGTGGACTTAAATGAAAATTGTTAATTTGAAAAAAGAATTGCTTGCTTCAAGTGGAAATTATTTGCCTTGAAAAAAAAATTATTTGCATGAAGAAAGATATTTGCTTTTAATAAAAACTATTTGGTTCAAATAAAAATTTTTTGCTTCAAATCAAAATTGTTTGCTTTAAATCAAAATCGTTTGTTTCAAATAAAAATCGCTTAAAGTTCAAATAAAGATTATTTGGCTCAAATAAAAAATTTCTTGTTCCAATTAAAAATTAATTACTTGAAGTAAAAATCGTTCGTTTCACGTAAAAAAAACTCTTGCTTCAAATAAAAATTGTTTGCTTCAAATAAAGAATATTTGTCTCAAATAAAAATCATTTGTTTCAAGTAAAAATTACTAAAATTCCATTTTTTTCACGTTTATTAGAATTACTGAAGCATTATTCTTTTTATTTCTCAGAATAAAAAAAACAAGAATTATGATATTCTATTAAGTGTGAATTTTGTGATTACTAACTATGCCAATGCTGACATGCAACGAATCAAACCAGCACATCTGAACAAAACAATTTTTATAATGACTTCAATGCACTCAATTTTCATTGTCCGCACAAAAAAAGAATTTTTCATTTTAGTTCAAAAAATAAATTTTCAACTTCTAGTTGGTAATTCGATTCAGTTAATTTAGTCAAAAACACCCCTTTTCTTTTAGTCTTTAGCACTATATAACATAATTTACAAAAAATTTCAACTAAACGTGATAGAGCATTTTTGTTTCACACTTATAACTATCAGTGATAAAAATCTACACTAAAAGCAATTAATATTAATAAACAGGGACAAAGGGAATATCTGATTGAATGTTAAAGTCGATAATTCCCAAAGAGATTTACCATGAAAATTCTCATCAACTGTAAATAAAATTTGATCAAAATTCTTTTTCTTCAAGACTTTTTAATAGAAGACATCTTTTTTAAATTTTAGTAAAAAAAATTTTAAAAGTATCTATCAAAATTTTAGTAAAAAATTTACTTAACAGTTCGCTTACAAAACCTAATGACTAAAATATTTACCTAACAGTTCGCTTACAAAAAAAATGACTAAAAATATTTTCAGTGTGTAAAATTCGTTATTATTTTTTATATTCCCTTCTTTTTTTGAAGAATAAAACCCGGATATAAAAAGAAATTGCTTCTAGTCTAACAAATAAAACCGTAAAAACATTGCGGTGGGAATTGAGAATAAAGCTCCGCGAGGAGGAAAAAAAAATTTCACCACTGTGAAAGAAATAGAGTCTTAAGAAGTGAGAGAAAGAGAACCTTTTAAGGTTTCCACAGTTGATATAAGGAGGAAGTAAGAGGCTTTTTTTTAAAACACAGTCTGTTAATTAGTGTGGTCGTTGCTACTTAACCATATTCTCAACATTAGCCGCAAGAGTCCTATATGCTCTATTCTAAAACAGTTACATGATTAAAGTTAAATTAAAAGCTCTCGTAAGCTCATTTTAACAACTCCCTCTCTCTCTCTCTCTCATATTTAATATATACGAGAGACCATTAATGAAACATATGCGACAAAGAAATATTTTTCTCTCTTGTATACAACAATATAAATTGTGGAAGCAGGACAAGCGATAAAATTGTATTGTTTTTCCGTTATAATATGTAGAGTAAAATGTTCATAAATATAAAGGGTCGAGAGAGTTGAGTGAGAGAGAGAGAGAGAGAAAATACGTGTTGGTTGGATGGGCAAGCGCACAGAATGGCACCAGAGCTTGAACGATCGATGGGCCCTTGAGTTTCTTCCTTGTTTTGCGACACTCGTGTACCACACACACCATCGATTCTCACAGGGATCATCTGCACACGAGTGTTATTCAACCTCG
This sequence comes from Leptopilina myrica (nomen nudum), assembly GCA_032872475.1. Classification (NCBI taxonomy): domain Eukaryota; kingdom Metazoa; phylum Arthropoda; class Insecta; order Hymenoptera; family Figitidae; genus Leptopilina; species Leptopilina myrica (nomen nudum). Next base: position 8,832,008 of record CM065458.1, read on the forward strand.
TAAAGTCAACGGTCACTTCAGTCAGGCTAATGTTATTAGCTTGAGTAAATTCGGATTTGCAGCGTTGTTGCTGTTACGAGATATACTATATTGCATCAACACACATATATATATGCGGTGAAATTAATCAAGCATCGATTTTGGTATTATGCAATTTGTACAATTACTCGAAACCATAACTGCATAACCGAAAAGATCAATCATTGCATGCCGAGAAATGTCTACTGCATTAACTCACAATAGCAATTCTGTCCAAAGTGCTGGGATTTTCACATTCAACATCAAGCGATATTGCAGCGTTTATATTCAGCATTTATGCAATTAAAAATATATTTTTAAGCAGGATTGCCACAAAAAATTTTATTTCCTTTTTCCATGATTTAGAAATAAAATTTTCACTTTTTCCCGCCTTGATCCTGAAGAATATTCTGAAACACTCTCAAAATTATTAGATACATATTCCAAATAATGTTCTTGTAAATGTTTTGACTATCTGTCCATTAAATCAAAAAAATATATATTCTTGTAAATTTATTTACAAATTTCTTTAATTGCAAAATTATTGGAAAACATCAATAACTTCATTCTTAAAGAAATATTTAATCATTATTTTCTGCATAGGAATTGAGAATTTCATAAATAAATAATAAATATTTTTGAATTTCGAAAATATTTTGAAATTCAACAATTTATAGTAATTTAACGTGACCGAGTGATAAAATCATTACCTATTTTATATCATATAAAAATATTGTTACCGTAAGTTGTACAAAATTATTTTCATCATTTCAATTCAATTATTTATTTCTAGAAAATAATAATTCTTCCTTAAATCAATTGATTTTAATAATCGCATTAAAAAGTTTTTAGAGAATTTGCAAATTCATTTGTTTACAATTCAATTTTAGGAAATTTCGATTATTCAAAAATTCTTCAATTAAATAGTAGAAAAAAATTAAAACTTCAAATAAGATAAAAAAAAGTCAATTTGCAAATCCATTTGTTTACAATTCCATTTTAGGAAATTTCGATTGGTTGGATTTTTACAGTTGAAAATAAAAACTTCAAATAACATAAAAAACTAAATTAAACTTTTTGAAAAAAATTAATTAAATACAAAAATAAATAATTTGTTGACTAATTGAATGTTTCTTACATTTTAATTCTAATATATAATTTTATCAACAAATTTTTAAATAATAGAAGTTATGTGAGGAGTTTTATTATTTATGAGAATAATTGAAATCTTAAAAAAATTTATTATTTATAAAAGTAATCAAATTATTGTCAAGAAATTTATAAAAAAAATTTTTAAATAATTTAATTCCTATGAAATTTTTATTATTTAAGAAAATAACTAAACATTCGTATAAAATTATATAAAAAATTTTGTTCAATAATTGCATTCTTCTTGAAAATTTTATTAAAATAGTAGATATTGAAAATCATTGAATTGAGGACAATTTTTTAAATTTTATAAAAATTTATTGTAAACACAGCTGTTTTAAATATCAATTACTTTTTAAAATGTTTGATTATTCATTAAATAATTTGTAAGCAATAATTTCATGATCTTCAAGAATGAAGTTAAATAAAAAGAGATTGTTGTCAAAAATAGAAAAAATTGCAAGATTTGTATTAGAATTAGTGGTAATTTTAAAATTTATAAGGCAAAAAACACCAAAATTCATAATTTTTTCCTTAATCCTAAAAATAAACATTTTTACAAAACTTTTAATAAAAAATCTCAGATTTTCCTGACCTGTGGCAACCCTGTAACAGTTATTATTAGGAACTATTTTAAAAATATTTTCAGATTTTGCGAGAAATAAATCTCCATACATAAATCGACATTCTATACTTGCAAAAATTTTCTGAATAAAAATTGGACTAATAAAAGTTATCAGACAAATAAAAATTCAATAAAATGGAAATACTACCAAGAACTTTCATCCGAATAGAAAAAAAAGGTTGAAAGAAACAAGAAAATTCGAATACTTTTCAAATATATAAAAATACTATACACGAAATATACAGAAATTTCTTAAAATCGAAATTTTTCTACTAGAAATTCCGTCATGAATATGAATTTTGTTACATCGCAAAATTCTCCATTATGTAAAAATTCGGCTCGTCGTAAATTCAGAGAATTAAATATCTAGAGTACCATTATTCCAGGATATAAATTTTTAGTTCAATGAAAATTACCCACAGGTTCGATAAAAGCTCCGCACATAAAATTCCACTAAACAGAAATTTGGATACATAAAATTTTATCTTCTCAAAAAAAAAGAAAAAAATTTTTTTTGTAGGAAATACCTTAATGAAAATCAAATCTCTTAAAATTTATTGAGTAGAGCACTCAATTTTTTATAATAAAAAGATTTCAAATATAGAAGAAAAAATTTTAAATAAAGAAGACAAATCTTCAAATATAGAAGAAAAATTTTCAAATATAGAAAAAATACAAAACAAATCACAAAGAAGGAACAAAGATTGTTTACAAAAACAAAGCGAAAAAAACAACAAAATTCCAATTCTCTTCATAATATAAAGAAGAGTTTATAATTCCCATAATTATGCCAACTCTATGATTACAGTTCATTATACTTCATTAGATGGTATTCAAACTATAAATAACTGATTGATATTGATTTTCAAGAATCATGTACAATTATATGCATCCTTGACATAAGTTAATTCTCTTCAATAATTATCAATACAAACAAAATTCACTAATTACAACGATCGGAAGTAAATAATCATGTACACAAAATGTAATATTTCATGAGAGTTATTTAAGAATAATGTCTTATAAGAATACGCTTCTCTCCAAACAAGAAGAAAAATTTGCCATCAACGATATATAAGTAAAATACACAAAAGCATCATCATTATACAAAAACGAAACATTGCCCTATATATATTGATTTATGAGTAAATTGAGAGATTGAATGTTACTTCAATTGCGCCTTTGGACCCATGCCATATAAGTCCAAGTTTAATCTCAGCTTAACCGACAAAAGGCTGACAATGCTTCCTTTAAAGTTGATTTTTATAACTTACATTTTAGTCGCGGATAATATGGCTTTAACTTTAATCTATTCTGGCATTTAGAAATCGTGTAAAATGAAATTATAGTTGTAAAGGTATAGCAGTAAACATATTTTATACTTCAGAATATGGTATAAAATATAGATATCAGTTTATACTTCGGATAAAACATGTTTGCTACTTTATGAATAAGAATTTTTAAGTAGCATACCTATAATATTTGTTATGACAAACTTTACCTAGTTCGAAAAAGTTCAAATCTTTCTAATAGAACAAACAGATTATACTAATGGCTATATAATTAACAACAGTAATTATTTGAATCAGTTTTTTCTTCGGTAGAAAATGTGTCTATTAAAACTAATAATTTGTTTACAGAAGCATTATACTGCTTTCGTATTTGATATAGTCTTTGCTTTTTTAGTTTTAAGAAATAATTTTCTCCATGAAGCTGAAACAATCATCTATCAACACTGAATTAATTTTGGAAATTAAATTTTAAATATTTTCTATAGAGCTCTATCTGTATCTTTCTTCATGGCACATATATTTGTTACCTTTGCAAAAAAGAAAATATAAATCAGTGTTTTAGAAACTTTTTATGTCTGCTTAGATTACCGGTCTTTACACTCATACTGTATATAGCCGCGTAAAAAAACTTTATTAACATTTCATAAACTTTATAGGTATATGTTTAAGGAAAAAAAAATTCCTCACGTCAAGATCAACGATATCAAACATCTTTTACAGATTAAATTAAGAAGGGCAAAAAAAAACTTTACTTATAATACTTTTTTAATTTGTTCCACCCGCGGGAGTTTTTTTCCCCCTGATATTTGCTATTTGCACCTTGACTATATATAATTCATTTCTATTCTAGTTTAAAGGTCCAATGACACGTTTACAAAAGGCTAAATTTATGCGTATCTAGTATTTGTTAGTTTTTAAAAGAAAATCAATATGTATACATAGTCAATATCGGCATCTCCTTTCTCGCTCATTGTGTGCCTTGTAATAAAAAACTGACAGCTATTGTAAGAAAATGTAACATTCACTCTGAACGTGATTAAAGAATACACGTTTTATATATAGATATCTAAAAAAAAAGACAGAGAGAGAAAGAGACAGAATAATATTTCTAAGAAAACATTTGTTTTTCTTTTAAAGAAAAATAATTGGTTTGCAAAAAATTGTACTTTCGATTAGGACTCACAAGTTCTGAATAATTTCATTTCTTGCAAGAAACAAAATGTTGAAGAAAAAAATTCGGAAAATTGCTAAAGTTTTACAGATATCATTCTAAAGTTAACAATTGAATCAAGTACGGAGGCTAATTTTAAGTTTATAACATATTTCTCATGCGTTTGCGTATATTTATTCCACGTATTATTATTACCTCATGACATTTTCAACCTAACGTGCTTGTATGACGTCTTCGTGAATTACTGTTCTGATGAATGGATCTACGTCACATTTACGGAAAGCATACCTACACCTCTGCATTTCGCACAATAAATTATATAACAGGATAAGAAATCAATTTGCAGACAACTAATACAGAAATAAAATTCTAAAGAAAAACTATATCATTAATATTTACATATTACATTTTGTGAAAAAGAAATTTTTGAAACAATTTTCCAAACGAGAAACCTAGTAAACTGAAACCTACATGTATGAATAACACAATTTTTTGAATTTCAAATTTCCAAAATGAAAATTTACGTCGTAAAAATATTTTTTTTGTTCCTCAGTGCACGAGTACTGTCAAGGAAATTCTATTTTCTGTTTCTTATTCACAATGAAGTGATTCATGTGCATTGATTTTATAGCTTTCGCTTCTATAATTCATATATAAATTTTCATGAACAAAAGGCATTATAATGTTAAAAAAAAACCGAAAAATAATCCCCCCCAAATAAAAAAAGAAAAAAACCTAATGACCAAAGTAAATATGTGACATGAATACAAAACCCAATAAAATACCAAAAATAACTTCCTTTTTAACTTCCTATAATTCCCGTATTCAGAGGGTAAATAAAAAATAAGGATATAGAAGTTTTAATGGCAATAGTAAAAAAATAATAATACAGCTTTCAGCCCTAACGAGAAGCTTGACACAACTCACAGAAGTCATAGAACACACGAAGCCACGAGTTTCATATTTATTAGATCGCATAAAAGTATACTTTTGCACGCTTTATGAAATTTGTACAGATATCTGTAAATGTCTCTTTTTTTTAATTTAATAAAAATAAATCTTCTCACAACTGTCAAATATAATATTGAAAATCCATTTTTTGAATTACAACTTTATAAAAAACCAGATAAAGCCACTCACTCATCGTTAACCTTAATTTTCGAAATTTAATTAACACTGTTTCCAAATGGAAGTAAAAATCAAAAATGTCGAATAAATTTTTTTTAATACTTCCTAATTCAATTAACGATTAACTTCACACAAAACTGGAGTGACCATATTTATACTAAAACATATATCCAAAAGGTTCAATTTTTCCATTTGCAGCATCATATAAAAATTGAAACGACTTTGACATACTAAAAAAAGAAATGTGAAAACTCCAAAGAAATATTTTTCGAATGTTTCAAACTACATATTTCTAAATAAAATATTTTGCTTTCAAAAAGAAGAAATATTTTTCCCAGTAAAAGGCACATTTTAAAGAGAAACATTTAAAGAGAAGATTTTAACAGAGACATCATTTTTCCAACAGACCTATAATAATTTGATACACCATTACATTTCTATCATAAAAAAAAATTACATTAGGGTGGTGAATCCGGAAAAGTGTCTATTCCAACTACGTATCATATCATATACATACAAAGGAAACTTTTTATAATAGAGGGAAAAAAATCTGAAAAAGTGTCGAAAGCAAGAAAAAGTATATATATATCGAAAGAATAATAAATGATTCTGGAGCGAGTATTTTTTTTCTAAATTCGATAAAAGCAACAATCTATTTAATGTTAAAATTAAAACTAAAATCGAATTTCATCCTTATCACACAACCTTAAAGCTCTTTCTCTCTCTCTCTCTCTCTCTCTCTCTCTCTCTCTCGATCAATAAAATACAAACCCTAATCAGCGCAGAGCAATCGAGATATCTACTCAGAATAAACAAACCCAGTCTATTTAATGCTTCATGTTCAATGTTTCTCTTTCAATTGCATTAAAAATTTACAATTTCTATTTTAAGCTTCTTCACTCAATGTAGGAAAATTTGTCAATTGATGCTCTGAATATGTTTCAAGAGAAGATACAGGGTATATACACAATTATTGGAAAATGTTTGACAAAATTGATAATTGATAATATCGCTGTAACATTCCAGAGTGTGGATCAGGTCAAATGATTAATTTGACCTAACGAAAAAAAGACTTGAAAATAATTATATCCAAATGTTGTTTTAAAATTCTACTATACCTGTAAGGAGACAAAAAGTATTATGAAACAAACATTTTTTTATACATCAAAATTATCTATCCTGAATCCATTAGATTTTTTCCAGGGTGATAGCACCGCAATAGTGGATTAGTTAAGCTCATTAACTTTCTTATTTTGAATTTTAAGTCGTATAGTTTTCTGCTCGACGAAAAACTAGGCTAACCTTTTACTTTGAATAAGGAAGTCCCCAGTAGAATGCGTAATTTTTGTTTTTATTGTGTAACCGCAAAGATATACCCACTTTCAATGACACTATGTAAATTGTATATTTTACTTGTGAATCACGTTTTCCATTACAGTATACAAGAGCAACTTTTAAAACATTTTTCAACAAAAAAAGGTTTGAACTACTTTGTTACGGATTTAGTGACTTGTCGTATTTATCTAAACGGATCGAACTGGTATCAAATAGTTTCTACTTCACTAAACCCTTTCACTTAAGACCCTAAACTGCCACCACCGATATCGAAACAATTGATGCCACCTATCACAACTTTTTGCATTTAGGGGAAAATTACATGGAAAAAACAAATAAAGTAACTATTAGTATTTGTTTCGTTAAATCTAAGTTATGTATAATATGATTTTTAATTACCAAAGAATTTACAAAGTTTGCAACATTTACTATTTTCAAAGTAAAGTTCGAGGTGTATTTTTACCATTTACAAATGGTTAGGAATTAAAATTACTTTTTACTTGACCAAAAACTTCCGTTACAGAATATATGTCACTGGGTAAATTAACTGCTAGTATAATAATCTTTAGTGCTATGAATACGGACAACAATTCAGATTGTATCAATTACAATACACTTTGTGTATAGGTAGTGGTATTTGTGCGGTAGTTGTATCGGCAACTATTGTACGAAGTAGCATCTAAATTGTATGGAGTAGAACAACAAAATTTCTCTACCATTTTGGTTCAGTAGAATAATGTTACAGTACCATCTATTTCACTAGGATCCTTAATTACAACCAAAATATTTGTTTCCCAACATTCCATTATCCATTAGTCTGCTACTATACGTTTTTGTTAGTAGTGCTAGTTCCCAAAAGAAGCAAAGTTTTCCATTAGGTAACATTAACATTAAATTTAAGAATGTTAGAGATAGTACAATATCAATGAAACGAAAACTTCTTTCATGAGAACAACTATTTTTGTTACAGAATATTATGGCAATAATACGAATCCATATTTGAAAGAAGAGGATTGGCTTCGACATTGAACGTACAACATCGGAGTGACCAAGAGCTCAAGAAGGTATATCTGAAGACAAAGAGTGATAAGGGAGGATTGATAGTGATGACGGTGATGCTGCTGCAACGCTTCGCCACCCCCCAATTAACACATAGCCAAAAAACAGGCAACCATAATAACAGTGAGCCGCCATTTGTTTTTCTATTGGAAATTGACGAAAACACTAATAACAGTACCATCAACAATAACAATAATAATAACAATAACAACACTAGCTACAATAATAATATAAATTCAGCAAATTACGGTTGTAGTTACATTACTGGTAATACAAACAATAACAATAACATCAACAAAATTATCTCGACAAGCCGCAGCAACGTTACCATTGGTGGCGTATCAGCGGCAAAGTCGCTAAGCCGCCTTGGGAGTCCGGGTGTCGCAATGCGATATTATCGTCTCTGGATATATGCCTGTAACTTAGTATTGCTGGGCAGTGCTGTTGGTTTTGCAGCGGCTGTTTCGCGAACACTACTTTTCTCAGGTGATCCTAGACGCTATTTGGTCCCAGGTGTGCCGCGAGCATTTGATCCAACTGCTCTATACGCCTATTTGGCCCTTGCCGTTCAGCTGGGTCTTGTTCAACTTCTTGGCTGTATAGCAGCTAGACGACTTAGTGCTCGACTCCTCAACGCTTACTGGATCCTGCTTTTGGCACTACTCTTCGGCGACGTGGTTATCGGTGTCGCTTGGGTCTTTCGTTTTGAGAGAATGCGAGCCGAACTTCGTCCAACTCTCAGGCTAAGACTGCAGGTAAATATCATTACTCACGATAATCATTTGTCAACAACTTTCATTTAGCAAATTTTTACACGAGTTTCCAATCTAGGTACTGTCGGTAACATAGATCCGGTTGTCACTAAACTCCCCTTTAGGGTGCAGTATCATGTGGGCAAAGAACGTAAAACAGAACTTCATAAAAGTGAAACTATCATTCTTGTACTCCTAAAATTCTGCTTTGCTTTATCTTTTCTGATCAACTTAGAACCACACCCTTAGGGGACAACCGAACAACAGACCAATAACCAAAACCAGCAACCCTTAGTCTATTTTTAGATGCAGTTTTCGTTCCTAAACTTTTGTAAAAATGTAAAAATTGTTGCTATACAACATTTAGATTGGAGGGTCACAATTGACAAATTGTCAAAGTTTCAAATTCCAGGAGGGCAACAAAAATTAACAGCAATTCGGTTAAATTATTAATACCCATCCGATCATCAAATAAAAAAAATCAGTCAAATGAAAATTCATATTTCATAGAAATTCCTCAAGAATAAAGCCAAGATAGAAATAGAAATTCCATAATGCGATAAATCTGTTCAATGAAAATACGTTCGAATAAAATTTGATTTCGTTAAGATCGATACAACTTTATCTAATTAAAAATAATTGTCACCGGCAATTCTGCGACAGAATAATTTAATTAAAATATAATTTCGTCTCGTGCATTATAATCTAAAATTAATTCGAAAAAAGGAAAAATCGATACAAGTGTATATAATAAGAATGAATAATATTACGAATGCAACTATAGAAAGTCTATTAGTAATTTAATATTTCTCCAATTCATCACTATTCATTTCTCTAAAATAATCAAAAATGCTAATAATGATTTTTACATCCAAATAAAATCATCAATCAGAAATTTTCTTTTGATTTCAATTAGTTCGAATTTTCCAAAATCAAACTTTCAATAGATTGCTAAGACTATAAAAGCTTCTTCTTCTACAATAATAAAATGATCAAAGAACATAAAAACCGACGTTTCGTACTCTTATATATATTATTGAGAAAGAAGTAAATATTTCATAAAAATATAAAGTTTTGAAGAATACTAAAATGCAACAAACCGTATTTTTTTATTATCAATTTCCTGATTTTCAATAGGGGGAACTTTAGAATGATAAAAGTTTTTCAAAGTTTTTCTTACTGTTATCTATAAAATTGATGTACTTATTTATATATTTAGTTTTGAGTCTTTATTCAAAAAAAAAACTCATTTTTCTCTACTTTTTGAATATAAGGGAAATTTCACAATCTTTGAATATAATCAAGAGGGAATAGAGGTCAGTCACTGATTACTTAAATGAATAAAAGTGCTGACTAATTTTGATTTTAATACTGATTTAACACCTTATTCTTGAAAATATTTATATTACATATAGTTCCCTTGAATATCTAATTTTGATATCTGGAGAATTTTGTTTAAAAAAAAAATTGAAACATTATCACTTGAAGAGAATATTATTTTAAGGTTATTAATTACCGAGTTGTTGCTATACAGGGTGATTACAACAAGGAAACACGATTTAGTGAGCAGTGGGATCGTCTACAAAGGGATTTCTCATGTTGCGGAGTGACGGATCCACAAGATTTTGGATCACGTTGGCCACATACATGCTGTGAGCCAAGTTCAAACGTGAGCGAAGTTTGTGAACCAACATACGCCAAAGGTTGTGAAGAATATTTAATGGATTGGCTGAGAAAAACCGCGGACCTACTCTTTGTCCTTGGTTTCTGTGTTATCGCTTTTACAAAATTATGTTTTCTCGGAATTCTTCGTTACGAAATTCGAGAGATGATACAAAAAATACAACTACTACGCGAACCTCCACCGCAAACAACCACATTTATACAATCCTTTTCACAAGGACCTTTGGATACGACGAACAACGGAAATATCGTGCGTCGTACAACACTGCCGACGGTTACGGTACCTTCCGGTAAGTTACAATTTCATTCTTGAATTTCTTTTCACGAGAAATTAAATTATACGAAAAATATAATTTCGGTGAAATTGATGGTTAAAATCAGAAGAATCTCTAAATTTTTGCAGGTAATGCATCGCTGTTACTTCAAACAGACGAAAGTGTCGTTAGTAAACATCCATTATTAGCAAATAATTTGCAAGATGGAGGTGCAGATAGTGATACGAACAGTCATTGTGCTCTAATATTGGAGGAAACAACTCCCACCACAACAAATCACAATTGTAATTCAAAAGAAAAAACTAATGGCAACAATAATTACGAAATGAGAGAATTTAATAGAAGACTAACACTTTCAAATGGTGGAAGTCCTGGGGTTGGTGTGACGATCGGAAATCAGAGTAAACGAACCTGACTATGGAAATTCTGGCGAAACACTTCAAATCGTTTTCTTTATAAAAATAATCGACCTGCCGAGCTATCAATATATAAGTGAACAAACATTTTTTTCTCTCTCTTTTTTTTCAAATCCAAAAGATGAGCCAAAGGCTGAGACAGGATATGCCTTAAAAAAAAAGAAACCAGATATGCATGTAGATACAAAAAACAAAAGAAATTAAGGCCGGACCTATTATATATTATACCAAAAAATCACAAGCATGCAATTATATAATACATACATACATACATATACATAAAACACTTTCCTAATCGGCCTATTATTTTTCACATTTTTCTCCCATTTATGCATAATTAATTTTCTTTTTTACTATAAAATAAAACATTATAGCCAAAGAAGAAGATGAAGAATTTTGAATAAAATAGTCAGAAAGAAGGAGTAAAGTCGACAAAAACTGTACAATAACTTAAGTTATCAAAGGGCAACACCAATTACTTCAGGTTTTTTCTTTTTAAATTATGTATTAGACTGAAAAAGTGCAGTCAATTGGCCTAGTTTAATACAGAATACTCGTGTTTTAAAACCAAAAATATAATAAATCCGCAAATATTTTATAAACTTTAAAAAGCGGGAAGTTCTCGTTTCTTTTAAATAACTATCTTTAACGTATATGTACATTCATATATATATAAAAGCAAAAGAAAACGCGTGACCACATCAAATAAAAGATTATCCTGCCGTTTCTGCTTTTTTTCTTTCTTTTTTTTTCTCTTCTTAAATTGAAGCTATTGCTCTGAACTATTTCAAAGACTGTAAAACGCCACTCGAACTCAAGACGTCCATAAATATGCTTTTATTCGATTTTTACGACAATAGCTTTCCTACTGCAGTGTTTTACTTTAAAACAATTGAACGTTTTTCGATTATTCGAAAGCAAATCAAAAATAATTTTTTAAACAAATAAAGAATCGTACGTATAAGTAAAAAAAATTGCAAATTTCAATGATAACGCACAATTTGTTTAATTTCACTAAAATAATTGTTTTAATTTCAAAAAGATTAGTTTCATTTTCATCCGATATTTTGAGATTTATAAAAAGTTAAATATTAATTCAAATTGTCGTCTCTTTCTCTTTTTACTTTTCCTTATTGAAAGGGAGCAAAGAAAAGAAAATAATTATAATCGTTACATCCTGAAGAAAGTAATTGTTTAATTTTAACCGATTCTCTAGATTTAATGCATATTTTCCGCTTTTCTGGATGAAATCAGAAGTAAAGTTCTTTAAGAGGATTTTCCTCTCGCATTCATGTTACAAAACTTCTAAACGTTCAAATGAACGAAATATTCTTTTTCAATCTCAATATTTTCATAGATTTTGTTCTCAATTTTTTGATTCTAAATTTTTAAATTTGCAAATTTGCTGATCCTAAAATTTTTCTAAAAATATTAATTTTAAATAGAGTTTCTAAAAATTTATCTTGTGACGAGCATTTTTATTCTGAATTTCAAAACTTGATAAGACTTTTAAGAAGTTACTTGCAATTAAGAAAACGGATTTCTGCATATTCTAATGAAAGCATAGATTTTGTTTTCATTATATCAAAAAAATTTTGAGAAAAAGTTTTTAGACAAAGTGTACCTTAATCATTAAATAAATATTTAATAAGGCCTGAATAATTGAAAAAAGAAAAAACAGGGTGGCGAAGAAAAATTACATTGGAATTTCTGTCTTTTTCCTGCTCACTATAATTTCCTGTCTATTCCCAGTTTTCCCAGTCACTCGCCACCCTGAAAAAAGTAAATATGAAATACATCTGATTAATAATTGATAACAAATTATACTTAAAATAATTAATATATTTATTTATTTTATTCAAATTCAATGTTTTTTTTATATCAAAACAAACTCTTCTTTAATTATTAACATCCAAAAATTAGAAATATTCTTCATTCAAGTGGAAATACTTTTATTTTCAGAGGGAAATTGAGAAAATATTAAAAAAAGGATTTTCTCCTTCAAAATAAACATTACTTTCTTCCGAATGATAATAAAGTGTAAAATTATCAAACTTTCATTTATCCTGATTTACAAAATTAAATATGTATTCATTTGATTGCTTTTTGTGTAATGGGAGATAATTAAATGAAATTAAAGCAATATTGAGATTAATGAGTATTTTAGAGAGACAATTTGAAATAATGATTGACGGTAAAATGCTAAACGAGTTATATTTATTAGCACGAGTAATCTGTATTGATTTGTATATTATTCACTAAATTGCTAAGATAAGAGTATAACTAAAAATAAATGGCTTCCTAGTTAGGTTGTAATTGACTGTAGGGTAACGCGAATTTGAAAAATGAGAAAGGATGTTTATTAGTATAAAATAATAAAAAAATGTACGTAAATTAAAAGATTACTATTGAACTTATAATAAGCAATATATAACATCGGTCGCCCGCTTATTAAGTGAAAAACATGTTTTTTATATGTCACCATAAAGAAAATTACCCTCCCTCCCCCTAAAAAAACATATTAATATATAAATATATAAATTTAATATTACAAAAAAAAAATACTTTGAATAATGATAAAATTCTACATGCGTTAGCTTTTTAGAAGCTCAAAATGGCTTTCGAATCCACTTAATGTACAATATTAAAGAAAAAAAAAACTTACAAAAAGTACCTATATTTAGACAACAGGGTAAGATATTATTAACATAATAATCATTTAATTTTGCAACCTCATTATAGTACCAAACTGAAAAAAATACTAAAAATAATTCAATCAACATACTAATGAAAAAAAGGCTGGAATTTCTTTCGAATCGAAATAATATATAACAAATTTTTCCCCAATGAAATTAAATTAAAGAGAATAAATTATATAAAATCCCGAGGAAATTACATAAAGAGTAGAATTTATTCGAGGAAAAATTTTTTTGAAAAATCGACTGAAATTTCATAGCTTCTTTTAAATTCAATCAATCGCAAAGAGTGTGTCATTTAATACAAAAGAATCAATGTTCTCTTGAAATCATGATTGAAACAAATTATTATTAAAGAAAGAAAAACGTTAAATCTGTAGAATTAAAAAAAATGAGAAACAATTATTAGTTATTTAATATTCTATATTTCTATTATTTGTTATATTGGATTTTTCACATTTAATTATAAACTTGTACCTAAAATTATAAATTGTTGGAAAAAATTTTAATGAAAGTATTAATTATTGTTTAAATAAAATTGTTACTAGAAAGAGTAAGAAAAATAAAAAAAAATTGTTTAAATTGTATATTTTCTCTTTTGAAGATACTTGAAAAAAATTCTTTGTTTCTTATTTGTTAAATTTGTTATAAGGACATTCTCCATTTGCTATTATTGGCGAAAATCAATTTTCTTATTCTAATTTCAGTGGAAAATATTCTTCCACGTATTGAATAAACATTTTGAAAATTCCTTTCAGTTGAAAAAAAATCTAAATTCAAAATTTGAATTAAATTTCAAATTTTTTCACTGGATTTTTTTTTATTTATATAAAATAATGGAAAATTTCTAAATATTTTGTTTTCAATTATTTTAAGAAATTTTTCTATCATATTTAAAACGTGCACAAATGAAACATTTCCTGTAAAATTTAAAGAAAATCGATTTTTTAAAAGAATAGCAGCCGAAGAACCCTACTTAATTCATCAAGATAAATAAGTGATTCTACAGATTTTCAATATCCTCTAAGGTAGTTGACTTACATCAGTCTCTAACAAAAGTTAATTCTAGAAATTAAAAATTTTAAACAAATTTTCATTTATTTTTTAATGACGTTTCTATTTGATAGAATAAATTAATTCTTATTATTAATTAATTATTGAATACGAATTATTATTGCTATTGTTTTCTTATTATTATTCACTACAATTAATATATTTTAATCAATATTTGATATTTTTTAGTTACTTTACAATTTAGATTTTAATTTAAAAATATAGATAATTTTTTTGTACATTTTCTGGTTTTTTGAAATAAATTTCTAAACAAATTAAATATTTACCGATAATATTTAACACGATTCTAATATTTATAATCATTGTTCTTATTATTTTATTATTTACAGTATTATTATAAATAATTTATTAATAATATTAGTTTTATTATCAATAATATAATTATGTATAATATTAAAAACATATAATTATTAAAATAATATTGCTAATATATAATTATGTCAAAGTTTTGAACGTTGAAAAGAGCGCTAAAATTTTTATTACTCCTTTTAATTTGTACTTTAATAAAAAATATTTTTTCTATCAAAAAAATTAATTACTAACAAAATAAATGTCAAACTTAAATTATTTTTTAATTTAAGTTTTTATTATTTATTTAATATTAATCTTTAATATTAACTAAATAATATTAATTTTTAATACTATTTATTAATATTTATTCAATTTTAACTTTGGAAGATAATTTTCTGAAAATATTCAATTAGAAATAAAATTTTCGTTCAATTTTTGGTGAAATTAAATATTTACAACAATTATAAATGAATAATAACCCAAAAAAGTGAGAAACGACCAATAAAAAATAAATTTTGAGTTGTTTAAAAAATTTAAATTTAAATAAAGTGACTATATCGCGTGGATGCATATTAATTAATTTATTTAAAAAAAAGAATAAATCATCGAACTATATTCAGAAACAAATATCAAAAGCTTACACGAATCGCAGGCAGCAGGCACATTTACAACTAGCCTTTATCATTAATTATGTAAATAAAATATTATAAATAAGAAATAGATTTTGAATGTAAGTAAAATATAAGGCTGCAGTGTTGACGTGAACCGCCCAGTCATATAGAAACTTCATGTCATTTCAATTAATTTTTTTCCAAAATATAAACAAAAAATCAGTAGAAAATTACTTTAAACTAAAATTGTTCAAATTTAGTGTTACAAATTTTTAAATATGATTATAATTTTCATCGTCATCACTATAAAGAACAAAAAAATAATACAATGATGATAATAATAATTAGTAAAATACTTTTTTTGTAAGAAATTATAATTATTATCACTATTATATTACTAATTAAATTTAATCAAAAAACATTTTCCTAAAAGACAAAAAAAAGTTGTAAATAATTTTTTTATATTTTCAAAAAAAAGAACGGAAAAAAATTGTATAAAATTTTTTTTTGAGAAATTTCGAGCATTACAAAAAATCATTCTTAGTATATTCTGAAAATAATTTTTATATTAGAATATGTGGGCGTGATGGAGAAGTTAGTTAATTGAATTCATTACAAATTAAAACGGAAACAAAAGAAAAATCTTCGGGGAAATTTGAACAATTCTAGTTTTTCCATTTTTCTTTATTATTCGATTTGCAATGAATTATTAATGTTGATACTTCCATGAACCAATTGATCACAATATCTCTACACACGTATACACATTATTGCCACGAAAAACTGCTTTAGAGTATTTAATAATTTGTAAAAAAAAATCAATATTTTATCTTTAGGACGTTTAATACATATAAGGTTACACAGTGAGAAAGAGGGAGCTTTAAATAGTGCCTGCTTAAAATCCAACTATAGCTTAATTGTGAGATGTGAAAATATATATGTATATACATATATATATATATATTCATAATAATCTAATGATTCAATGGATTGATAGTATTTTAGATATTACTCCTATAGAATGTATGAATGAAAGCAAGAAATTTAATTTCAATTATTTTTATCCTTTCATTCAAGTGTATAATTAAATTTTCTCGTTCTGTTAAACAACGAAGTGGAAATCGTTTTTCTTTCGTGTCAAGAGGTCTATTTTATGAAAAAAAAATAAAAGAAAAATATATCTATACTTTTTCTCTGTATATATAAAAAAAAAGTGAAAGGAAAGCGAAAATATGTATAAAGAGTGCTCAAGAAATATTAAAATTTTTATGTTAAAAATATAATTTATTTATTCTGTATAGATTCTAATTTATATCATACAATTATCTCGCATAATTATATCACATAATTAAAAACACCTACAGATTAAAAAAATTATATTTAATAGTATTTTTATTTATCTATTACTATAGCAAAATTTTTTCCACAACTTTCAAGTATTGATTTAAAAAAAAATTGCAAAAAATGTCAGCAATTTTTTTTTTCTAATACTTAAAATATCGAATTTTCAGAATAGTTAAATGTATTTTTTCCTTAAAGTATAAAAATACTTTAACGATTTTGAATATTTAAAAAATATTTTAATAACAGAGAAGAAATTTATGAAGAATATTTTTTGAATATCTCAGAAATAACTTCAATTTGCCTTAATAATTTTATTTTAGAAGAAAAAAAGGAAAATTTTTCCCTCTTTGAAAATAATTTCAAAAAAGGCCTCACTTAGAAACAATTAAACCTGTGATTATGGGTTTTGTCAAAATTCCCCGTGAACACTGTGTGTTCTGTTGTAGCAAATATATACCCATTTCAAGTTCTTTGCATTTAAATATAAAAAAATGTATGGTCAGTTATAATTAAAAATGAGTAACTTATGAAACATACGTAGAATTATACGCATTTTCTGTATAACTGTGATTATTGAAATATTTATCTTAGTTGTATATCTTTTGACACCAAATTTTTACTAAAGAAAAAAATCTTGTCGAAATCTTAAATAAAATCTAAATTATTTCATAAAATATTGAGAATATTCACAACTATTGTTACAATTCACATTAATAATTAAAATACCAATTTACTTATATTATAATCTAAATGTACTATAATTATAATACTTATAATTATTAGCAAAAGTAATTTAAAAAATAAAAGTCGTAACAAATTTTGAATTTACTAATAATTATTTAAATATTATAATTATAATGCTATAATAATTGTTAGTAAACGTAATGAAAAAATAAATTCAAAAATAGAAAACCTTGTAAAAAAATACGTCAAAATTTGTTTCCAATAAAAATATAAATTTTTCTAGATTATAAAAATAAGTCTCCACAGAAAATAACTAATTTTTTAAAGTACACGACTAAATAATAATTCTATTAGAACATACATTAAAATAATAGAATTATTAAACATTATTTTCAATCATCTTGCATAAATTTCTCTCAACTGCAAGTAGATTTAAGAAAAATTATAAAACGGAAAGAAATTTATTCTATTTTTTTTCTAGAAAATATGAGAAATCCCGTTTTATTAATTCTTTTCATAATTTTTATCATTTTCAATTATGAATAATTCATTGGATTCGTTTAATGAATACGTAAAATATTAATTCGCTTTTTATGAAAATTATAGTATAATCCTAAAAAATGACAATAAAAAAAAAGATTTAATTATTTAAAGAAATATCTAAAGTAATCTTCGCTGTATAAAATGAACTCTTTATAAAAAAAATTCAATTTCACTTCTTCCTTAATTTCACAAAAATGAAAAATTCACAATTGAAATATGATAAATATTCAAATAATAAACGTGACAATGTGACAATAGTTCTGAAAATTCTAGAATATTTCATTTCTTTTTCATTACTTAAGCGCACCGATAAATATTCCCATCTAAAATTTATAAAAAAAAACATATTTTCATAGCTACACAATAATTTCTGCATGAACATGATCGAGTGCATGATTAAGTTTACAAAAAAAAAATTCGTTTATCAATTAAATATGTAAGAAATTTCTAAAATTGAATGTTAACAATTAGAACATTCTCTAAATTCGTTAGTTTAAAATTTTTATCATTGAAAATTTTGTTATTAAATTTTCCTTTCCCCATGTGTCAGTAAAAAAATTGATTTTCGTGTTTAAACTCGATAAATCTAAATGTGTATATATATAAAATCATAAAAATCGTCGTAATTATGTATGTAAATATTATAATACTTAGTTTAAATTGATATTAAACTGATTCGGTTATTAATATTAGCTTAATATACATAAATATATATATAATAATTATAATAATTAACGAAATGGGACTCACCGTTATCTGAAGTTCCTTCACCTGCAAAATCGTGTCGAAAACAGCTCCACCAATAACCACCTTCAAAAAAAAAGAAGAGTAAAAAATAATGTAAACAAATTATTTAGCTAGTTTATTTAAACGTTAGTTAACTGTAATAATGGTACTGGATTTGTATAATCTAATATTTCGGTAGAGAGTGTACAGAGTTGACAAAATAATGTTCGACAATTTGCTTTACAAGAATATAATTTTTAAAAATAATTTAAGTCGTAATTACTTTTTAATCCATTCTAATCAAAATGTAAATATTAAAGAATTCTGAATGAACGAAAGCGTTAAAATTAGTGCCATTTTCGGTACTAAAAAAAATAATTTTTGACGCTGAGCATCGACGCTAACTTCGATAAACTGAATAATAATTTGAAATGAAATTTTTCAAAAATCAAAATGTAAAATTTATTTCGATTAAATTTGACAAAATTTTCAATTCTCTGAGAATTTTCCAATTAATTACTTTCGGAAATAAATATAAATAAATAAAATAATTGAATAATTATTTACAAAAAATATTCATTATTATTTTCAAAATTTAAGAATTTTTATTTCTAACTTTATATAAAAGTTTTTTACATTTAAAAATTTTTCAACTGTAACAATTCTCTGAGAAGTTTTCAATTAATTACTTTCGGAAATAAATATAAATAAATAAAATAATTAAATAATCATTTTCAAAAACTATTTATTATTTTTTAAAAACCTAATTTTTTCAAAATTAAAGAATTTTTATTCCGAACTTTCTAAAAATTCATTACATTTAAAAATTTGAAACTGTAACAATTCTTCCAAAATTTAATTACTTTCTAGATTTTCAACTAAAATTATTCTAAAGTTCATTAATTTTTTAAATGTAGATTTAAATTAATTAAAATTAAACTTCTTTCTAGAGTTAAAATTTACAAAAAATTTTAAGTTGAAACTTTACGAAAATTAATTATTTTCAATAACTGTTATTGCAATTCTCATAAATTCAATTGTTTTCCAGTTTTTCTTTACTTATATTTTTTTTAAAATCAATTAAGTATTTTTAATAATTTTGAAAAAGTTCTTTATGAATTCAATTATTAAAAAAAGAAACTGCATTTAAAATAATCTAAAATTTAATGTTTTCAATTTACTTTCTCTAAATTTTGATTAGTTAACCATTTTTCCATTGAATATGTTCAAAAAATTGCAATATTCAATTGCTTTCTAGAATTTTTAACAAAAATTCTCTTCTAAATCAATTATTTTTAATAAGTTTCAGTACATTCAAAAATTAAAAGGAAAATTCACTTAAATTACCTATATTTAAATTTTAATTGTTTTGAATTTAATTTTACAAAATTTTGACTATTCAACACTTTATAATTAAGTTTTTTATCAAAAAAATTCTACTATACTGAAATATTTTTCGAAATTTCTTCGAAAATTCAATTATTGAAATACAAGAATTCAATTATTTTTAAAAAGATTTCAAATATATTTTTCGTGGTATTTAAAAATTTTGTAAAAAGAAAAAATTTATTCAAGAACAACTTAAGGCCTCCAATTTTTTTAAAGTTTACCAAAATAAGGAGTCATATTATCCGAGGCCTGCTTATAAAATTAAAAAAAATTTCCCATAATAAAAAATTACTTACAGGTCTTCCTTTCGAACCGGAACATTCTTCATCAACATTATCAGTTTTTTTAGAATTCAGATTTCTTGCTATTTCCGCAGCAACTTTTGCATTATTTGTAATCAAAGCGATATCTGAAAAAGAATTTTCAACAAGTTCATTAATATTATTTAACACTATTTTTCATAATTTAATTTTAACTATAAAAGTTTCATTAAATATAAAATTCATCGAATAATAAAAATTTAGTACTAGATTGCACTGATTGTCCAACTGTGAGTTCAGCAATTTCTTGCAAAAGAAATGGAGTAATTTCTTTTCCAGTAATATTATTTTCATTCGCTTTTAATAGAGCTTTTTGTATATTAATTTCAATCTCATTAGAATCGAGTGCATGACTTTCTGGAATTGGAACAGCGAACAACAATCCAGAATTAATATTTAACGCTCTTTGAGTTCTAATTAAAGATGCAGCTTCCATTGCATTTGATACTTTCATAGGCGATTTTATTTTATCAAAAGTCTCACGACTGTAAAACGCCGGGAAATTAATACTTTCGCCAATTGTTATAACAGGCACACCTTTCGTTTCCTGTCAACAAAATTTCTTTTTTTTCATTCATTCATTCATTCATTTAGGGAGATAATAATTGTTTAAAATAAAAATTAATTACTTATTTATTTTCCGATTTGATGAAATTGTTTTCATTTCAAAAGTAACTTAAATTATTTCAATATAATTCAAGTCCTTTGGAAATTTCATTCTTTTCAATAAATTAACGAATTTATTTTTATTTAATTTCATTGATTATTGGTTTGTATGTAAAATTGATTAATTCTATTGTATTTAATTTTATTATTTTCTAATTAACTTTGATTAATTAACTCTATTGTATTTATTAAATTTTATTGTTAAATTTTATTAATTATTCGATTATTAATCATTTTAATTTTAATTTTAATTTTAATTAAACAAGGAAATAAAAATTTAAATCATTTTCAGTAAATAATTTTTTTTTCAGTGTAAATTAGGAAATACTGACCAGATATTCTAATGTTTTCGGTATATCGAGAATAGCTTTGACTCCTGCACAAACAACGGTGACAGGAGTACGGCCTAGTTCTGTTAAATCAGCACTGACATCGAAATTCAATTCAGCGCCACGATGAACTCCACCAATTCCTCCAGTGGCCATAATTTTAATTCCAGCCAAATTTGCTAATAACATTGTTCCGCTTACTGTCGTGCTGCCATTCAATTTTTGAGAAATTACATACGATAAATCTCGACGCGAGCATTTTATTACTTTTTCACGTTGTGTCTTTGATAATTGTTCTATTTCTTTCTTATTAACGCCAATGTGCACTTTCCCATCTAAAATTGCTATCGTTGCTGGAATCGCGCCCTTCAAAAATAAATTAATAACACAAATGACAAAAAGAGAATCGGACAATCAGAAAAAGTTTGCACAAATTTTTAATACAATTAGAATTTTTATATTATTTATTCATAATTTAATTATATTTAGTATATATTTTTTTCGTTTAATATAAATATACAAAAGTGGAAAGAAGCTTTAAAAACGTCGCAGTGTAAATCACTTTTATTATTTTAAAAAACTAATATTTCATTCAGGGAAAAATAATTACATTTTCAAATATTTGGTAAAGATTTTCGTAACATAATCAATTGTAATGTAAAAAAAACAGAAAAGCAGTTTTTGTTGATGGCGAACAAAATTTTACGCAAACAATTTTTCAAGTGGCAAAACAATTCTAAAACACGAGTCTGATAAATTCTTTACTAAAAGGGTTAAGTTCATTGTTTACCTCCAAAAGTTGTAGAAGTAAACACAAAAATATAAACTTTTATCTTTTAAAATATAGAAAATTCCATTAAATTCAAGGTTAATAAATAAAAAAGAAAACTCACATTTTCTCTCACGGAACTTTCAACTTGCAATGCGGTTTCCAAATTCTGAGGATAGGGCATGCCATGCGTAATAATCGTCGATTCCAATGCAACAATAGGCATTCCATTGTTTTTCGCTTCCAAAACATGCGATCCATAGATAAAATTATTTTCACTTATATTTCTACTAATAATTCTTCGAAACTGTTGTCTACAGTGACTAAAACTCTTAAAAATTCGATAACTTTTACTGTTCAAGCAGATCACGTTCATGACTTATAATAACGGGAAAGATCTGAAATTATCGTTATTACTACATTATTACTAAACAATATGCACCAAGAATTAATTTCAAACAATTAAAACACTTTAAAACAAAAAAATCACGCCAAACGCACTATAAACTTTACAATGTTAAAAAGCACATTTTTGCAATATTAAAAACAGCAAGATTAGATTTAAATTTGTTTCAGAGTTGGGTAACTATCAATTTCAATGTGACATAAACCAATGAAAAATCAGTATACAAATCGCGTGATTCACGATTGGTGGGTAATATTACCGGAAATAAAAGAACCAATCAGATGCTCTGATTCGTGTTCAAACAAGTTTTAAAGACAAGCCAAGGGCACTTTCACAACATTCCATCCTGACATGACTTAAAGGTGCATACACACAATTTCAATATGTCTGTCAAGTTTAACTATGACGTCAGCATTATGTATTTCACGTAAAAAAAGGTCAATAAACCTCAAAAAACATTGGAAAAAAAACATTTTGACACAAAACTGTGTAACCTAACCTTATTTTGTTGATAATCAACAAATTCATTTCAAGAAAATTACCATTTTGCGGTATTTCCACATTCACTAGGAACACAGAATAAAATTTAAATTAAAAAAAATTAATTATACAATTAGATTGTTTTTTTAAGCAATGTAATGTGTAAATTTAAATTACCTGTTATGAATATGTTAATGACGACGTAGACACTATAACTGATTATGCCAAGTCACTGCTCATTCGCTTTTCAACACTATCATCATTAAAGCGTTTTTTTTTGGGAACACTGAAGTAAGAAAAAAAAATTAATTTACAAAAATGGCAAGTAAAAAATCGAGAGAAATTGGAGCATTGGCAAAGTTTTATTTGCGGAGTTACAATGCAATTCAAACATTGGGGTAAGATAAATTCAAGTACAAAAGTATTTATTATTTAATAATTGTGTTCGTTTTTTTAATTTCGGTTATTACTTGTCCATTGATGATTTTTTATTTATTAATGTTTAAATATTCATTATTCCTGACATAAGAAATTATTTTTTAGTTGGAGTTTAATTTTGTATCTACTTGTAAGTCACATGTCTGGTGGATTTCAAGGAAGAACCTTATGGGACACTGTTAAAACATCTGTAATTGTTTTTCAAAATGCAGCAGCTTTAGAAGTACGTAAAAATGTCTTTTACTTTCTCGATTGTTTTTCATTTGTTCTTCTTTTTAAATTATCTTAAATTTAATTTAACAAAATTCATTTTTTTCATATTAATTAAATTTCCATTACAATGCTAGTTTTTGTAGAATATTAATTTTGGCGTAAATTTTAGTTTTAAACAATTTTGATAGTATGAAAATAGTAACTATTGTTCTGATTTACAGATTATACATGCAGTGACAGGTTTGGTTCCATCGAATCCAATTATTACAATTTTCCAAGTTCTGAGTCGTGTTATGGTGGTTTGTGGAGTTTTACTCGCAACACCAGTAGAATTTGCCGCAGCTTCTCCTGGCCTACCATTAGCATTATTGGCTTGGTCTGTCACCGAAATCATTCGTTATGGTTATTATTTTATGAATCTTATGGGAGCTGTTCCACATTTCCTAGTGTGGTTGAGGCAAGTAAACTGTTTTAAACTTTTTTTTCTTCGAAAAT
The DNA here is from genome assembly GCA_032872475.1 of Leptopilina myrica (nomen nudum). NCBI lineage: Eukaryota > Metazoa > Arthropoda > Insecta > Hymenoptera > Figitidae > Leptopilina > Leptopilina myrica (nomen nudum). The sequence continues at coordinate 8,856,385 of CM065458.1, forward strand.
CAATCTATTGTAATTATAATTTAGAAAAGTGTTTTTACAAATATCTTATAGAATGTTAAAAAAATTTATTAAATTCAAAAAACTTTTAGTGGTAATTTTCAACACTATTTTGAGTAAATAAAGTAATAAATAAAATAAATTCAGTAAAAAATTAGGTAAAATATTACATTAAATAATAAATAAATTACAAATGAGGAAAAAGGAAATGATATTTAAAGTTTTCATCAAATTCCAGGTACACTACTTTTATCATTTTGTATCCAATTGGAATTACTGGAGAATTATTATGCATTTATGCTGCTAAAATGTACACTGCTTCCAAACCACAAGCATGGAGCTACACTCTACCTAATGCGTGGAATTTCACATTTAGCTACAACTATTTTCTCTTATTCGTTATGCTGCTCTACATTCCCCGTAAGATTTTGCGTTATTACATTTTTTTTACCAAACATAATAAATTAAAATTAAAATATTCTCAACAATCCTAACAAGCTCTACATTAATGTCTCTTTATTTTCAGTCTTCCCACATCTTTATCTTCACATGTTTTCACAAAGAAAGAAGATTTTGGGTCCACAACCTATATCTAAAAAAGTTAACTAATTTTAATTTAATATTTAATATTTTATACCGAATATTTTGATAAGGGATTTAAAGGTCATAGAGGTCACAAAGAAATTTTATACAATAAATTATATATAGAACAATTTTCTCCTCTTTCTAACTTATTTATACCTTTGTAATTTTCTATCTCTAAGTATTTAATTTCTTTTCAAATTAGTCACATTTATGGAAAATATTGATCAAATTCTAAAATATACAAAAAATAAAACATTTTTATCTAACTTTGTAATATATCTATGAATTATTTATACTAAACGATATGAGTGTGTAAAAAAGGTGCGAAAAATATCAATGTTAGTCAACATAACCTAAAACATATGACATTTTTTAATCGTTTTTTCCGTTCTTCTAAAACTGTTGGCACTTAATTAACAATCTTCGTTAAAATAAATTATACTAATCAATTTTCAAAGAGTAAAATTCATCTTGTTCATCTTGCCTGAATGTTGAATATTTTTCTTTTCTTGTTGAAATTCACCGTTGACTAAATTCACTGCTCCGTATTTTCCAAAGATCGTGCACAATATTAAAAAACAAACTATTCAAAACAAAAGTACATTACAATTTATAAACTTCACAGTTATTTTAAAATCTATTTTACGAAAAAGCCGGTTTGTTTATCACGAGGAATACCGCCTTTTCATCTCAACCACGAAGTCGAACAGAGAAGACGCACTCAGTGAGAAAATGGCGGCGACAAGTAAGTGGGTGTTCACACCGTCAAACTTGTCCAGCTCACCAGAGGTGGGTACGTAAATCAAGTGACGCGAGTGCGTTATTACGTGTGTTTTGATTGGTGTTTACGACTTCCGGAAATATTTCCCACCAATCAAAAGACACTTTCAATATTCCGTCAAAATGCATTTACCCAACTCCACATTTATGAACAACTCAACCCTTGTTTATAGTTTATGATATGGAAAATTAAAATTTACATTTTTTACATAAATTTCGAATAAAATTAAATAATAGTCACTGATAGAAAACTCTGAATACTTTTGATACGACCACTATTGAGTTTATACGCTTTGTTTAAAAACTTTGTCAAAACAGTTTTTCGGCAAAATTTTAATTCTTTTAAAATTAATAAATTTAATAAACTATAAATAACAAAATATTAAAAAAAAAAAATTTTTTTGATATTAAAATTATAATACTGAAAAAAACTATAGCGATTATAATAAGTTGTAAAATATTTTCCCCAACGAGAAAAATGACTGCTTTATTTATAGTGTCAGTAAACTGTAGACACTTTATTAAAGGAAATTACAGGTGTTTCTGCATGCAATATTGCAATTGGAGTACTCAACAGTCAACACATTCATGGAACCCACGGGAGCGGTGAATACCTGAATACCTGTGAAGCTTCCTCAATCGGCCGTGTGGTGCGTAAAGAAAGTAAAGAAACGGCATATTTGCAATGATTTTTCCTTTAGTTTTTTAATGAATTCCAAAGTTATTGTGATTTCTAGTGAACTAGAATGTGCGAGTTGTATCGTGAATTTACACCGTGAGTTAAAAATTTAATTGAAAATTGTTCATTTTAAATAGTGAAAACAGTAAATCACAATTCAATAGGCGTTGCTGTCACTTGGCTTCCCCCGGTCCCCTTCGTTTTTCCTAAATTTCACACAATTAAACTGTGCAATGTCACCTGTCCTGAGGCTACTTTCGAATATTGACATAAATCATCAAATTCTCCGCATATGACGCTCCCAAAAATCACAAGAAAAGGAATACAAAAGGTGAAGGTGTTTCATTATTTGTAATAAAGGAGTGACACAATATCAGACTCTCTGACAAGAATTGATACATTCCAAAGGGCTCATACATTTTTGAGTAAGTAATTTTATTAATTACCCCACTAATCTTGTTCTTAACAACGAGAAAAGTAGTAATGTTTACTAAAAAAAAAATGTAATGTCTAAAAAATAAGGTGGAATTTGCAATATTCTATTTATTTTGTTATTTGACACGAAAACAAGTGTTTTGCTCCAATTGGTTGGATTATAGACTAATTAGTGCTCAACTAATTGAAGCAAATACTTTTGGAACTATTTCGACTAAAAACTCGGGACTTACGCAACATAATCGATTTTCTACTGTTTCTTAATTATAATATTATTATAAGCACTTTAGTGGATTATTGTGCAACAATAGCGAAAGAAAACCTTAGAAGATAAACATAATTGTCTTGTGATTTTTACGACTAAATCGATTTCTACTGAAAATATAAAACTTTTCTTTTTTCTGAATATTTTTCTTTTTTTAGAATGTTTGCCAAAAAGAAGAAGAAGCCACAAATATCAACACCGACGAATTTTGAGCATAGAGTTCACACAGGATTTGACAAACGTGAGGGAAAATTTGTCGGTTTACCTTTACAATGGGCGTCAATTGTCGGCAACAATCAAATACTCAAATCAACAAATCGTCCCCTACCGCTTGTTGATCCAAGTGAAATTACACCGACGGAAATTCTCGATTTAAAGACAATTGTACGAGGACACAATGATCCGAGAATTGGAAAATTCATGCCTGGCGATAAAGGTACAGAGAATGGATTGCCAAAAACTAGCACAGTCGCTAGATCGAATTCGCTCCGATCGTCTAGTCCACCTAGACTTAGGCGAGACTACAGGTAAGTTAATTTTATTTAATTAAACAATTATTAAATAAAGAATTTCTCTAATTGAAATTTTTCTTTTTGTAGAAATAATTCAAATCTTCCTCCTTCCGTGCCGGAAGGACAAGAGATTTCAAGTCCGGCTCAATTACAAGCATATTCAAATTTTGCCAAATCACACGGCTATCCGGAGAAAATGAGACAAAATTCTCCACACGTCGGCCCGGCAATGAATTCCAATCACCATAGTCTAATTCCAAACTTACAGAATCTCAATCCCAATATGCAGTCGTCACCGAATTTAACGCACATGGGCTCAAATGCGCCAAATTTGTCACTAAATTTCCAAAATTTAAGTCCAATTCCAAGTATCCCGAGTCCGACGACATTGAATGCGAATATATCGCAACTACCCGAACACGAATTACAAAGAATGAATCCTACCATGACGGTGCCATCTGGCCAATATAATGGAAATTTCCAGGTAAATTATTTAATTTATTTATTAAACGTAATTTCTATTAATTTAACCAATTTTTTAACGATTTTCTACTATATAGATATTTTTTTATACTTGTGACACTTAAAGCTACTATTTTCTTTTTCTTTGATAATTTACTCTCAATTTTAATAAATATTTCTCAAAAAAAAAAATTAATTAATTAATTAATATTAATATTAATTAATTAAGTTCTTTAAAACGTTTCAATTTCATTATTTTCAATATCTAGTATTTAAATAAAGCTTTTAAAAAAGAATTCAATTATTTCAAAACAAATTTAATAAAGTTCTCCGCTAACAAATTGCTTTTAAATATCGTATTTTTGAAGAATTTTAAATTGGTATTAAAGAAAATAATTCAGTTTCCCAAAAATTAAGAATTGAAGTTATTAACAAAAAAAAGTAAATATTTTTGGTAAAAATTAGGAAAGAGTCAGGAAAATAAAATACAACTACCAATTTTCAAAATTTTTAATAACAATCTTTTAGGAGGACCAATTTTTTCCCATAATTTCTAAATTAAATTATTCAAAACTTGAATAATTTTTTTTAAATAAATATTTAAATACTTATTCTTATTTATTTGTCGACAGGAATTAAAATTTACAATAATTTCAATGTAAAACCATTTTGAAATTTAACTCTTTCTAAAAATTACAACTCTAATACTTTCAAAATTCGATATTTTTTTAGAATTTTTAAATAAAATTACCTAAAACTTTTATAATTTTTTTTTAAAGTAATGAATAATTAATTTTTTATAATATCTAAATATTTAAATATTGTTAAAGTTTTGCAATAATTCAAATGTTGAAAAATTCAGACAATTTAAAAACTTTCGAAACTTAATTATTTTTAAAAATTCACACTATAACGTTTCTAATATTGAATTATTATCTAGAATTTTATCCGAAATTCAATTTTAAATCAATTCTTGTTGGAAAGCTGAACGATAATTTCATTATTTTAATACAAAAATAAAAAATTGATTGAATTATTATTGATGATTTTTTTCAAATTAAATTCTTGTAGAGTTTTTTTATTATAAATTAAAAAAATAATTTGACTTCTTCCCAAATTTTTAAGAATATTGTAAAATTGATTTTTTTTTGAGGAATTTATTTGATATTTTATTCAAAAATAATTAAAATCCTGCGAAGAATTTTATTATTTAGGAAAACAATTGAATTCTTGAAACGAATATTATTGATATTTTTTTAAATAGTAAAATCTTGGAAAAAATTGTGTTATTCATGTAAAATAAATGAATTTTTGTAAAGAATTTTATTAAGAAGTTGGATAATAAGTAAATTGGATTAAATATAATTGAATTCTTTTAAACTAATTTTATCACAAACTTTTAAAAATAATTGAAGTTTTGCATATAATAATATTAAAATTTTCTTCTTTTAAATAATTAAATTCTACTGAGAAATCCTATGAAAATTGTATTTAAAATATTTGAATATCTGCGAAAATTTGATTATTTATCAAAATAATTGAATTTTTACAAGAAGTTTATAAAAAAAAATTTTATTTCATTTTTTAATAATTTTAAATTTAATTCTTATGTAAAATATTATGAAAGTAGTAGGTATTTAAATAATTTTTAAAGAATTTTATTAAAATGTTTGAGAATAATTTTTTTATTTTAATTATTAAGATTAACAATTTTTTTTGAATAATTGAATTCTTTTGTAAATTTTTATTAAAATACTAGACTTTCAAAGTAATTTAATTTCTGCAGAATTTCATTCTTTGAGAAAATAATTAAAATTTTCATAAAATTTGAGAATATTTTTTTATATAAATTATTAGCGGATTTAATGTAATGTAAATTCTAAAGAAAAAAGTATTTTCTAGTGTCATAATTTAAAAAATATCCAAATAGTGTCAAATCGTAAAAAAAATGGTAAAAAGTAGTTTGAAGCAAATGAGTGTGAAGATCAATTTCTAATTATTTTCAAAACTATGAATTTTTCTAAACAGGCAAATAAAATAGACCCATCAATGAGAGATCGTCAGCAATCGCATAATATGTTACTTCATAATATGCATCCCAAGGTATCACCAGTTGGATCAATAGCATCGCAAAGACCATTGAGCCAATTAAGTTCCCACAATGTAAACAAACATTCGCAAAATTACGGCATCACCGAGAATCAATCCTCATTACACTCTCATTTCCATAAGCCAATAGAGAGTTCACAATCAATGCACAATCTTTCAAAATCCGCAACATCGTCAACAATTGCCAGCGGTAGCTCAGTACCAGATCAAAATCAAAATATGAAGAGTGCCGTATCATCAGGAAACTTGGCAGTTGTCTCAACGTCGGGAACATCGAATAATGTGAATAAACAAAATGCCGATCAGAGGCTTACACACGAACAATTTAGAGCGGCATTACAAATGGTTGTCAGTCGTGGTGATCCAAGGGAGAATTTGGAGAATTTCCTGAAAATTGGTGAGGGTAGTACGGGCACAGTTTGTATAGCCACTGACAAAGCATTACATCGTCAGGTGGCGGTGAAGAAAATGGATCTCAGAAAACAACAGAGGCGAGAATTATTATTCAACGAAGTGGTTATTATGAGAGACTATCATCATCCAAATATTGTTGAAATGTACGACAGTTTTCTCGTTGACGATGAACTGTGGGTTGTTATGGAATATCTTGAAGGCGGAGCATTAACGGATATTGTAACACATTCACGTATGGATGAAAGTCAAATAGCGACAGTTTGTTCACAGTGCCTTAAACCACTCGAGTATTTACATTCTCAAGGTGTTATTCATCGAGATATTAAATCTGACTCAATTCTTCTGACTGCTGATGGTAGAGTTAAATTATCAGACTTTGGATTTTGCGCACAAGTATCGCAGGAACTTCCAAAACGAAAGTCTTTGGTTGGCACTCCTTATTGGATGAGTCCGGAAGTTATTTCCAGGTATAAATTTTAACTTTACATTTTTAATTTGGAAAAAAAAGTTATTAGTTTAGGAATTTTGTTTCTAACCGAATTTTTATAAGCTTTATTCCAGCTTTCATTTAATTCAGGGATCACAGATTTTTACCTTTTTTTTTTGACGAGTAATCGATTCACAATTTACAAATAATTTTGACTCATTCAAAACTTATCCAATTTAAATTTCAACTAATATTAATTTAAACTAGTTGAAGAATTTGTCGATTAAAATTATAATGGATCTGAAAATAAATTTAAATACTTAACTAATCTCAATCGACCGTTCGTTGAATGAATTTATTCAATTTTTCTAAATTTTAATCAATTCAAATTTTATTTCGTTCAATGTTCAATTTATTCAAATTTCATTTCATCTTTTTTCAATTTATTCAAATGTAAATCCTTTATCAAAAAATTCGGATCCATTTTGAAACTTTTCTTCATTCAAATAAAAAGTTTTATCACTTTAAATTTCTAAAAGATCTAAAATAATAAATATCTAAAAATTATTTTTTACAATTGAAGTTGTCTTGAATTTTTCTGTAATAAAGATAAGAGAAAAGGACAATTTTCAGTCTGGAAATAAAGGAAAAACAAAATCAAAGTTTTGTGGCAACTCTGTTAATAAAAAATTTAATAAAATTTAAATTACTCTTAACTTTTACGTACAACAATTGATTTTTGAAAAATTAATCATTTTCAAACTAATTAAACAAAATAGAACTGTGATCCCTAACATTTTTAAATAATTTTTTTTCATCAACTCAAATAAGTTAAAGAAAAAATATTTCCTCGAAAAATGACACTTCACTTTGTCATTTTAAAATTCAATTATTTAATGATTGGGTAATAATTCAATTATTTCATTTGAAGGTTACCTTACGGTCCAGAGGTGGATATTTGGTCCTTGGGAATCATGATAATTGAAATGGTTGATGGGGAACCGCCGTTTTTCAATGAACCGCCTCTTCAGGCAATGCGTCGCATCCGAGATATGCCTCCGCCGAAACTAAAGAATTCCCATAAGGCAAGTAAATTAAAAAATCCTTAAAAAATGTAAAAATTTTCATTTGCACAATTTTTGACCGCAACGGGAAAAAAGTAATAAAAAAAATTCTCTAAAATATAGACAAAAACTGCACAGAATGAAATTAAAAAAGAACTCAACTTAAATTAAATTCTTCATTCAATTTAATTTAATTCAACTAATAATCAAATTAATAACATCTGAGTAGTTAAATAATAAAGAAAATAAAAACGAAGAAATTCGGATAAATTCGAATTTCCTTCTTATTATCTTTATTTCTAAAGTCAGTAATTAAGTAATTAATCTTTATTTAAAATATGGAAAATTATCTGCTAAATATAACAATTGGCAAAGAAAATCAAAATCAAATTGAATTGTTTAGAATTATAGAAATAAGTTCTACAAAATTTAATGTTACAACTTTATAGTATTTATTTCTCCATTGACATAAGTCGTAATTGTAAGATTAAGTTTTTAATTAAATTTTTTTTTTTAAATTATATTTTATTCACATTTCTTCAATTTTTATTAAATTAATTTTTTATTTCTCAGGTGAGTCCCCGTCTGCAGGGCTTCCTGGAGAGAATGCTAGTACGAGATCCTGCGCAAAGAGCCACAGCAACTGAATTACTGAAGCATCCATTCCTGAGACAAGCTCAGAATCCAAGTATTTTAATTCCCCTGATGAGAGGAGCTAGACATACCAACTGCTGACGCACCAACGGTAAAATGTTACAGTAAAATTCATTAAATTTAAAGAAGACAAAAAAAAAAAGAAAGAAGTCAGTTATAGAAAGCACTCGTCAGCTCAAATGTAAAATATTGCGTGACGAAAATAAGTATTTATCTAGTATTAGTCGTTTATTAAGAAGAAAAAAAAACATGAATGCACCATATATATGAACTTATATATATATATATATGTATTTTTAAGAATAATTTTTTTCTACCAAAGTTACAAGCATTTACAAAAAAAAAAGAAGAAAAAAATTTTCATTAAGAAATTTTATTTTTAATTTGCATTTTTGTAGAATTTTTTTTGTTTGTTTGTTTGTTAATAATTATTCACCGGTGCATTCATTTATGACACATTCCAGTGTGGTTTAATCGTATTACTTTTTTTTTAATTATAAGATTTTTATAAGAAAAAAAAAGAAAAGAAAAACAGAAAGAAAGTATTTCAAACTTTTCCGAAGATTAATTACTTGTGTGCCTTTCGTTAAAAACAAACTTGTAAGTAATTTTAATCTTGTTATTTATTTTTAACTGAAAAAGAAAGTCACGAAAGTTGTTGAATTCTATTATTCAAGTTATTATTGAAATAACTTATAATAATTACAAAATGGAGAAGAAATTAATCGACATTAAAACTTTGAATTTTGAATAAATTTGGAAAAGTTTGAAAATTGTTATGAGATATATTCTACTTTGTATATCGAGTTACAAATTACATTTCATTCCGATGTGCCTTGAGAGAAAGAAAAAAAAATGTATCTACCGAATTTATTATGTAAATACTAAAATTTTACATTTAGTATATGACTTCAGCTTTTGATGAAATTTGATGCCTTAATTAAAGTAATTTACACACGTAAAAATCCTGTTTTTGTCGCAGGAATGAGCAAAAAAAATTTTTTTGCTTTACTGTATCTTACTATATAGAATTATTATTATTATTATTATTATTATATAAAAATGTAATTTTCAATGAAGTCACTTTTTAATTTGTTAAAGTTTAATGCAGATAACATTTAAATATAATGTTTACCTCAAGAATCACTATTCACCAAAGTCAGTTTAAATCGTTCAAAATTTTCATTCTACTTCAAACATTATTTTTGATACTCGTATAATTAATAATTAATTAGTTAGACATGTGTTATATTTGATATATAGACAGCTCATAACTATCTGGTCAGAATTTATATAGAAAAAAATCTGCTGGTTATTTTTATTTATCAATTTCATGTCTTTTATATTTCAAAAAAGAAAGTAAGCAGTTCTCTAAGACTGACATCTTAACCATTTAGTGGCAAATTTTTTTCTCTATTGAAAAAAATAAAATCATAAAATTTGCCGAAAGTAGAAAATTATTTCTTTCAAATTAGATTAATTTTTCGAACTTAAAAAAATGAAATATCGTCTAATTCTTTATTGAATAAATTGTAGATTTATTATTTAAAAAAATGTCAAAAAACAAAAATGTTTCCTTCACTATAAAGAAATGTTACTATTTTTTTTATACATATCCACTTTTGCTTGAGATTATATGAGTATATATATATATGTATGTATTTTATTTGTACTTAAATGTAGATTGTAAATCATATTTTTATGAATCACCACTATCGCTATCATGATAATAATTTGTCTAAAAAGAAAAAATTCTGCGATGATTTTTGTTTTCAAAAAATGAAATTTTCTACAACATTTATAATATAAGAAAGGAAAGAAACTTTTACACATGTGGAAATTTTTTTTTATCTTTAAAATTCAAACTGCCATATTGGCACTTTTAGCCAACAATATATATAATATAACGAAAATTGTTCACACTTTTAATTTAATTAAATATCAATAAACGATTTTTCTGATTGAACAATGAATCTTTTATTTCTGAAAATAAAATGTTCTACGTATAAAAATTGTTAACTAGGAAAAACGACGCAATGAATATTTTTTTTAAATGGAAATTTTTATGGATTAAAAATCTAAACGACGGAAAAATGCAACAGACGAAAGTCGGTTAAATAATTCCATTATTCAAAATTATTCCGTAATTAATTTATTTATTAGTGAAAATTCGAACAAACACAAAATTTGTTTTACGGATATTTTGACAAACAAAAATTCTAAACGATACAAATTTCTGTGAAAATTAAATTTTTCCTTAATAACGAAAATTCGAGCAAATAAAAAATCGAGAATTACGTCTAATGAAAAATTTCAACTCATGGAAATTTTGAAATTCGTCAAATAAAAAATTCCCTTTATGGGGGATTTTTGCAAACAAAAATTGTTAAACAGAAATGTTTAGCTAAACGTAAAATTCCAATAGACGATAATTTTGCAAAAAATTAAATTTCCGTCTAATAAAAAATTGGAGTAAATAAAAAAGATTGTTAAATAGAAATCTATCTGAAGAAAAATTCCAACAAGCAGGGAATTTATTTCGAAATTAATTTTTGCTTGATAAAAAAGAATCGGTCAGATTAAAACCCATTTACTAAAAATTTAGCCAATGTTTTCTTCAACCAAAAATTAATTCAAATAAAATCCAACAATATTTTCTTTTTGTAAAAATAATCCACACATTCTCTTGGTAATTTTTTTCCTTACAACTAAATTTGCCATAATAATTTCCATGCATAATAATATTTTTTTTTCTAGAAGAGAAATTTAAAACAGAAATCGTTGTCTGAAACGTTTCTTGAAGAAAAAACTGAACTAACGTTTGAGAAGAAGCAACAATTATTGTTGAGGAAGGAGAGAGAGAGAGAGAGTGAGGGGGCATAAAAATGAAAAGAGAGTAGGGGAACTGGTAATTTGTGACGTCATTAATTCCGATTGTTATACCAAGAAACAGCTGAAAAAGGCGTATTTGTAAGTCAGCTTCTGATTGGCTCATATGGATGGCGAGCCTCTCATTACCAGTTTGACCGAAATGACCTTCGCATTCTCTATTAATGGTTGATCTTTTGGCGCCAGGACTGACGTTCCAACAATTTCACATATATACACCACGTATAACAATTAAACTTAATATATATACTAGGCAAACAGAAGAAAAAAATGTACAATTTTTTTTCCTCATTTTTACAATATTATATTCTTTATCAATTTTAGGAAATGATAAAAGAAAAATTTATTTTTTACACACACTCCTCCAATATCAATGTAGTTCAACGTCATTGATTTCAATTTCAAAAAATGTTGATGACACTCGCAGTTATATGATTAATAAATGAAAAATGACTCCACGATTTTCTTCCGTAATTCATCAAATAATTAAATGACTTAATTTCAATTTAATGTTGTTCATTAATTAGTATATATATATATATATAATAAATTAGTGGGGGAAATTGCATCAGACTATATGACTTACTTAAAAGAAAAGAACTTTTTTTTCGATATTGTTAATAGCTATTAATTTTTCCGGAGGAAGTTGAAGAAAATTTTGTCGTATATTTCTTATGGCGTGGGAGGCAGGGAAAATAATCAAATTCACGTATACAATTTTGATTTACGTGGGAAAAAATTTATTTTATACCTTCATTAAAGGTCATGTCTATATACTTATATTTTCTGATACAAGTGAAATATTTCATTTTCTTCGCTCAGATTAAACAAACGAGTCTTAACTTTATCTAATAAATTATTTTCTAAATGTCAATGAGTTTCCCTAACAGGAACATTAACAGCGCTGCTTATAAAAAATCTTCTAATCAAAAAGTTATTTAATTTTGAAAAAAAATTTACATCAATAAAATTTAAATAACAATAACAATTATTATTATTATTATTATTTTAATTATTATTATTATTATTTTTATTATTTTAATTATTATTATTATTATTATTTTTATTATTATCATTATTGTTGTTAAAAAAATAATTATAAAAATAAAAAATTATCAACATTTTAATCTCATCTAAAACTTCAGAAGGGACATTAAAAAAATGAATAAATAATAATAAATTAATTTTTGAATTAAAAATATTTTAATGTTTAAAGATGAACACACGCATGGAATTCGATTCGAGAAAGTTCTGTGCGAATAAGAAAAATATTTATTAACTTAAGGGAAACTTTATCTTAAGAAATAACGTCATAAAAGTTCGAGCACGTGTCGATCTTTTAAATAAAGTTTAATTCATGGCAATATTGTGCGACTGTAAACAAAAAAAAATTCATCCTCACACTTATTAATTCTTTCCAATAAAACAATTTCGTAAACATTTTATAAATTACAGATACCAAGTAGATTTATTTTTAAAAAATTCCATTAAACTTGTAATAAAAATATTTATAAATAAATATAGAAATATTTGTAAATAAATATAAAAATATTTAAAAATAAATGTAACAATATTTATAAATAAATAAATATAATATTTATAAATAAATATAAAGATATTAATAAATAAATATAAAAATATTTACAAATAAATAAATAAATATTTAATTCCATACAACTAAATAACTGAAAATTAATTTAACATAATAATAACCAAATAAAACTAAATTTCATTTACTTATATAACTATATTATTAATGAAATTTTTGACCCAAATTGATTTGAAAATTGCGTCAAGTTTTATAGAAAACATCTAAATGATGCAATCGAGAATGATATTTATTTTTTAATCCCTCACAAATACAGTTGAAATTTTTTTCGAAAAAGCAAATTTTAATCTCTTTTTTTTAAATCTGTTTATTTAATTTTTTTTTTGAATCGTTTTAATCATCTCAAAGGAAAAAAAATTAAAGACAATTTTTATTTTATTTTCAAAATAATAAAAAAAAGTAATTTATCATTAAGTGAAAAGTAAAAACAAGCTTGTAAATTATTTCCATTTTTAAAAATTTTTGTGTCAATAATAAATAATTTTAGTAAACAAATTTTTGAGCAATTCCTTCATTATAATAAAATTTAATTTTAATTTTAATTTTATTTTCAAAATACAATAAAAAAAATTATATTTGTCTTTAAAATAAGTGATAATTATTTTTTATTTTGACTTTAAAATAAGTGATATTTTCAAAATAATAAATATGTGATTCATCTGTAAAAATTAATAAAAATACAAATGTAAATTATTTCTATTAAAGAAAAGTAAGTTTTATTAACCGAATTTCTAAATAATTTTCTAATCGATAAAAATCAACTCATTTCATTTTCAAAATGATAAAAAATATAATCTATATCTCTTAAATAAATACAAATACGCTTGTAAATTTTTTTTCAATGTTTCAATAATAAATAATTGTTAATAATAATTTATTCAATAACAAATAGTTTTATTACGAAATTTCTAAATAATTTCCTGAATTATTTTTATTTTCTAATTTATTAAATTTAGATTTAATTTTAACTGAAAAAAATTGTGTCAAAATAAAAATTATTAGAGAACAATTATTTTTTTTATAGTTAAACATCCAAATTTCAATTTTTTTTTCTTTAAATTTCGTTATTTATATATATTTATAAATATTAAAATACTTATAATAAATATTTATTAAATTTTTCTTCCGATATTAAAAATTATTTGTTTTCATAAAAAGATTTCTTTTCTCAATTCCTTTTTTTTTTGCAATACGGAAAAAAAACTATTTCCTGCTACAAAAATTAGACTTTATCCTTTTCACTTCTCTCCAAATTTGCCATATTTATATATGACTTATATATCAATAATTAGCATAAATATCAACATTTCAAGAAAAAGAAATAATAATTTAATTTTTGAAATAAAACGAAAAAAAAGAATCATTGTCGCACAATATTTGCATGAGAGTTTCTTACACTTTGGACTTTGAAATGTAAATCTGACGACACAATATGATCGGATGTCGCCAATAGATTCGAATTACCGTTAACATAAAAAAGAATCATAACATAATTAAGTATACTGAGACACACCCGTCCTTTCTACAACGCGATTGGTCAGAATATGGTCGAGCCTCCAAGACGTGACGTGAGAGTAAAATGACCTTCGATATCCTTTCGATTCGTGTGCATACGTGACGGCAATTGCTTTATATATGTATTGTATCGTTAACACCAAAATTCTCTCTCTCCTCCCCCCTCTCCATCACTTTTCCCGATTTCCTTATACTCACCTCTTATCATTATTGATAACTTTCTTTATTTATAACAAATTCGTCCAATAGAATTTTTTGTCAAATCATTTCTCCAAAAGTAATAAATGTGCAATAATTCTCGTTTTTCAAAAGAAATATTAAACATTTATTTCATTTTTTTATTTCAAAAATAATTTATGTAGCTACTCTTTATTTTATTATTTTAATTATTTTATTTATAGTAAATATTATAATAATATTAATATTATAATAAATAAATATTATAATAATAATAGTAAATATTAGTTCCATATATTGATAAAATAAAAAAAATGGTAAGGACCTCCGTAGCTCAATGGAAAAGTAACCAACCGGCAATTTAATAGATTCTGAGTTTCGATCCCCAACAGAATCAGTTCCCCATTTTTTCCCCAAAAATAATAGTAATAATAATAAATATAAAAGAAGCTATATCAATATTTAATAATAATAATAATAATAATAATAATAGTTAATAATAATAAAAAATTTACAATAGTGGTAATAATAATTATAACATACCGCTCTTATATGTATATAATTGTAATTATAACTATTATGATGATTAAAATCACATAATTATAAAAACAATTATTAAAAATTTAGACATAAGGTCAAAAAGAATAATTTCTTTCAAGAAAACAAAGAACAAAAAAAATTATCTAACATACATTAATTAATTTATAAATATATGCAACAATGCATTCATTCAATAGTTATAATTGACGAAAATTATTTTCCGCTCTGAAGTTAAAAGAGAAAAGGTGTCTTTAAAAAATTTGTTAAATTTTTGAATCGAAAATAATTATCCTCATATTTTTTAATAAAACATTTTACTATAATATTCAAAAAAGATAGTTTTGTAAAATAAACACAATGTGATGTTATTGAGAAAAACATTTTTGCAAACAAAAACTATGAAACTATATTACCATATTTTTATTGTGTGATTTAATTTCTACATTAGACATTGTAAATTAACATTTAAAAATAAGTTTTCTTGTTAAATACTTTATTAAATAACTTGGCAAACCGGTTTTCATGATGCAATGTAAAGGAACAGTCACATCTTTGTTGAAATTCCATTAGATTTTAGTTTCGCTCTGAGAATGCAACATTTTTCTTTATATAGCAATATCAATTCAATTAAAGAAGAAAAAAATCAGTTTATTCGATCTGAAAGCTTTCTATTTATAGCATTTTAAAGAGAGAAAGATTTTTATATCACATGTATAAAATTAGATTTATCTAATTTAAAGTTTCAGTCAAATAGCAAAGAAAAAAAACTTGTTTTTTATTGTTCAAAAAAATTAATGTTTTTATTTTATTTTCTATGGCAGTATTTTATTATATTTTGTTGTTATTATTATTATTATTATTATTATTATTATTATTATTATTATTATTATTATCATTATTATAATAATTATTATTATTATTAATTTTTATGATTAGTATTTACGTACTATTAGTAAAAATTAAATTTTTTACTTATATTTTTAAATATCCCGCGCTGCGCATAAACGTTTGCGCATGTTTAAGTTCGGCAATGGCTCGCAGGTAGCGAACAAGTTCTCTCACAAGTGAGATACTACTGCTACTCTATATAAGAAAAAAGCCTTATAAGTTCTTTTTTTATGCTAATATATAAATAAAATTATTAACTAAAAACTAAAATAACTATTTTACTGACAAAATTAAGTTTAATTATTATATGATATTATCACTCGGTTGTTTTAAACAAAATTAAGTTTAAATAAATAAAAAATTAAATAAAATAAGAATAGTTTTAAAATGAATTAGTTTTGCAAAGAATAAATGTTACTATTAATTATAAATTTATAAATATACATAATTATATAATTATAAGTAAAATTATTATTATTATTATTATTATTATTATTATTATTATTATTATTATTATTATTAGTTACTATTTTATTATATACTTATTCCCGTCACGTATGTACTTTTACGAAACGAAAGAATTTATTATTACTATTATTATTTATTGAAATAATTATTTTTATAAATATATTTACTTATTTTACGTTGTTTATTTTTACTATTTTTTTCTTATTTTTAGTGATAAAATTTTTTACAAATTCACTTCTTTCATTCACTGAAGAAGAAACAAACTTTTTGAAAGTATTTTTTTTTTAAATCATAAACCAAGGAAAAAATTGAGTTATTTTTAAGCCCCTAAAGTTTTGAACGTTCAAATGAACGAATCTTTTTGTTACATTTTTTTTATGTTTTAATTTTCGTAGAAAATATTAATTTACAAATTAAAAAATGAATTATTTTCCTAATATTTGTGTTAAATTTTTCTTTTAATTGTCATTTAAAGATAATAATATTGAAAAATATTAAAAAGAAAAAAATTTCGTTCATTTGAACGTTCAAAACTTTAGAGACTTTATATTTTTTTGGTTTTGTGAAGAAAACATTTTTCGATGTTCAATGTCAACGCCAACTTCAGGGACCTTATTTTTCTCTTGGAAGAATTTTTTAATTTTGTGATTAAAAAAAAAGCTGTGCATTTGAAATGAAAAGAATAACGTTTACATTGATACGGAGTGAACGTTCCATTGCAACAATTTCTTAACTATTTATTATTAAAATTATTTTTTCACCTATTATCTTACTTTAATAATATTTAAACTATCAAATGATCATATTAAATTCATAATGATTGATTAAATAATAATAATTTTAATCAAATCCGCAACGAAACTTTATATTTTCACTTGTTTTCATTGAAAGAGAATTAAAAATTGTAGTTGCAAAACCAAAGAAATTAAAAATCATCAACTTTCTGCAGAGATTGTATTAATGTGGTTGAACACCTTTTAGTTATATGCTGTATATTCAAGAGGATTAGTATATATAGACAAAACAAGCAAACGGTCCATATCGCTTTTTTGCATTATTGAAAGAAATTTATCTTTTTGCAATTGCACTTTGTTGATTTTTAGTAACATTTCTGACCCCAATCTGCTTTATTATGCACATTTATATTGGCAAAACTGCGTGAGTTTTTGGCCTGACGTCACTATCAGCGTGACTTGAATCATCAAATATTTGCCTATGCGGCAATTAACTGAATCTTTATTGCTCCTTTTTCCTAACACGACAAGATAAACAATAAAAAATAGCCAATCGTAAAAAAAAGAACTATAGTAAAATTAATTTTCAACACTATACTTCTAAGTGTTGAAAATTGAGTATTCTGATCTATCAAATTTTGTATATAAATCGCAATAATGAACTAAGTGCTACGATATATATTATTATTTTTTTTTTTTTGAAAAGAAAAAGAAAACAATCTGCTGCTATAAATATACATTTCACTATAATTAGTCCGGTACTAATTTACTTCAATCGTCTACTAAGTGTTTTTAAAGGAATGGTTAAACGTAATGCTAGAAAGTATTTCAGTTTACATACAGTCATTAAGAACTTATACAGAAAAAGTAAATCAGCACTTATCAAACTTGTTCCAATCAAATTATTATTATTCACCTAACTAGACAATGTACTTTTTTCTTTCAATAACAAAAAAAAACTTTTTCTAGCAAACAATTTATTTAAAAAAAAATGCTATCATCAATTGCCAATAAAGTTTCGTCAACAAGTGTGAAAATAATTATTTTTAGTCGAAAACAAATTCGTTCTACAATATTCTATACTTTTCAGAAAATATTTATACCAATACGATGAGTTTCAAATCATAACTTATAAAAAGGAAATATTCCTCTTTTGTAATTGCTAGACATATAAATTAAGTTCATTAATTTTAACAATACGTTGCACAGATACTATATTCGATGATGTAATTTATTTTCCAGTATCGAATTTATAATCATAATTATCTGTATATTTATAAATATATATATATGTATAAAAAATTACTATACCGGTAGAAGGTGTTCATATTCTTGCAAGGTGTGTAGAAAAAAAATGGCTGATTCGTTGGAATATTAAAAGGTGACGATCTCATTTTGGTGGGGAAAAAAATTTTTTTTTTTATTTGCCCATGCGTTGAATTGACCATTCTTGCTGACAAAGTGGACAGCGATTATTTTGTTTCACCCAAAGTGACATGCAGCAATAATGAAAAGAATGATTACATTCTCCCCAGACGACCACACAGTCCTGCCTTCCATAGAAGTCCTTTTTACTTTCCGCTTGGCAACGTAAACACGCATCTGAAAATTGATAACATAAAAAAATATATACAAGTTAAAATTTATTTTTAATTATTAACGAAAAATTAAATATTTAAAATCAAATACCATTCATGATTTAAATATTTGATAGTAAAAGTTATTAATTTTCTATTTAATTTGATTACAATAATTATGCCCAATATTTAATAATTTCATACTAAAAAATTTCATACTTTAAATTTTTTAAATTCAGAAGAACATTCTAAATTTTTGTGTCTTTTCTGTTTAAGAGTTAAACTATAAAACTACCGCGAATTCTAATATACAAAACCTTCAACCTTAAAGTTTACAATTTACATTTACAATTTACGTAAATAAATTAACTTCAAACGGTTTCAATTTAAAATTTTAGAATCTTGAAATGTTGAATGAATTGAATTAGAAATTTTAATAAACTTAGATTTTTGTAAAATTTTTCATAATTCAAAATCATCTAAATTTTTTGTAAAATTTCTCAACGTATATTTAATTAATTATTTTTAAAATTGGATTTACAGAAGAATTTTATAATTAAAAACACTAAAATTGAATTTTGAAAACGTTACAATAAATAATTTCAAAATTTCAATAATTAAAAAAAAAAAATTCAATAATTTAAAAATTTATTAATAAAATTCTTTATAAGAATTAAATTTCAAGAAACATTCAATTATTCAATTAATAATTTAAATTTAAATAATTGAATTCTCAGGATCCTAAAGTTCTGAACGTTCAAATGAACGAAATTTATTTATTTCTTCTAAAAATTAAAGTTTTATTGTAATTATTTTGCTTCACTATCGAAAAAAATTAATTACTGAGTCTATAAACGTTAAATTTTAGTTTATAAATTTTTTTATGATTAGTAATTTATAAAAATATCTTCAATAAAAAATATTTCGTTCATTTAAACGTTCAAAACTTGGTGATCATGAATTCTCGTAAAATTTTCTAATAAAAATTTATTTGAAAATGAATTTTAGTTTTTATTTTAGAGAATAATTAAATTTCAAGAAACATTCAATTTTTTAATCAATAATTGATAAATTTACCTAATTGAATTCTCGTAGAATTTTCTAATAAAAATTTATTTGAAAATGAATTGAGGTTTAAATTTTAGAGAATAATAGAATATGAAAATAATTTTTAATAAATTACATGGTAACAATATTTTTATAACATAAAATATTAATTTTAACACTCAATCCACTTTAATAATTAAAAAACATAAAGAAATCGATCGTTAATTAATCATTATCTTTATGTTTTGTTACAATAATTATTAAATTTAATTAATTTCAAAAAATTTGACTTTGTAATTTTTGAAAATCTTAATTCCTATAGGAAAATAGTAATAATTAAATATTTAAAAAAGAAATTATTGTTTTCGAATAATTTTTTCCGACATTTTCTAAAAACTAGCAATTAAATTTTTTTACATTTAATGAAATTCGTAAATACTTTTAACTTTTTTTTTAATAAAATGTTTTCCTATATTTTCTAAAAATTTGCAAATTTTCTAATTGACAAATGTAATTTATAAACATTTTTATCCTTTATTTTTCAAAAAAAAAACTTTAAATTTTATTAAAACAATGAAAATTAAGAAATAGAACTGATGCAAATTATTTCCTTAATGAAAATTTTCTACAAAAATATTTACATAACCGGAAAATCTATTATTTGTCTTATCAAATGAAAAATAATGAGTTTGTAAAAATGTTGTTTTTAAATAGCCCGCGCTGCGCATTAACGTTTGCGCATAATGAAGTTCGACAAATGACTCACAGGGAGCGAACAAGTTCTCTCGCAAGTGACACAATGACAGCAATTTTATATAAAAAAAAGTCTTATGAAACCTTTTTCTCCTATTAGTAGACTGGAAAAAAATTATTTGATTCAAATAACCGATTACTTGTCTATTACCAAATAAATATTTATACTCCAAATAGTTTTTATCTAAGAAAAATAATAGAAACATAACTTTAAAATATGTTTTTTAAGTCCTTCCTAAGAAGCGCGTCACAATTATTATTAATATTATTAACATTATTAATATCAATTAGAATTAATAATTAATTCTTCTAATCAACAATCGTGATATTAATAATTAAGCAAATAAAAAAAATACGAGAATAAATTATTTTGTCATTCCTGTTATAATAATAAAATAATCAAACTTGAATATTTATTTATACCTATATATATATATATATATATATATATATATATACCGATAATTATTAGCTCATTGGTGAATTACCTCAATAAATTATTGATAAAGCGATCAATCAATATTCATATAATATTAAATTGAAGAGCACACTGACGCTCGCCAGGGGATCGGATAAAGAATAAGACGTGCCTCCAAGATCTAGAGAGCTGATTGGTCGAATCATATACACGTCTCCGGACTTCTTTTTTTTTTTGTATAGCTGAGAATCATCATTACCATCTCCACTTGATAATTCTTTATCATTTCAACGTGACTCGATAGACTTAAAAATTTACCAATTTCCATTAATCATATATTTTTAATCTTAATATATCTTAAATTACCATTAACAATGTTATAGTAATTATTATTCCAATTATTATACTTTAAAATTTCAATTCCGTATTGGTGAAATATTATCATAAAATTATCATATTTTATATTCTTTCACTTTTTAGTAAAGCAATAAATGTTACAGGCTAATCAATTATTAATTAGTTCTATCTTTAATAATTAATTATTTCTTTATTAATTTATTAATAAGTAAAAATAAAACACATTTCCTCCTGTCATGTATAGGTATTAATTCGCTATATTTTTATGCGGAAACGCATTTATTGTAATGCTAATAAAGTTATTTTATAAGTTAATTTTAGCATTGCGGATTTACTGTTCGGAAAAAAAGTGTTCTTATTTTTTTTCCACAGTTGACGTTCTGGATGAATGAATTAAAACTATATTATAGAATTATGTATCTAAAAAAGAATTATAATAAAAAAAAAAACTGAGCGAAATAAAATCCATTCATTTCCTCATCTCTCAGTTTTTTATAGTATTGACAGACTTAATGCGTTGGTAAATTTCCACTCTATCGATGTCTTCCTTTTCTTTTCGCATCACACTGTACGTGGTATCGTCTTACTTTTCACTTTTGCATATTCGTTTACTTTCATTCGGTAATTTCCAGAATAAATTCCAGATAGTATTTACATTTTCGTTATCTATTTGATACTACATATACTATTTGATATACTATTATTTTACTACATGAAAATTAATTGCAAACATGCAAATTTCAACTGCGGCAAAAATTTGCAATTAGGTTCTAATGATGTAGTTCATGTTTAATAAAAAAATTCTCTTAGGCTTCAGTTTAGGTTATTTATCCAAAAGTCAATCGAGTTTTCTTCTAAGGTTTTTGGTAGATTTTCAAGTCTTCGAAATAATTAATCACGTATGTTAAAGAATAGTTAATTTTTGAAATATCTTGTAACGTTTTTGAGAAGAAGCATGAGGTCAGCAATTTTCCTTAGGAAATTGCTAATCATTTCCTACAGTTGACAAATGCTATTTTCATTTATGTTCACAAATTCTATCTGTATAGAATCCTCCTCATAAAGGTTCTGTTACATTTCTCTTTATTTGTTTTGAAAACAAAAGATTGAAATGATTTTCTCAAAACTTTTTGGATTCATTGGATTTTTGAATTTAGATACCAAGGCCTAGATCGGAGTCCTTCCTGTCCCCACAAACTCTGATAATTGCAAAACTTTGGTCTAAGTTCGTAGATTCACCTACGGAACAATATTCTCTTGCAGATCTGTTCGTCTCGTCGCAATCTCTTCCTACGTGACTGCTGTAGCCATAAGTCAAACACCTATTGACTATCACTCACTTCTTAAATGGGCAAGATCCCCTTCCTTTTATGTGACCCAATTTCTCCACTCTGATCAACCTCTTCCTAATCGGTGTTGTCTACAATTCTCGTCACTTGCTACTTGGTTCCTAAACCATCATTTTTTTTTGCCACTGGTTTCTTAAGAACTTACTACAATATAGTTGTAGGACTTCTACACACCTTGGTAAGGCAATCCAAATCACGAATTTCAAGTGTTATCTCTCGATTCACCGCGAAGGCTTCGAACTTATACTGTCGATTACCTTGATGATCTCAACGATGAGAGGCAAAGAGGTCCAAAGTCCAACAAGGATTTTGCAGTTACTTTCGATTTTTATTTACAGATATTTTTTCATGATGAAAAAATATCCCAAGTCTGAAGTCTGAATTTATTATTCAACAAAGTTCGCCTAATGTTTTTAGTGTTTGCCTTCGGTTTTCTGGAAATTAGTTAATTACAAGCTTTTCCTAGTCAAATCCGATTACTGTTGCAGATCCTACAGTTGCTTTCGGTGCACTCGAGGACGTCGCGCTGAACCTGAACCAAAATCGAACATCATTAGAAAATTTCGACATCTGTATCTTTCAGGATCCTGAATAATATAAGTATTTGTTTGCAGTTTTCATGCTCTGTTCAGCTCTAAAAGTACAAGACTAACAGTACTGAAGCTACTGCTGATTAGGAGTGTTCTCATACTTCTGAACTAAACACATTATCCAGGGTACCCTATTATGTTTGTCCTGAACGTAGAATAAGAGAATATTAACAAGGTACTACTATTTCGTCAAGAACTTCTGCAAATGTTCCTCCAACAACTATTTTATTTTCTTTGAAACTATTTCCAGTTCTCTGGCGAGGAAACGTAATAGACAAGGTGGTCCAGGTAAATGCGAGTACTCCTAAATTCAAGTCGACTAATTGTAAAGCAAAACGTTGGTTGCATCTAAGATAATTTACATACACCCAAAAAGGTCCCTGATGACATGTAAACAAACCATTAAATCCCATTAGTAAATAAAAGACAAATGTCTTTTCCTACTAATAAAATTTTTCAGTTAGACCACATGCCTGATCACTTACCTGATCCAGAGAAATTATCCTAATTCGAATTACCCATCCACTACTCAACTAAATCAATACTTATCACCCCATACTCCATCCCTCCAATAAAACTGGCGTCAAACTAATGTTTATATATTACTTTAGAAATATTGACATTAGTGACGTCTTTCCCAAAAAAAATATATTATTGCGACATTAAACTATAATAATAAACTATTAATTTCATTCTTCAATAAATATTTATGTAACATTTGATAAAAATGATAAGAATGCCTCCAACAATTAAAAGAAAATCTGTTTAACTGTATTTACAACATGAAAATAACCTTCAGAAAACACAATCAATGTATAAACCAAACAATAATTAAAAATTAACGTTAAATCATTAAATTCTTTGAAAATACGGACATAATTATTATTATACATATAGGTAAAAGATACACAAATTATTTCACATTTATCCGATGCTACAATAAAGTTAAACATTTTTCATTAAGAAAAAAAAGCGAAAAAAAAATTATACTAATTCGAAAATGCAAGGACACACATAGAAAAAAACAGTTTCAAGGAATAATTTTTATAGTGGAAAAAATAATAACAAGAAACAATGAGAACATGACAAGAAAAAAAGTGTAACGTCTTTGTCAGTTTTCTAATAAATATTAATGATTACAACATAAAAAATACAGTAATTATATTATAGTTTAATGACCAATCAGCTTCTAAAGGCCCTTATTGTTAAATACATAGCGCCTTTTATTAAGTTAAATAATACAATATTTAATTACACAAAGATAAAGTTGAAAATGTTGGTAAGATAAAAATAATAATATTAATAATAATAATAATATGAAAAATATAACAAATTTTTAAAATATTTTCTCGAAATATTCTGAAACATAAAAATCGTTATACTTAAATTGTTTGAAGGTTGTTAATTTATAGATATGAGCAATTAATGCTAAACCAGAGATATAGTAATAGGTCATTATCTTTTTTTTATAACTATCTTCACTTTATCCTATTGTTTATCACTAAATACCCAATTAGTTACACCTCCCAAAATTCGTCTCCTATTGGTTGAAATTTTTAAGGCCCGTCTTCTATATAGATATATAAAAGACTATATAATCTCTTCTCAAAATTACATTTGAGTTTAATTCTTAAATCCAGTACCTACAGTGTAATTAAGAAGAGACGTGTCTTTTTTAATTTGATTTAAATTTCTTTGTCAAAATTTAAACAGTTTTTAATCAACTGGTGAGTGAATAGACTTATTCTTTAATAGAAAAAAAAATCTAGTTCTTATAGTTGTTTTTTCTAACACAAAAATAATTGTTTCCTTTTTAACGGACATTTGTTTATTTATTAACAATTAACAATATTTATAACGATTTGTTTTGATCGGTTTGTGTTGCTTTGTCAAAAGCTTTGTTCCACTAATCATTTACACCCAACGATTGTGAATTAAAAATTGGATTTACTTAACAAAATTATAAGGTACAGTATTTTTTGTTCTGTATTTTGGAAAAATTAAAAAAAAAACACAATTATAACCGATAAATTGTTGGTACATTTTTCAAAAATCTTGTTGATTACTTTAACTAACAGAATTTAGCACTAAATGGAACTGAGTTCTATTGTTCGTATTTTTATTTTCATACGATTTGACCGAATTGTTTTACTGTAGTATAGACAAACGGATTTTCGAAATCTTATGCACATTCCAAATTTGAATCAACTTTGAATTTGAATCAGTTATCAATTTCATTAACTTGATACTGATGCATCATAGTGTATGCATATTGATTGAAAAAAAATTAATACTTATCGCTGATAGAAATTTAGAGAAGATAAAAGATAACAGAATATTAACCTGCACTTTTGATTGCTTTGCATAAAAAAAATTACACCGTTACATTGGGTGTAAAAATGAAAACAATAAACATCGATAGAAAAAGCAGCAGTAATCATTTGTTTTTAATATCCTCTTTTTTTATTTTCCGTAAGTATTCTTATTCTTCTTTTTCTTCTGTTTATTAATTTTATGTTACACGTTATATAATACCATCCGTAAATAATAGACAAAAACAAATTATCTATTTTTATTTATATGTACCTTCCGTTGTGACCACAACTTCATTTCATGTAAATGGAAAAAAGATTTCTTTTTAAATACCACCGGAATAAAGACAAGATTATTACCTATACATATATGTTTCTTTTCTGACTAAAAAAGAATGTTACCTATATGTATATATTTAAAAGCAAATGTCAACTAATACAAAGTGTCAGCTTCATGCACTGATTATGACTTGACTGTCAGATGACGATGTTATCTCAGTGATTTTCAATTGTCAATAAACAATTAGGACTATAAAATTAATGAGAGAATCATGTCGCAGATAAATCTCTGCAACAATTCTGTCAAAAAGTTTTTCTTCAACAAAAATTCTACACCTATATCTATATTATTCCACACGAAAAAAGCAGATCAAAAGTCTGTGTTCTGTGTTTGCAATTCAGACAAAAATTAACTCAAAATACATAAATTGAAAACAGGAAGTGAAGTAAAAATTCCAACGAAAAAATACTATCTAATCTGCTAAATTTATTTGTTATATTTAATTTTTTTTTCACTAATAGCAATATAACTTCGTAGAAATTGCAATTTTTCAGAATCTGTGTGGAGATTAATATAAATCATCTTTAAAGAACCGCAGTTGTCAATTTTATCTCTTTTACAATAAATGTAATCTCTAAATAATATGTAAATAATCCACATCTGATATATGTTTCTCATCCATATAGAAAAAGCGAGTCTCAAGTAATGAGAGGATCATATTCCGTATAATATTCATTCATTGCAGTGTGCTAAAATTTTTGAGAAATATTTCAACACTTTTTCACAACGTGGGGACTCTTTTACAAATATAGAAAAACGCTTTACTGTAGAAATTTTGTTGTCAAATTCATCATTTTACTTAAATTAGTTGTATTTTTCAGTGTCAATAGATTTTTTTCGCGTGCCACTTATT
Source organism: Leptopilina myrica (nomen nudum) (assembly GCA_032872475.1). Classification (NCBI taxonomy): domain Eukaryota; kingdom Metazoa; phylum Arthropoda; class Insecta; order Hymenoptera; family Figitidae; genus Leptopilina; species Leptopilina myrica (nomen nudum). Next base: position 8,883,184 of record CM065458.1, read on the forward strand.
AAAAACATGGAAGAAGTTGTGGAAATGGCAGAAAAGGTATTTAAAGAAAAATTTAAAAATTCAATGAATGGAAATAAACTCATACTGTAATAATTAATAATTATTAATTCAGTAATTATATATTTATATATACTTTAAAAACCAGTTTTCATACACATTTCTCATCGGTAAAAAAAGATGACAAAGAATAAAATTTTCCATCCTTTAAATATATATATTCGCACCTAACGATGAAGACGAAAAAAAAAGAAAGGATCCAGTTGATCCACCTGTTAATATATTCGGGATAAATTTATCAACAGGTGAATCAACCGGTCCTAAAAATAATAAAAATTATCCACAAATAGAAACACCAAAAAATAAACTACTAAAAGTGTATCGAACCTGAATTTTCTATTTCTGTAAACCAAATTCTCTCCCAAGGTTTCAAACATTCTTTCTTTTATATTATTGGTTCTCTCTTTTCATTTGCATGAATTATTTTTCAAAAAGTTTGAAAGTTATTGACAATGTGAATAAATTACTATATTAGAATTTCATTTTTCTCAAATGAATCATCATTTTTTATGCAAAATCTTCCACAATGAGACTATAGGGTTAATGTTTATTTCTTTTTGGCTCTTTCTGCTTAAGTCAGTTGTGGCAAATAACCAATAAGATAAATATCTTCGTACAACAAGAGAATAAGAAAAGACGAATAGGGATCAAAGAAATGTTATCGTTAGAGAAGCATCGAATACGTGCGACTGATCACAACCAAGGACTGGTTATAGAGACAAAGTCGATCGAGTTCAAACTTCTCGAATATTCCACAAGGAAGACAATACTGCACTTTTTTCATTACTACTAAGCAACAATAGATCAAGTTTGCTTAACGAAAATTGTATACAGAATCTTTTCATTGTTTTCGAGAAGAACCACATTTTTTTCCAACTGCCTATAAAAAATCCTGTCCCTCTCTTAAATGATGGAAACTTTTCAATGGATCTGCTTTAAACGGTTTGTTAATGCAAGATCAAGAACTACCAGTTTCTATGTTACACAATCAATAAAATAGTTAATTAACTGTATAGCACAAAGTAATCTTATTCTGCTATAGGAAGCAAATTTTCCTCCCTTTATATTATAAATAATACCATTAATCACTTATTGATGTAATTTATCTTAGAGAACAGTTTTGTTTCACTAAACTTGTTTTTAATTAATCGAAATTTGAAGCAATTGTCATCAGCATACGTATTAGAACATTAAACGAATTTTCGTTGGTCCCTAAATGTTAACATAACATTAAAAGTAATGCACCTAGAGCAATTACTTCCCTTGCTGTCTTGAAAATGGTGCATCTGAAGATAGCCTACAGTAAAAACTATATACATTTAGATTTTGAAGTTCAAATTCTCTTGATTGCATCATTTTTGCATCAATTTTAACCCAGCCAGAAACCGAGTCCAAAAATGAATATAGAAAAATAAAAAAAAATAATAATAACTAAAATGCTAATAGAATCACCAAAACATTCCGTACCAATTTTATCAGCTACCAAACCAATTTCGGCATGACTAAAATTATGGGCACTAGGCATAATTCTAGCAGTACCCACAAATTATTTCCTTTCGTGAAAGAATCCTGCAGAAAAAAAAGGATAGAATACTGAATTACTGGTAAAGAAAGTAGAAAAAAAAGTGAAACGAAAAAAAGTAAAGTAAACGAACTTGGTTATCAAGAAAGATACATTAGACTCAAACAATGTGGAATGACACGCAATTGCATGACAATTACAAACGCATGATATAACTTTATAAATGATATGTCTCTTGTAATCAATTGTTATCCAATAACTATGCTAAAATTTAGAGATGCTACTAAAATGAAAATAGTATATAGGTTTTGAGAAAAATATCCTCGCATGTATACAGAATTCGTTGTTCCTAAATACATTTCTAAGATCATCGTACCATTAGAAACGACCGGCAATGAACCATGCCTCCTGGTCTGGGTCTTTTTCAATCCTGAGATCAATTCGCACAACTAACCGCGAGTTTCCCCTTCCAAATCAGTTTCAACAAGAAGGAGGCGGTGCTTCAGGTCTCAACAGCGTATATATAAAAGACAAACCCCGCGATCTGATTAACAAACTTGCCAAACATATAAAGCGAAATACATTTTTCATATCGCGAAACCAGTAATCATATACACTGGAAAACCAGAAGTGTCGTGAAAAATTATACGATAGTCGGATTTTCCCCCATTCACCAACTTTCGTATACAAAAAAGAAAAAAGTTATTTCAAACAAGGGATTATTCAAGTGCGAGCACTCAACCTGAGTGATTATTGACTTTATTGTTTTTCCTTGTTAAAGGGTTTGAAAAATTAGACACTAAGGATTGCGAAGGTCAAAGGAAAAGTGCTGTGTGAAAATTGCAAAACAGGATTTGCCAGTAGGAGGCGCGCATTTCCTCTAATATTAGGCAACGGCACTGAGTCGGCTTTTTCCCTCGACTTCTGTCATAACACAACCACGTGTGCCGGCATTCACACGATTTCTCAAACACCAATAATTATTTCGCTGGAAAAGAATTTTTTTTAAACCCCAAAAACGGCTATTATTTCAAAAACGGTTTTCGATATATTAAAAATACAAAAATAGTGATAAGGAGGTGACAATGTCCTCATCTAAGAGAAGGCAGATGATGCAACCATGGCCCCTTTGTGTGATGCCTTTTGCAAAATCGAAGGTAAGAAACTCATCACACTTTTACATGGCAAAAACTTTTAACAGATGAGAATTCTAGAAGTCAGCTAAACTGCATGTTGTCTTGCTGCTTTTTACAACATCACAATCCTTTCACAACATGATACAACAACCAAAAAACAGTAGAAATTGGTATTTTTGAAGCTTTTCTAAAAACCCACTACAGAATCCTTTGAAGGATCTTTAGCATCAATGAACAGAAACCCAAACACAACAACCAAAAAAAACAGTAGCACTAAACAGTGAAAAATCGAAATCGGTACTTTTAAGCTTTTCTAAAAGTCCACTATAGAATGAAGCATATTATTAAATTCGATCTTTTAGCATCATTGACCAGAAATCCAAACACGACAAATAAGAAACTAATGTCTTTTATTTTTGGCACTGTGCAAAATGTAAAGTAAACATTCGTCATTTGTTGCAATTACCATATGTATACTGTTTCATCCTTATCTAGCACGAATTTGATAACCGGCAAACTATACTCTTATTATAATTACCATGATATTCAAATTTAAACAAATTGTTACTATTATGGCAGAGATTAGTTTAACGATCGGAATAGATAAAAGAAAAAAGTCTCTCTAACATTTTCTATTTCACGAAAAAACGCACAAAAGAAACTGAAACATGACCTATACAATACTAGTTTTCCGAAATATTTATTAGGGGGCTAATTAATAATTTTCTTAGGAAATCCAAAGGCAACCACCTCCCTTAATTTAAAAATGATGCAACCACAATTCAAAAATAGGTTCCTCTCGAAACACCGACTTAGCAACGGGTTCTCTCCTTTCCTCTCTCTCTCTCTCCCACATGAAATTCTTTGCTTTTCTTTGCCTCCTATCTCACTCCCACTTGACTTCTGGAAAGTTCCATGTATTTCCGTTGCCTCAAGTAAATGCACACACGCGTTCTTACAAATAAATATATCTCCTTGGCGTCAATCCTTTTCTTTCTGCAAAAAAAAAGAAAATTTTCTCTTATTTCTCCTATAATAAAGTCCCTAATTGAACACGATAATTCAGCAAAAAAGTGAAAGAAAAGTCCTTGGGCTATTTTTTTCGAATTTTGCAACACATTTCCCTCTAGTGGGATTCTCTGGAAGCAAAACTACCCCTGACCTTCACCTTGTCCTTTACCTTTCGATCCACAGCTGACAATATATATATACATATATGAACAAAAACTGGATGAGAGCAGACCTAGAATATTTAGCTCGTTTTATTGATTCGAGTTTGCGCTTAAAGGAAAATTCCGATGAGATTAATTTAAATAGAGAAAATTAATGGGAGAAAATTACCCATATATGTCGTTTTTGAATTATATAAATATATTGCAATAAGTCAACATGGAATAGAATAAACAGAATATGTTTTTTTGACGATCACGTGTTCTTATCGGAGTTCATGAATTGCGAAGAATATTGGTTATCGACTCATTTTTTATTTATATAGTGGGACGTTAAAAATTTGTCATAAAAGTTATAAATATTTTATAAAAGGAAAAATTTTAACATTTGTATTATTATTTTCGAGAAACATTATTATTGTGAAAATATATTCAAGAAACGCCAAAATTGGTAGAAGTTGCGGAATAAGTACCGACAGCTGACAAATATTCTAGTGGCGCCACTTGCCTTCGGCACGGCCTTAAGAACGGATCTTTTTCATCCAAATGATACTAAACCTAAACGGATCTTTTTTATCCAAATGATACTAAACCTAAACGGGTCTTTTTCATCCAAATGATACTAAACCTAAGCGGATCATTTTTTTCCAAATGATATACTAAACCTAAAATTTAAAAAAAAATGTTTCATTCTTTTCAATTTCTATATAAAAAAAGGAAAATTCTTTTCAAATATCTCACCGATAATTATTTACGGACCTACAGAAATTTGATCTGAACATTCAAAACATTAGAAAAATTAAAAATTGCAAAACATTTTGTAACGCAATAGAAAAATTTTTCAATTTTCCATCGAATAAATTTATATTATTTTCGCCTACTTGCGAAGGAATGAAATTCTTATGATTGAAAGTAAAAAAAAATACTAATTACACGTTTCTTGAGTAGTTTATCATAACTAATTCTGATTATTGATAATCAGTTGATTATAAATCAATATATAATCTGATTTAGTGGAGTGTTCGAGATCTTTCCATAGCGATAAAAAGATCAATTAAAAGTTCAACTGATGGCAATATAAATATGGTGTAGATGAAAAAGAACAATAGACCCTCCCTGTTTCTATTTTTGTTGTCAATTTATTAACTACATTCTTTGGATATTTCTAATTTTAGATCCATTGTTTATAACACTTACATATTCGTCATTAATTCAGTGGATTGAATTCAAAAATCAAGTCGAATTTTCCATTCCCCATAAATGAGAAAAATATTATTTTCATTTCGAATAAAGAAAAATTTGGTTAAAATTTATAATCACCTATATATAGTTAAATTAAATAATAGTAAAAATAAATAATTAAATAATATGAATGAAATAAATAATAAAAATAAAATTAACAATAAATATAATAAATTCGCATAAAAATATTATAAATAAATAAAAATTATATATTACAAAAAGTGAAGAAATAGAGAAAATTATAATAACAAAACTAATAGTGATAATAAAAATAATAATAATATTTATAATAATAATTATGGCAGTTTACAAATAATAATTGAATACTTTTATCAATTTTTTTTACAATTAATAATAAAAAAAACTAATAGATTTTTTGTTATAATTACTATCTGCACTAAAGTAAAGATACGAGAATACTTAAACAATGACTTTTGAATTGCGCGGTAATTATTAAAATTTTCAACTATCTTTCGAAAAACATTACATACAAGTATCATTCTCCAATCTTACTTTTATAATAAGTTTATTTTTTAATTAACATTAAAATTTATTTCTTAATTAGAATTAAACATTTTCAAAACAATTGAATTTTATGAAGAAGAATTTGATTAAAATTGTATTAAAAATAATTGAATTGTTCCAAAAAATTTATTAAAATTGCTTTGAAAATAATTGAATTTTGGCGAAAAATTTTACTATTTATAAAAATAATTGAATTGTTCCAAAGAATTTATTAAAATTTTAGAAAATAAATGAATTTTATGTTAAATTTTTTAATTAACATTAAAATTTATTTCTTAATTAGAATTAAACATTTTCAAAACAATTGAATTTTATGAGGAAGAATTTTTATTAAAATTGCTTTAAAAATAATTGAATTTTGGCGAAAAATTTTACTATTTATAAAAATAATTGAATATTGTTCCAAAGAATTTAATAAAATTTTAGAAAATAAATGAATTTTATGTTAATTTTTTAATTAACGTTAAAATTTATTTCTGAAAATAATTACTTATTAATTAAATTTCACTCAAATATTATCATTAACTATTTACTTTTTACTCGACAGTAAAAAGCAAAATTTCCATAATTTTTCGAGACATTTATAAAATCATTGGTTCAAAAAAAACTTTTCCTCCCTTTCTTATTATAAAAGAAAATTTGAATTTTATAAAGTAAATAAGAAAAAAAAATTTTAACTATAAAGTGGAAAGAAATTTTTTTTTTTGCAATAAATTTTTTCACGTATGATAACAAAATTTCTACACCTTTAATATATATAAATGAATGTCAGTAAAATTGATAATTTACCGACCCAGTGAACTTATTGATATCGTATATGAATAACTGTAATTGACGTAACTTCACGTACAGGAAGAGTAGACGATTTGGCGCCACTCAACTCATTTGCGTTACATGTGTACAATAAGCCAACGCGTGCTAGTCTCGTGATAATATTTTTATTTTTATTGTCTATTATTTATTTATAAAAATAGAAAAAATTGGAAAAATAGAAAATAGCAAAAAGAAAATTTTTCTTGTTAAATAAACGTCAACTTTTAAAAGAGAATCATTATGTAATAATAATGTTGTTATAACAAAATTTTTTTGCATGTATCATATAAATAAAATATATAAAAACTAACTGATTATTATTTTTATTATTATTTGTTAGTAGTATTACTATTTATTATTGGGATAATTTTTAATTTTTCTTTACTATTGGTATTCGATAGTTAATTTTTTATTCTACAGTGAAACCTGTTGAAACGCAACTTGATTTTTAAACATTTGTTACAAAAAATAATCCTTAAGAAATTATGTTATATTTTTATTTTGTAAAATTTTTATATTCTGCAACAAAGTGAAAAATTGATTCTTTTTGGACATTTTTGAATAAAACCAAATTTTCAAGAGTTGCATTCAGACAGGTTTGACTGTATTTTGATTATTGCATTTTTATTGTAACTACGATTATTATTCTCTTTTTTAAAAATAATTCTTAGTACTACTGGTACAAAAAAAAATTTCCAAGCCCGTTTACACAAGAAATAAATAAATTATTAATATTATAATTTACTGTTTTAAATTTAAAATGTTAATTTTAAATTCTTAAAACTTAATTTTTTAAGCTCTTTTTTGTTGTTTCAAAAAGAGAATAAAATAAATTAACATAAACCTAAAAAAAATAATCGAATACAAATAAAAGAGAATAAGCAGAAAATAGGAAAAATTCCAAAAATAGTTAAGAAAAAAAGCAAATGATGTAAATTGTATATATATGATAATGATGTAATACGTAATTTGTAATGAAAAAAAGCTCTGTTGACAGACTTTGTATAACCTTTCCCTACTAATACTAAGTCTGCTCATGACCGGAAATATTTTTATGAAATTTTTAACCCGACCCCATTTACTGTTATTCTTGAGCTTTCATATAAAAAAAAATAATAAAGAATAATGTTTATTTAATATCGGATTTTATATATAAAGAAAGAAACCATATCAATTCAATTATAAATATTGCATAAAGTCTTAATTATAAATTTGCAAAATATCTTAACTGTAAATTTGCCAAATGTGTCAGAAATTAATTTCTAAAATAAAACATTAAAATATCGAGGAATGATTAAAAAAATTTATTTTTTAAATTACTTTTTCAATTAATTGTTAAACATCAAATTTTATTTAATTAAAAAAGAAGACATTTTTACGATTAGAAGAAAATTTAAAAAAAAAACACTCCAAGAAAAGTGAACGGTTCTTTAAACTTCGCGGCAACAAAAGCGCGCTTGATTTAAATATCGGGAGAATATTTGCAAAAAAAAATGTCTTAGTTAATTTTTTGTAAACTTAATTCCTCTTTTAGTATTTTACTATACTATTTGCTACTACTACAAAAAATTGAATATTAAATTATTTAATTTCATTTGCACTTTTAAAAAATTAATAGATTTCATTGTTATAAACAATAGACTTCGATATTATCCCGAGAAATGGACTTTAATCACTTTCAAATTTAAAAAAATTGTTAATTAATTTTCTCTATGGCGCAAAAAAAAAATAATATTCTTTTTCCCCAAAGAACACGCTGATGATTTTTATACCAATGGAAAAAGAAACTTTCAAAACAAAACAAGTAAAATTTTTTTTCTTGCCTACATTTTCAACAAAAGATGTTAATGAATTTTTCACAATAATAAATGTATACGAAGGAATTCAAAGTTTAGTTATAAAGTTCATTGAGGTTATCATTGTAATGTACACGAGAAAAGTCAAATAATCACTCAACAAGCAGCATCACGCATTTTTTTTTTCTCAAACGTCTTTCCTTTTTCTTATTGGTTCATCATCATTCGGTCATCTCTCAAATACTAATACAATTCCGATAAACAACCCATATAAATACATCAACTTCATTTATTAACCCTTCATTATAGTTTCTACTGTTTCTTTGCGTTAATTGTTGTGAATATTGTAATTAGAAAAAAAACAAGCGAATCGTTCGTTAAAAGTTCTTTAAGGTAATTTTTAATTTTAGTTAATTTATTTTTTATTTCTAGAATTTATAATAGTTTACAGAGACATTTTTCTTTTACTGTTCGGGACAAAGTTGAAAAGAAAAGTGAACAGTTTTTTTTAAACTTTACTAAGCGTTTTACATTAAAAAAAAAATAAAGACGTAACTCACAATAACATTTAAATTATTTAGTGCATGTTTTCAATCCTGCAATCTTTTATTTATTCTTTAAAAAAATGGGTCTTATTGTTAAAAAATAAAAATAATTTTTAAAAAATTTCCTCTACTTTCTTTCAGTAATGGAATTTAATTTAAAAATCGTTTACCGATTTCTTTTTACGATAAAAATATTAAATATTGTCAGTGAAAATTTGTTTTTAAATTTCTATTACAATTTCTGAAAAACTTCAGGCCTGCAAATTTTAAAACCTATTAAAAATTGAATAGAATAAACATAAAAAGGATATAATTAAAATAATTATTTAGTAATAATATTATTCTTTATTACTGTAATATTTATTTAAAAATTAAATTTGTCATGTAAAAAAAATTATTTTTCTTACTTAATTACAAATTTCAAACTTAATAATTTGTTAGACCTATTAATGGTACAGATAAAAATATGCAGAAGTAAATAAATAATAAATTGCTATCATATAATTATTGACAATTAGTAAACAATTGTTTTTAAATTGATAAACCAATTACTGTTATAAATAACAAACAACCCACTAATTCTTCCACTTTCTTTGTGACTTTATTTTCAATTTAAAATTTCTACTATATTTTAAATAAAAAAATGTAATTACAAATTAAATAAAGAAATTAAATTATAAATTAATTAAAAAATTAATTAATATTCCGTCACTAATAAAAAAATATTATAGTTTCAAAAATTAAAAATGATGTTTTACATTTAAATTTTTCATTTAGAAACTTAATAATTAATTTTGACGATCACGCAAAAGCAAATAATAATAAAAAAAATTTAATAAAAAAGTATTTACAATAAAACTAGAATTTCTCGAAGAAATAAAAAATTTTGTTCACTTGAAAGTTCAGAATTTTCTGCACTTAAATCAATTTTACTCAAAATAAAAATAAATATAATAAATAAAAAATAAATAAAAAATAAAAATAAATAAATAAATAAAAATAAAAATTTGTAAACACTACATTAATTAAATTTAATTAATTTCCAAATTGCAAATAAGAATGAAAACTAAAATTTGTAAACACTACATTTATTAAATTTAATTAATTTTCAAATTGCAAATAAAAATAAAAAATTTGTTTTTCTCTAAAAGTGAAAAAATTAGGTCAAAAATATTTATTATTAAACTAAAAATAATCACCCAATTCCGGTCTATTAAATTGATAAAAATCACTATAAATTTAAAAGAAAAAAGAAAAAAAACTGCGTGGCGCAAGTATCACGTGACAGTAGTGTTTTTCTTCGCGAGGTATCACGAGAAGAGAGCGTTAGCAGAAGAAGAAGAATTTTACACCAGTATTGTCCAGTTTTGTTTATAAAATGGATATTTCACATTTTCTGGATATTTATTGAGAACGAAAAAGAAGAAAAAGAGAGAGATTTCAATTCGATCTTTTTATCTCTGCTAATATAAAATTTACGATTAAACTTGCACAACACACGATAAATACGGTCTACATAGCAAAAAAAAAAAGAAAAAAAACAACTTTTTTTCCCCCAAGAAGAATATTGTTTTTAATTATTGGCGCCATATTACATACACTCTATTAAAATAATAATTTTATCTCAGGAAATAATGTTTTCCTTATCCTACAGAAGAAAAATTGAAAGAAATAATTTTTGTTAATTCTTGGATTTCAATTAAGTTGAATTATTTTTTCAATTCGATTTTTTTAGGAATTAATTGCATGTGATAGATTCTCAATGATAATTTTTTCGATCACTTATCTCTTTAGATTTAAAATTTTGTACAAAAGTCTAAAATATAATAAAGAAGGAATAAATAAATACATAAAGAATAAAATGATCTGCAAAAGTTTTAATATTTTTAAAATTACTACAAATTACTTTAAAAGTACGCTCCAGAAGAAATAACGAATATAAAAATTAAAAATTTTTTTTAACGAAAAAAATTATATTTTTAATTTAATTTTTTTTGAAAACTTTCTTCTGTCGTCAAAAAATTTCTTTTCAATTCGAAATAAAATATTTTCAACGATTGTTATGCGACGATTTAGCATTACATTACAAAGTGTCCGAAAATGTGTCTACGTTTACTTAATTGCTTTTACTCCCTGGATTATCGCTCGTACGAGAATTTACCTACAAAAGATTTTGGCTTATTACTTTTGAAAAATCCGAGTACAACTCATCATCTCCCACCATAATAATACAATTAGTAAACCTTTTATACCTTTCAGGCAAGAATTGTCCTTTTCTACCCTTGAAAAACTATCAGTTTTACTTGAACCTTCAAGTAGTGCGCTTTTCTATTATGCCCGAAATAAAAGTGAAAATATAGTCTAACGTTAATAAAACGTTTCATTTTATCCTTTTTAATCCAAAATATTTTAACATTAAAAATTTTTAATTATTAAATGAAGATTAATTAAATCTTCTTACTATCAATTTTAATCCCTTAATTAGTTATTCAAGATTCATTAAATCTTCTTAGCAATAATTTTAACTTTTTACAATTAAAAATCTAAGATTCATTAAATCTTCGATTTGAAAAAATTATTTTTTATTGTTGTATAGTATTAAAATTTTATTTCTTTTAACCCAATTATTAAATTATTTATTAATTTAACCCAATTATTAGTGAATTTCGAGAAAAAGTTATTTTGTGTCCTGTGTTGTCAAAAAAAATTTTAACAAAATCTACAACTCAAAAAAAAAGAGAGAAAAGATGAATCCAAATTTATTATTTCCTTTGCGAATATTGGTGAGTAATTTAGCAGAAAGTCTTAATTTGATACTTTAACAAAAAAGTAATTTACGAAAAAAATGCTCTTCCTAATGAGAAAATATAGTAAAAAGTAACTAAAATTCCAAAAATTCTGAACTTTCAAATAAAGAAAATATTTTTTCATTATAAATTTTTTTCGAAAATTACAGAATGCGTAAAAAAGCAAAAAAGTAAATTAAACATTTTCAAACTTTATGAATTAAGTTTTAATAGATGATGCAATATATTACTATAGTTGAATTTGAAAATAACCCTAAAGTTCAGAAATCAAGCAAATATTTATTTCCTTTTCAATAAAAAATTTGTTCATAAAAAATAATTTTTGTCATTAAAAAAATATTTAGAAGTTTTAAAATATTAAATTTACGATATGCTCCGAAAATTCGGAACAAAATATTCTTCCATATTCTTTTCTTTTTTCAAAAAGTATAAGAAATAAAATTTGTATACCTACCAAATTAGAAATTAAATTATCATTGATTAATAAATAATTGAAAAAAATTAAATAACGAAATTAAATTTAGCCAGAAAAAAATGAAAATTATTGAAAAGATTATGATAAATTTTGTACTAGGAAAAATTATTAAACAGAAATAAAAAATAAATTTCTGCATTTTTTGAAAAATTTTAAAGACATCAAATTAAAAAACTGAAATCAAAAAATTACCGACCGAGTAATTAAGCTACGATTATTTAAACTATTTAATCTCCAAAAACAAAAACAATGCGAATGGAAAACATCAACAAATAAAATTCAGCAACAATTTTGTAATTCAAAAAAATGTTTTTTTTAATATTTCCTTTTCTTCTACATTTTTAGAAGAAGAAGCTAATTTAATTTTCAAAACTTGGCATTTAAATAAAAATTTACCAACAAGTAAATAAAATAAATTCTTCTCTTGTTTCTCTGTCCCTATATTGATAATTGTCGTTCCTTTATTGTTTTCATGAGTTCAATAAACGACAGATTTTATAATTGTAATTTTAACTTCAGTGTTTACGAAAACGCTATAATATCAAGTTTATATAGCTTTTGACTAAATTTTTCAAAATTTTTAAATAGTTGACGCATTTTATTTTTTAGTGCATTGACAATTATATACGTAGTGAATTGACAATTAACGAATATGTCAAAATTCGATATAAATAACAATTCATCAATAATTCGATCAATAATAAACGTTCCTATGGTAAATGATTCTTAATAATTTGTGTTTATTTTTACCTTAATTTAAAGTTTCTATGTTCAATTTAAAAACAAAAGTAATTTTTGTTAAGTATTTTATGTGCAATGAAGAGTTTTAAAAACAGTAGTTTTTTGAAAGTAAAAAAAAATTTTAAGCAAAACAAAAACCTTGGATTTTTATTCCAAAAATTACAAACATAACCTCAAATTTTCTGCTTCCAAGATTTTTCTCTTTGAAGCCTGTTACATTTACGGAATAAAATCCTAAAGTGTCTAAAAATTTATTTGTTTCTCTACGTGACAACTTTTACCATTTTTTAAATAAATTTTACAAAAATTTGCAAAAAAAAAATGTTACTTTGAAAATGGTAAAATTTACTCTGAAAAATGGTAAAAATTCAGAAAGTCCAGACAATTGAGTTTTTACTTTAAAAATAGTAAAAGTTATTTTATTCCTTTTTGCCTAGAAAATAAATTCTTGTTCTCAAGAAGGAACAAAGCTTTTTAATTTTTTAAAATTCAATAAATTAATTATAATTTACAAAAAAATAAAATAAAAAATGAGTGACATGTAAATAAAAAATCAGTAAACTAAATAAATAAAAAATAATTAAAGAATATTTTAATAAAATAAATAAACAAAATATTCAAAATTAATATTTAACAAAATAAATATTTAAATAGAAAATCAGCAAAGAATAAATAAAAAATAATTAAAGAATAGTTTTAAAAAAATAAATAAACAAAATATTCGACAAAATTGATATTGTATTCTAGAATTAAAACTAACACAATTTTTATTATTAATTACAGGACCACGCGATCCTTCCAAATTACAAGAGGGTTCACACACTCGCGCCGAATTCAAATTTGGAATTGGATTGTGCCTCAAATACCACCCTTTTGACAAGTGTCAGTTCATTCAACAGTCAAGTGGATTTAATTGAGGAGAGAAAGAAAAATTTATCCACAAACGAAAATCAAAAATCAACAACAAAAAATTACTATGCTGAGAATTTGAAGATCAATCATCAAAATCCAATTACAAGAGCACAAATTTACGATCCATTGGGCAAAGGTTCTGACACTAACTACAAGCAATTAGATCCACTTTTAAAAGATTCACAATCTCACGATCATAAAGATATCATGGAATTGGAAAATGCAAAGGACAAGGTCTCATTTCAATTTGGAAGGGGATCGTCGAAAAAAATTAGTTTCACCTCCAAATATGCCACACAGGTATGTTACAAAAAAAATTGATTCAATTCAAAATTAAAAAGAAATTTGTTTTTCTTCAGGTCAAACCTGATAAAGAATATTGGTCCCTTTTAAACGACATTAAAGTCCACAACGTTTATCAACGAGAAAAATTATTCTCTTAATAAATTAAAAAAAAAAATAATAAAGCATCAATATTGCCATAAAAATATTAAGAAAAAATAAATTGATCTTTATGTTACGATAATAATAGTTATATAAATATAAATATTTAATAAAAAATAATTTTCGAATAAATTAAACAATTTTTTTTCGTTCATCAACGTTGTGGACTTCAACTTCGTTTTTAACGGAATTTATCTCATTTACATTGAGATAGAATATTTTTTTACAATTAATAATTAAAAATATAATTTCACAAAAAAAATTCTTTGATTTCAAATAACTTGTCTATAATTGTCAAATAAATATTAAATTGAAACAAATAATTTTAATTTAATTTAGATAAATTATATTTGAATCAATAATTTTAGTAATTGAAGTAAATGGCATTTAATTGACTCGCAACTATTAATTATTTCAAATAAAAATAAATATTTCTTTGACAATAGTCAAGTAATTGTTTATTTGAATCGAATAAATTTTTTTTTTCGTATAATATTGAAAATTAATGTAAAGAAGAAAAATTTATTTACTAACGATAATCTGAGAGATAGATTTTTTCTGGTAAAAATTGCAAATAAGTATTTTTCTAGTAAAAATTGCAAATAAGTATTTTTCTAATAAAAATTGCAAATAAGTATTTTTCTAGTAAAAATTGCAAATAAATATTTTTTAAAAGCCATTTTTCTGTTTATTTTTTAAAAGTCATTTTTCTTTTATTTGGATAAAAGAAAAGCGTTCCGCTTCATATGAGGAAAATTATAGCATTAATGTTACATCATCAGATAACGTAAACATTGTGCCATCTGACGGTTTTTGATTAATCTACAATAAGTATTTCCAAAACCGTTGTCAATAAAATCGAATAAAAAAATTTTAAAAAAAGTATTTGAATAGTACTACAAAAATTAAATACATTTGCCAATTTATAATCTATTGTAGCATCAATTTTATAATATTACGTTTATTTTTATTTCATTGTCTTCCCCATTTCGTTTCTAATGATTATAAATAATTACAATAATTATAATAAAAAAATAATTATAATAGAAATAATAAAAAAAAATAATTATAATAGAAATAATAAAAAAATTATTATAACAGAAACGATAAAAAAATAATTACAGTAGCAAAAATATTAATAAATATTAATAAATAAATGAATAAGCAATAATAATTATAATTATAATTTTTATTATTATGAATATTAATTATATTATTATTATTATTATTATTATTTATTAACATAAATAAATAGGAGTGGAAAAATTATCGAATAAAATATTAGATAAATTTATCCATGAAAAACTGGAGAAAAAAACAGTCTCCATTTCCTACAATTGTGAGTAAAAACTAGAAGTAGATATTTCCTTCTTGTGAGAAGAAACATTGTTCTTAATACTATTAAACTGGTTTATCTTGGTTTTGTCATTCAAGGAACGACATTGGAAAGTTTCCTTCTTTAATATAGAAAACAATTCAAAGTTTCTCATAAACAAACAAAAAATTTGCAAAATTTCAGCACAAATTTCCCTTTTCAAAAACGAAAATTGTAATTTTCAAAAAAAAAAAATCTACATCTCATAGAGAACTGATAAAAGATTTCTGCAAGAGAAAATTTTTTTCATCAAAAATAAGTTATTAAACACTTTAGAAAATTAATAATTTTTTTATCATATTTTTACAATTTTTATAAATTTATCCACACGGAGTATAATTATTTTTTATTTTAACAAAATAAAGTTATAAAATTAAAAAGATCGATTTAGAAGTACAAAAAAAATTCCTTCATTTTAACAAGAATCATTTGTTACAAATTTAACAACAATTTACTTACATCATCACCAAATATAATTTTTCCTAAATTAATAATTAATTATTAATTTAGCAAAAATTGTCAATAATGATCAATATTGACTAATTCATATATATTAAAAATCGAATGAAAAAAAAACTTTTACGTCAGATTGTACTTTCAGTAGTACAAGTGCGAGTAAAGGCAGCCGTAAAATACAAACATATATGTATATGAAAACATTAGAATTTCTAATTTCTTATGTAATTTTTTTATTTTGTCCAAAATAATGACCAATTTTCCAATAATTTCCCACTTACATAACCATAAGAAAAGAAACGGAAAAAAATTGAATTTCAATGAGCAATAATAATCAGTCCAAAATTACAAAACGAAACAAAACAAAAAAACAATAAAGCAAAAATTTATTCATTTTTCCTCGCATTAATTTTTCTATTTTCCTTGACTTACATAAAAACCAAATACTTTCCCTCGGCAAATTAATATTATAATAAATTCAAGTATATACAGAGAGATTGTTTTGAAAAAAAAAATAATTGTATAGAATTTAAAATATTATTTGTTTAAAAAACAATAAATGTAATAATGAGAATTATTCAACAAGCAAACAATAAAAAATTGCGATAAAAATAAATTATTAATTTCATTTTAAAACATTTTTTTTTTCAAAAATTTATTTGAATCGAATCAATAATATCCCAGTGCATTTATAAATAAAAATTACATTCTTTTAATAAATGTAAATGTAATGTAAAATTAAAATTTTTAATTTTTACCGAAATCAGAAGTTAAAAAAAAAATTTTTTTATAAAATACATACTTCGTTTATTTAAACGTTCAAGATTTTGCTGTTTATTAAAATAATGCACGAATTCATGCAAATATTCGGAAATTATTTTATAAGTCACGTAATGATTCTAGGAGCAATTTTTATTTTATAAATAGCACAATGAGTCATTTTAAAATTCGGTAGGTTCAAAATGAAGCCATTAAGGTCAATGATTTGAAAAGAAAGTGCGTAAAGTTTTTTATTGAGAGTGAATTGAATGACAGATTCGTATTTGTTTCCATAACACTGAATCAAATATTTTATATTTCTTTTTTGTATTGGTAATTTTTTTAATTTGTCGTATACATTTATTAAAAGAATATTTAATGTTTTTTTTATGTAGTACATTTTATATTATTTTTTAATAATAATCAAGATAATAATCATTGTAACTATAAATCATTATAATTAATATTAATAATAATAATAATTAGGTATAATAATAAATATTATTATTATACACTGAAAAAAAATTTATTTGATTCAAATAAAAAGTATTTGATTTAAGTAAATATTTATTTGATAATAGTCAAATAATCGGTTATTTGAATCAAATAAATTTTTTTTTCACTGTATTATTATTATTATAAATATTATTATTTTATTATTATTATCATTATTACTATTACTATTTACTGTTGTGAAATTTATTATACAATTATTTTTTTCGCTTTTATCATTAATTCATTAAATTAAAATTCGATTAGAAATTTCAATTTACAAACAAAAAATTTCCTTTACGAAAACAGTTACAGATGCATTCATTGTTGATGCACCTGATTATCAAATAACAACTACCATCGCAATTACTTCACTTAATTCAATAAAACGCTATTTAACGAATAAAATTCCCTTTTAATTGAACTCATTGTTTTTATTACAATCAGAATGTGTCGGATAAAAATGCCCCAATAAAATAACAATAATGCTATAAATTTTCCAACGACATGTCAGATATTTTTTTATATTAAAAACAAAAACACTTTTATTGAAATTAAAGCATTTACATTATTTCATGAGAAATTTGCAATTTCTATCAAGCAATCAAGTTGTAATGTAATAATCATTAACTTCAATTTCTATTTTTTTCTCATTTAAAATGTTAGGTAATTTAAAATTAATTTTATTTAAAAATTTTTAAATACCATTTCCATTAATTTAATTTTAATTTAATTTTTAAATTTTTTAAATACTATTTCCATTAATTTAATTATTTTTTACATTCTCACTAAAAATGAGAAGGAATATTCCTTATTTATTATTTCGATAAATTTACGAAACATTAAAATTTGAAGAAAGAAAACAAACAACATTGAATGTTCACATTACTATCTGCTTTGAATTAAACCCATCCGTGAAAAATTAGAGTCAATGTCAAAACTGACGTTCTTTCGATCGCATAATTCGATATATCGATTCACTGTAAATTGATTGGTTCATTCTGATGGCGCGAGTAATTTTCCTACCAGATTGCAACCAATCATATTCCAGCAAACACGATACACTATACATTTTTAAATCACAAAGCTACATTCTCCTAAAAATTATTAAAAATTATGCATTAAAAATTTCACACTCAATTACAATTAATTAATCTCCGAAACTAAAGAAATTATTATTTTTCAATTGAAGTAAAATTTAAAATAGAAAAAGAAATAAATTTTCTTCACTCGAGAAATCGGAAATTGAGGGACATATTCAATTCGAGAAACAGAAAGAAAGAAGACAGAAAAACCTAAATAACAATTTAGTATATTTAGAACCAAGCATTGAATAAAAGATTTCAAACAAAAATTCATCTTTCATAATCAGAGAAAACTGTCCATATATACTCTATAAATAAAACATGAAGAAAGTCTATATTAAGAAGAAATCTAAAATAATCACATCATCATTATTTTTCATGAACGAAAATTATTTTCCCCCCTAATTTCAAAAACTATTTCTTCCTGTTGACATTGAAAAATTAAAATACATGAAGCACAATGAGAAAACGTAAATACATGTGAGAAATAAATATGAATCGTACATATATGAAGTACTGGACAATAATTCGCAAATGATGAACGCGTCTGAAGAAAAAGAAGGGGTAACCGGCGCGGCCCCCAGACCAGTTCCTATATAAGTGAACAAACGGTCCATGAGTGTCAATAGCTTATAATATTCCGTGACACCAAAAACTTCCACTATTCTCAATCGCGTGTCAATCAAAAAACAATTCAATTTTCCAATCGATATTGTCCATCATCAAATATTCATGATATACCATCATTCGATAATTTCTAATCAATAACATTGTTCGTGAAATTTATTTCCTAACATCTAATTTCAAAACAAATTAATTTTGTGTGTTGTACTCAAAAAGTATTATTATTTACAATTCTATTAAAACAAAAATCAAGATTAGATTTAAAGAAACGTTTCTAAACGTTTAAATGTAATTTTTTTCCAAAAAGTTTCTTGAAAAAAATAACAAAGAAAGGAATAGTAGAAATAGATCAACATGAAGATTCTTTTACGAGCAGATACTCATGTGAACATTCAAGTACCGATTAATGCCCCCAAGGCGAAATGTACTGTTTCTCAGGTAAATGGTGAAAAATTGGGATTCTCTTAGAAACACTAAAGATTATTGTTACCAAAAAAATTTATCCTTATAGGGAAAATAGAGAGAGAAGAAGAAAGTTAATCAACATTTGTTTTGATTTCAGGTTATGGCTGCACTTTCAGTTTCTCTGGGGTCAATGATTATTGGATATTCAAGTTCATTTCCATCAGTAGCAGTTCAATCCATGAACTCTACCGAAACAAACACACCTTTTAAAGTCGACGAGGAAATCGTAAGTACTGAGCTTATTGTACAAATTTTCACTAACAATAAGACAACAAACCAAAACAATTATCGTAGACTTTAAAAAAAATCCATATTACATGACAAAAACATAATTAAAAATTGATCAAATCAGTAGATTCTCAAAGCAAAATGCCAGTAGATCCACTGATGAATCGGTAGTTGTGGCAAATGTCCCTAAAGATCATTCAGATGAACAAAAACTAATTAATTCTTCTGCAAAAAAAAATGTCCACATAGTACTAACATTGCGCCAAGTGTTAAAAACGGGAAATTACAAAGATTCTAAATGTTTAATTTTGTTTTTGCTTTTTATAATAAACAGGTTTTAAAAATATTTACATTGGCAAACAATTTGGTTCACTTCAATGCTCAGAACTTATGAATCATTAAACTTAATAACGTATTTTGTTACTGGATTATTTAAATTTTCTTCACCCACTTATGACTATAATAATTAATAATAAATTATACGTAATAACAAATTAAATATTAGATTTAAATAAAAAAATTTGTCAATATCCACTAATGCCAAAAAATTAATCAAACATTAAAGAACATAACTGTTACTACTTTCATATATACTGAAGCATAAATTGTAACGAATTCTTCTGCATTTCTGTTTTGCAACTTTTGCCACTTCCAAAATAATTTTTACCTTTCTCAAAGTGAATTTTAAGTCATCAAAATTATTAAAATGCACTTGCAACGTAGAATTTACTGCGAAAATACCAAAAGAGCCGAAATTCCAGATATTTTACTATTCATTTCAAAAATAGTAAAGTTTCAAATTATTGCAAAGAGCAATAACTATAACAATTAAATAATGGCTAATCGAGTGATGAAACTGAATAAGAAATATGATTCGTGTTTAGTAAAAAAAAAACAGCGATTATTTTTCTCTTCTTCTTCTTCTTCTTCTTTTTTTTTGACGTCAATTCTATACCATGCCCCTTTGCTGACGATTCTAAAAGCTAATAGATGAATATATTAAAAGCGTCACAATAAAAACCACTTGACGATCACAACTCAATCAAAATGTTTTAACGCAAAATAAATGTATTTTCAATAAACTTCCACTCCTTTACAATTACCATCAATAAAATCAATTAAAGCCATTGATACAACGGATTTTTCAAAAATCGTTGTAAATTTATAATTCCGTTATTCAAAAACAAAAACAAAATGCAGTTCAGATGCAGAAACAAACAAAGATTTGAGGACAAAAAAAATATATTGCACGATGATAGAATTAAACGAGAGATGAGGACATAATAGAAGCTCAATGGATCTTGTACTCGGTATACTATATTTAGTTTCTCTTAAGACAACTTCCTTCCTATTAAAAGACACTAGAATCTTTTTTTTTAATCTTCTTTTTCTTGGGGAGAAAAGAATTCTTTTGCTTCAACAGAGCAATAAATTTTTTCATTAAAGCAGCAAAAAAAAAAAAATTCTGCTTCTACCAAACAATCGGAAAACATCTTTTCAACTCCTATTGCAAAATCTACAATCGAGAAAAAATAATCAAAAATTCCGCACACTATTTTTGCTTTACAATAAAAGTTTTTACCATAAATTCACCTTCGCAATTTCCAAAGAAATCGAAGAACTTCTGCTCGTGATTCGTTAATAATAATTAGAGATTCATCGAGCAGGAAGGAAATTTCCTAAAGGTCTCTCTTTTGATATTCCGCTTTTCGGTATAGCACTGAACAGAAGGACTCAACAATTCTCGCTGACAATGATTCAACGCTAAATACGTGACTGTAATTTATGATATTACTTTATGGGAAGGGCCGACACTTACAGTACAGTAAAAAAAAAAAAGTTATAAACTCTCCATATGTATTTAGCGACAATGAACTTTTTATCTCTCGAAATTCACAGAGTCTGTTCACGTAGACAATTGCCAATACGACAAGAATACAATGAACGAGGACGTTTTTCCACTTGAAAAATTTATACACAAATAATAATAACTAACCTAAAGCTAAACAGTCTTCCAAAAATTAGAGAAACATCCAAAAGTCTACCGTCAAAAATCGAAAGTTGCCACAAATTATTTTCTCGAAAAGAAATTTTTAATTAATTTTTTTTTCTTTATATTATTTTGACAAAAAATATATTCGAAGCGAGTTATTAATTATTTGATTTTTTTCAATTACAGGAGTCATGGATCGGTTCTATTATGCCATTAAGCGCTCTATTTGGTGGATTTGCTGGAGGTCCTAGCATTGAATATCTTGGAAGAAGGACCACAATTCTCATGACTGCCATCCCATTCATTGCATGTAAGCATCCAATTAATTCAAATTATCACAAGAAAATCCATTTTTGGCATCCACTAATGGGACCTCTTTTTTTATAAATAAATAAATAGATATAATTATATTTATATCACGATTACGGAAATAATTTAGTGCGTCATTTTTTTTTCTTTTGCTTCCATATCATAATTGCCATGCCTTCAGGCAAGGCGTATGAATAAGTTCTAAAAGTCAATTTGCTAGAAAATTTTATTTGTTGCAGAAGTTTATTTATTTTTATTGAATCGAATTAAAATTACATGGGGGAATTTTTATGAAAATAGAAAAAAAATAAAATTTTTAAGTTATGGAATTTTTACTCAACGGCAATTTTCAGCTATGATAATTTGTATTTAATTCAATTTTTCTACATCTGTTTTTTATTTAATCTGTCTTTTATTTTATCTACTTTTTATTTAATCTAATATTTATTCAATAAAATCTTTATTTAATCTATTATTTCAATTTAATTTCTTTTAATTTCTAATTTAATTTTTCTTCACACGAATTTTTTGATTAATGAAACAAAATATTAGAAAATGAGTCAAATTTTCGAATTTTAAAATTTATATTTAACTAAATTTTCTATTTGACAATTTACTTGTTTTTATTTTCATTTTCATAATTTTTCATTTAAAAGGAATTATTTAAAATTATTATTTTTGTATAATTTTTTCCATCATTTTGCAATTTCAACCGTATGACAATTTGAGAAAATAATAATTCGGTAATGAAATTTTAAAATCAAAAAAGTTATGACCCCAAAGTTCTTAAGGTTCAAATGAACGAAATATTTTTTATTGAAGATGTTTTAATGAATTACTAATCATAAAAAATGTATATAAACTAAAATTTTACAAACTCAGTAATTAATTTGTTGGATATTGAAGCAAAATAATTACAATAAAAATTTAATTTTTAGAAGAATTAAATAAATTTCGTTCATTTGAACTTTCAGAACTTTAGAATCCTAGAAAGTTAAATAGAAATTCTCTTTTTAAATTAATTCAATTAAATATCAATTCTATCGAATAAAATGCTCAAAAAAAATCAGAACGTTCAAATGAAGGAAATATTATTCGAAACATTTTCAAAAGTAACTGTTTGCAATACAAATCAATTTTACAATTTAAAATTCTATAACAAAATGTTTTAATAATTAATATAATTAATTTGTAATTTGATTCATTAAATTAGAACAAATTAACTAATATTTCAATTCGAGAGAAAAATAAATTAATTTCATTCGCATTTGAACGTTCGAAATTTTAAAGACATGAATGAAAAAAATTGAATTAAATATATATTTTCCATTGATTAAAAACGTAATTAAATATCGATTGAATAAAAATTCGATTTAGTTAAAAATATTCATAGGTAAAAACTCAAATTAATTTATTATTTTCCAAAAAAATTCGACTAAAAGAAATTCCCATGTAATAAACCAAGTTGAAGTCCACAACGTTGAACAACGAAAAAAATTGTTCACTTAGAAAATTAATTAAAAATGACGCAGCAATTTTGACACAAAAATATTTAGAATAAAAAGATTGATGTTTATTATTTTGATAATAATTATTTTACAATTAAATATTAAATTAAAAATAATATTTGGATTCATTTAATAAATTTTTTTTCGCTGATAAACGTTGTGGACTTCAACTTCGTTGTAATAAAATTCAATGATCTGAAATTTAATTAATTTTTGCTCAAATTAAAAAAAAATATTTCTAGAGAATAATAAATTAATAAAATTTTTCGAAATTGCAGCTGGATTTCTAATTGGCTTGGCGAATAATATTCCACAAGTTCTGGTCGGCAGAGCTGTGTGTGGATTCAGTATTGGCGTTGCTTCTCTAGCATTGCCCGTCTATCTTGGAGAAACAATTCAACCGGAAGTGCGAGGAACTCTTGGAATATTGCCAACAGCTTTGGGTAATATGGGTAAGTAATTTCAATCTAGATACATTGAATTTAAAATTTGCAAAAGAAAAACCTCAATATTCATTCACACTCGAATATTAATTTTCAATTTTTCCTCCAATTTCAGGAATCTTACTTTGCTTCACTGCTGGAATGTTCTTAGATTGGTCGAATCTATCATTTTTGGGCGGTGTTTTGCCAATTCCATTTTTAATATTGACATTCATTATTCCTGAGACGCCAAGATGGTACGTTTCCAAGGGAAAAACGAAGAAAGCACGTGAGGCATTGCAGTGGTTCCGTGGAAAAAATACTGACATCACCGATGAAATGACGGCTGTCGAGAGAGCTCACATTGACAGTGAAAAAAATGAAACTGAAAGTTCATTCTTTGATCTTTTCCGAGGAACGAACTTAAAACCATTTCTCATTTCCCTTGGTCTCATGTTATTCCAACAATTTTCTGGTATAAATGCCGTCGTATTTTATGCCATCAAAATTTTCAAGGTGAGTTAGTGAGAGGCAAAAAGAAAATTAATCGAATTTCTCGTCAGTTATAATCAACATTTTGAAAGAAAAAAAATACTTTTCCGGACAATAGAAATTTTCTCTTCTACTTCTTCTTGCTAAAACAATTTTTTGTTAATTATTTCTTCAGATCTTTTTAGTAGAAAATAAAACTTGTTTCCTTTTTCATCTCAATCGTTGATTATAAATGTAAACTTTACCAAAGTTGAATTTCGATAATGATTCGATACTAATCAACTGAAACATGAAATTTCAAAAATCTAAATATTCCCTTTTTATTTTAATTTTCCAGGACGCAGGCAGCACGGTAGACAATAACATTTGTGCCATAATCCTAGGAGTTGTTAACTTCTTATCAACATTCATAGCAACAATTTTAGTCGATCGTGCTGGTCGAAAACTTCTCCTCTACGTCAGCAGTATTTCAATGACAATTACTCTCATTGCACTTGGAACATTTTTCTACTTTAAAAACTTCAATTACGATCTTACACCATACGGTTGGATACCATTGGCCAGCATGATTATCTACATGATTGGCTTCTCATTAGGTTTTGGACCAATTCCCTGGTTAATGATGGGCGAAATTTTACCAGCAAAAATTCGTGGCTCAGCAGCGAGTGTCATCACAAGTTTCAATTGGTTCTGCACATTTGGCGTGACGAAGACATTCCCCGATGTCATCAATCTGATTGGCATTAATGGAGCATTTTGGCTATTTGGCATTGTTTGTTTAATAGCATTGGTATTTGTGAAGACGTGCGTCCCGGAAACACAAGGCAGGTCCTTGGAGGAAATTGAGAGCGGCCTCACTGGTAAAACAAGAAGAATGAGCGCTATCGCCAACATGAAACCAATGCCAACGGCGTGTTAAGTATACTTTAGTCACGTGAAACAAAAAGAAAACAAAAATTTTAATATATATTTAAATAATATTATAGGACTTTAATTTTATACTTTAAGAGAAGAAAAACGCAATGCGTTTTGTTTGAACCAAAATTGCTGGACTCAGCTCGTTTTAAGAGCTACGATAGAAAGGATTATCACTATATTAATTTATGATGCTATAAATCGAGCACCAGTTTCATTTTCCTTTAGTCATTAAATAAGTGTAAAATAGATATTTTTAATCGAATTTTTCGAAATTACAAATAACAAAGTGATAATGCTCTCTTTTCGCGCACCTTTTTTTCTCTTTAAAGAGAATCAAATAAAAAGCAGTGAATTCTTTCAAATCATTCCTCGGATTTACGTTCGTAAAGTTTGAAACGATTAAAATCAACAATTTTGAGAAAAAAAATTTTTTTCATTCAATTTTTTGTTTAAAGATGTTTCACAAACTTTCGTTATAGAAATTTCGAAAAGAAAAATTGTTTATGATCAACAAAAGAGAGAGAAAAATATTTTTCAAGCAGAAAAAATTTTTCTTTCCTACATTGTTAATCAAGAAATTTTTTTTAAACAAAAGGTAAAAGAAAACATTTTTTCCCATCAATTATTGATTATAAACTTTGTGAACTTTGCAAACGTAGATATTTTAAACAAATTTCGCAAGGAATTTTCAATTTTAATTCATTTTTAAAATACATTTTTGATACTTTAACATTTAAACAATATTTTCACAACAAATATTCATATCAACTTGATTTTTTAAACCAGTTTTTAAAATTTTTGAGAAAATAATTTTTTACATATTATACGAAAATTAATGCTGAAAAGGGACAATTTTTAATGGGGATTAAGGGATAAAAAATATTTTTTAAAAAGTTTTTAATAAATGTTAAATTTTTATTTTAGATATTAAAAAAATAGAAAAAAAATATTAAAAACAATAGAAGAAAATTCAACAAATGGAATAAAAGAAAAAATATATATATTTTTAAAAAATTTCTAAACAGAGATAAAAAAATTTTTTTTACAAAGTGAAATTATATCGATTTTTATACTGAAAAAAATTCCCCCGATTCAGCATTAAATTTCCACTGCAAGACTGTTCAGAATAAACTTCCTATAAAGGCACAAATTTACAATGAATGAAAAAAAATGTCGACTGGAAGAATTTTTTCCTTATATAAATGCACAAATATCTATTACAAAAAAACTTTAATCGGAAAATAGGAAAACTAGCAAAAATAGCGAAAAATTTTAAGACTTTCTAAACAAGTGCCTAATATTATTTTCATTGAACGTTGTATTTAAATTTATTTCAATCTAAACTGAAATTTAATTTTCTCAACAGAAAAATTTAGCTGATATCGAAACTTAAGTTGTCAACAATATTTGCGCAATAAGTCATGACTAGTGTATTAAATATAATTTTTTTTTCAACAAAAAATATTTGTGATAAGCAAGTTTGTAGAATTTTTAATATTTCCGATAAATTTCCGTTTGCACGAAAATTTTTCTGTTTTATTTTTATTTTTTTTAAACTTTTTATTATTGAATAACGTTTGGAGACATTTACTGGAAAAAATACATTTACCGGAAATATTAAAAGATTTTACAATATTTGTGATACGAAATGGGATTTAAAAAGTACTGGCGACTTGTCAGTTACTCATTTTGCTCATATATTGTCTACTTCTCATTACATTTACGTATTTATAGAAATTAATAGAAGAGTGTGCGATGGTGTTGAAAGAGAAATCTCTTGAATTTGTCAGACAGAAGGGAAAATTTTTTGTAGTAATTGCTGTTGACTAGATGTATAACTTCTGTTATTGTTTTTATTTATTTTTAATTTTTTTTTTCAAACAACAATCCTACAGAGTCTACCTCAAGCCAATGATGAGAGAAAAGAAAATGAATGCGATAAGATAAAAGAAAATCAAGAAGACTTGGTGCTACGAATTATATTTAAATTTTAATTGTAAATAGACAGAGGCTTGTCTTTTTTTTAAAAATCAAATTGATCACAGAGATAAATTGTAAATAGAGATCAAGATATAGATTTTAAGGGAAAAAAAAGAAGACAAATGTCTTTTATATTTTATTATTTTTTTATATA
The DNA here is from genome assembly GCA_032872475.1 of Leptopilina myrica (nomen nudum). Classification (NCBI taxonomy): domain Eukaryota; kingdom Metazoa; phylum Arthropoda; class Insecta; order Hymenoptera; family Figitidae; genus Leptopilina; species Leptopilina myrica (nomen nudum). Next base: position 8,910,628 of record CM065458.1, read on the forward strand.
GCAAATTGTTCGTGAATTCAGAATGTGTACCTAGTGAAATTGTTTCAGAGCCAGTTCGATAGTTTTAAGAGAATTTTTTTTATTAGACTTGAATGTAGGAGCTTTAGAAATTTAGTAAAAAAAACAAGAGTAGATGCTTAGAAAAATTTTGAAATGTGCATGATTTAAAATTTTTTTTTAACACTTACTGATATAAATACAAAAAAAAACAAAGACAAATTGCACAAATATGGATAATTGAAAATAAACGTGTGGATGTACTTAATTTTTAGAAACACTGTACTTTATTTGTATGAAATTAAAGAATGTGTGTGTTTGTTTGTAAGAGACAAATCTCATTAGTTGTATACGATTAATTGCGTGATATTCAATAATGTTGATTTCTTAATATTATTTACATTGTAATTGTAATTATTCAGTAATGGATATTTTTTAAAGAAAATTTAATCAAAATACATTGATAGCAATTGTCTATTGTTACAAAACGGAATTGCTATACTTTTAATGTTTTAGAAAAATTCACGATTTTATTTCTCATTATCAATAATTGTTTGTTCATTTTTAAAAAATATTTTAAACTCTTCGAAAGGAATTTTACTTGTATACATTTAATCTTAAAAATTTTTTAAATTGCGACTTTTTGTAAACATCATTTTAACACAAACATTTTATTTATGACTTTTAACTTATAAACTATTATTACCTTGTGACAATAGAATAATTTAAATCAAACTTGTCTTCTACTTTTAATTCTTCCTTTTCCTTTTTACAGAAAGAAAATTTATCGACAATTAGAAGGTAAAAAATAATCAAAAAAGGAATTGTTTTCCCTTTTAATACGCCACTATAGCCACTATTAATTTAAAATAAAAAAGAAGCTTGTTTTTCGACAAAACAAGAAATATTTTTTAAAATATACCAAAAATAATACTAATAAGAATTATATTCTTTGGTTTAATTATCATAAATTTCTCATTTTTCTCCACCATTATATAGCTCAAATAATTAAAATAAAACCTTCTACAATTTTCCAAAGTCACAAGACTTTGCGACTTTGCAAAAAGCCGATAACGCTTTTTACGAAATGATATAACATCAAGGTGATGACTAAGTGAAATTTCCGCATTATTTTTCAAGCCGCACAACAATTTGCATAAATATGTGTAAAATTTTTGTGAAACAATCGTTTTATAGGACATAATGAGGAAATAACAAACATTGTAATCATTGAAGGAAAATGTAACGTTTGAGGTTATGTCACTCACCCATAACTTGAACTCTGCAAATCGCGCAAGTATCACATTCAACATCCCAGCTCCACATGGCTACTGCATTCCATTTTTTTAATGTAAATAACTTGTCAGACTTAACAGCATCGCCATCACCACGTTCAGAATTCTCTTGTTCAGCTTCAGCCATTTTTACTGCTTTGATAGAAACTTTTGTTATCAAACTGTTGTCCCGGTTAATTCCGACTCTCTATCTTGCACAATTATACAGTAACACACACTCAAAAAGTTTGTAAATAACAACAAAGCCGTAGTAAACAGTTTTTCACTGTGTGCGACTGACACGAACAGGGGTGGGTAGGCAAGGAACCTTAACTTCTCGGAGACACGGTTGGGAACGTGTAGTACGCAAAAATGTCGAAACAATGATTTGTTCATGTACAATATTTACCATAGAAATGATTAAAGGAACGAGTAATTTATTATTTAACCAATTTTGATCTACTTTACAATAATTATTTTATTCAGTCTATTGTAAGATATTTTTGGACAGATTTTTTCGCAACTACACATCCCTGGCGGAAGGGTCGATTTTGTAATCCAATATTGGTAGCACTGTTTATTTTGAAAATTCGCAATTTAATTTAAAGGTGTGTTCATATTATTGAAGGGAAATATTCATACGTGTGTGCAAAGCTGAACTGTCACTTTTCCTAACCTATATTAAAGTCTCCTTTCTATTCCCCGAGTAATCATAGATTGTGTGTTATAGAAATGAATGAAGTTCATTGATTTATGACGGATTAAAATGCAACACTCCACGATTACTTGAATGTTATTTGCGAAAGAAAGGAGAGTACAAGTGTGAAATGTAAATTAGTGAAACAATGGAAAAATGGTGATGTGTCCTGTGAGCTTTTGGAATGGGTTCTCAAACACTGGAAATTTTGAGACAAGGCGTCTGGGCGAGCCTGACAGGAGGCTGGTTTTACGATCCTCATCTCGACGTTTTTTCTAATACTTTTCATCTTTACGTATGGCTTTTCTTACTTTGTTTGCCATTCACAATATACCTTGTGAGTTTTATTCAGTTCACTATTAAAACTACTATTTTAGTCCAACAATGTAAGCTCATGTATTTTAAAGCAAAATGAAAATTTAGGACAAGTATTTTTTTTTGTCATCTTATTTAAATTAATCACTATTCACCGGAGGTCAGTTTACTGGAAATTGATAATTATTTCATTTAGTCATAATTCGAAAAACAGGTTAAAGATGTCACGGGATATCGGAGTATTTTTTGATAACATAAATAAAACTGTGTCATTCTTTTTTAACCTCAAAAAAAAAAAAAAAAAAATGGTGATAAAAGTGAAATCTTTTTGCAGTACTTTCCACCGACACTTTTTGTATGGCTCGCCTATTGTTCGTCAATTGTCCTCCTTTTCGGGACAATTAAGTGTGTTAATCACGCTCTTCATTGTGTGTACGATACCAGTGAATGTCACGAAGAACCAGGTCAAAATGTTTGTCAACAAAAATCGGAAATTGAAAAGAAGCGCGCCTCTCGCAATAAACGACGAGATCCTTCCCAGGATCAAATGGATCTTGGAATTGAACTTCAAGTTCTGAATGGTATTATTTTTAGTCTATTTTCTCTATTTTCTACAACTAGAAAAATTAATAATTTTTATTAACAGGAAAAACAGATACTCCGCCTGTGGAATGTTCATCTCGTAATTCGTACATAGAACCGAATAATATACAAAATGTAGACGCGGATAGTATAACGTCAGATTACGCACGTGATAAGCCGAGTTCAACGATAGATTTAAAAGTTGAAATTCATCGGAAAAATAGTTCTGAAAGTTCTGAAGAAACTTCACAGTTAAATAAACCGATGATCAGCAATATAAATGTACACGTGCCAGAATTGCTTTCGCCGCAGGAAGTTGAAGCTCGTTATAGAAGTAAATTGAATGGTAGGTTCTTTTTACTGAAAAATAAAATTAATCCAACTAAAAATAATTTTTTCAAAATTTACAGCGATGCCAGAATGGCGAGTGATAAGACAAAAATGTGTCGCTATTGCGGAGGAGGATCGTTCAGTGTCACGTAAATTAAGTAGACATGCTTCGGAAGATTCACGAAGTAGACGCTGTAGGCATTCGAAGCAGAAAATTTTGGGAAAAACAGGTTCCGAGAGTCAAATTAAACAAACAGGATCAATTGAATTGGAGCAGCATGTCGACGAGTTTCATTATTGGAAATCAAATCAAAGTGTTCGTAGACTAAATTCGAATTCAATTCCCCTTGAAACTCATTTAATAAACGATCATCCACAAAGTCTCGAGATAATCTCGAAAAAGGATGATAACGATAAGAATAAAATACCATCACATCCTCAATCTCTAGAAGTAAGTGTCGAACAAAGGTTCTTTTACTAATCTTCTAAGAAATTTCCACTTTAATTTGAAAGAGGAATTTTTTGATTTAATTTTCAACTCTTCACTTTCATTATTCATTATCATTAATTCAGGTTATTCCTAAACGAACGCATCAGCAATTAATTCATCCACAAAGTCTCGAAACAATTGGAGCATCGAATAAAAATTCAAATAATTCCGATGACAATAATTTACCCCTTCATCCGCAAAGTTTGGAAACAATAAATTCAAAAAAGGTATGTACTCGATTTGGAGAAATTAATAGAAAGGGAAAATAAAACGATTTTCTGTTTCATTCTCTATAAGGTATTGACACAAAACACATTAAAACGAAATCAATTGCAATTGCTGCCATTTTTGAGTGGATCGGAAATCGTTCATTCCATCGCAGAACAAAGTGATGAACAATTCACAAATGAGAATTCCGGCGCTTTTACTCTCCGTGATTCTTATAGTCCATTATTAACGCGCAAAGAAATAGAATACACTAATAATTCAAATCGTGATAGAAGTCTAAGCACTGGTGGATCGGAAGATAGATTTTTAAGGTAATCATCAATTTTTTTTTCAAATTCTGATTCAACAAATTTTTTGCAGAAAAAACTTCTTTTTCTCCTCTGTAACAGTTGTTTATTAACAGGGTTGCCACAAAACCTGGAAATGTCAAGGAATTTTATAAAACTTGAAAAAACCTTTGAAAAGTCAGGGAATTTTGATCGAAATCCTGGAAAATTGTTATTTTCCAATTGTATTTATTTTTGAAATCTAATTTTACTGAAATATTTCAAAATTAATTCAATTTTAAACGAATTGTATTTAAAAATTTTATAATTAAATGAACTTGAAAAGATTTTTATTTCAAAATTTGTAAAATTTCAATTTTAAATGAATTTTATTAAGAAATTTAAAAACCTAGATTTTTAAAAAACTAAAATTCTTCTAAAATTATTCAATTTTTTTAATACATATTTAATTGATTATTAAAAATAACTGATTTACAGAAGAATTTTAGTTAATAACACTAAAACAAATTGAATTTTGAAGCAATTACATATATTATTGGAGAAATTTAATTATTTTTAAAAGAAGTAAAATTCTTCTCAGAAATTCAAATATTTTTTTTTATCTTTTATTATTTTATTTCTTAAAGAATTCAATTATTTTCAAAAATTTTAATGAAATTCTTTTACAATAAAATTCAATGTTTGCTATTTTCATAAAATTTTACAAAACAATTCAATTATTTTCACACGCAATATAATTCTTCGAAAAAATCCAATTATGTTTAAAAATTTAATAAATGGTTTATTTCTATAGTTAAAGAATTGATTTCTTGTAGAATTTTTAAATAAATATTGAATTAAAAATTGATTTCAGGAAAAATGTTTGAATATAATTGAATATCATATTCAAAAATATTTATCTATTTGAAAATTCTACGAGAATTCATTTATTTAACTCTAAAAATGAAAAAATTTTATTAGATAATTGAACTTTTTTTAAAAATTGAATTGTCATGAAGAACTTTATCAAGGAATTTTTAAATAATAATTTAATTCTATTAAACATTTTTAATACAATTTTTGAAAATAATTACACTTTTCGAAAAATTTGATGAACATTTTGTATGTAAAAAATAATTGAAATTGTGACAAGAATTTTATTAAAATTTTTCAAAATATTCGAATTTCGGGGAAAAAATTTATTATAAATTTTATTTATAAAGATTTTTGAAATTTTTACGGGAATTTTTGACAATTTTGGAACATAATTGGATTTTTGCGAAGAATTATGTTACTTTTAAAAATAATTAAATTCTTGAGTTTTCCAATAATTTTCTAATGAATAATTAATTGTAGTTAAATTAAAAACCTGAAAAAATTACGTTTTTGAACCTGGAAAACCTGGAAAAGTCAAGGAATTTGAAAAGTGTAAAAGCGTGGCAACCCTGATTTTTTATTAATTTAACATTCATTTTATTTTTGTTTCGAATTATTCGCATTCTTGTATTTTAATCTTGATTTATTTTTTTTGTATTTTATTTTTCTGTGATTGCCTAATTGCCTTGTAAGCATTTATTTTGTGTAATAAATAAAATTTTCTTTTCAACAGTAGGTTTATTGGCGACACGGCAGTTGATAATAATTCAGCGAATTCACGTGATGCATTACTCGAAGATCCGGAAGTTTGTCCTAAACGAAGATTCAGTAATGCGAGTCAGAGTAGTTCTGAATTATCCGATGGTGAAAGTCGCCGTGAAAAGAGACGACAGAAAAGATGTGAAAAATTAAAAAGTTTAGACGATCCACTTACTGGGAGTATTGTTGGAATTAATTGGCTCTTTGAAAATGGTGAATTTGGAGTTGATACGTGGGCGAATAAAAGTAAGTTTACGTGAAAATCAATTTTTTTTAAATATATTAAAAAAATGATTCTTTTTACATAAAATTTCTAAATATAGGTTGGTTAGATCATCAAATTAATTATGGTCCGTGTAATTAATTTTTAATATGAAAAAACAGCGATTATTTAAAAAAAATTTAGTTTACTAAAATTAAGAATAAAATCTATTTAGAAGTTTCGCCTTTTTTCTAATTAATGCTGCTAGTATTTTGGAGTTTGAAGAGTTCCGAAGATACGGATACATCAGCTAGTACCGGATGTAAGTTGTTAAATTTCCCTAAGGGCTTAGTGGCAATTTGAGTTCTTTTTTTTGCAATTTTGAATTTAAAAAAAAAATTTTATGAATTTTATTTAATAAAAACTTGAGACGTTTATAGCGTTTATTCAGATTATATAAAATATGAGTCAATGAAACTAGATTTTTTTCTTTAAAAAAAAAACAATTTTTTTCTTTTTAAAAATAACAATTTTTTTAATTATTTAAAAATAACAATTTTTTTAATTATTTAAAAATAACAATTTTTTTAATTATTTAAAAATAACAATTTTTTTAATTATTTAAAAATAACAATTTTTTTAATTATTTAAAAATAACAATTTTTTTAATTATTTAAATAATATTTTCCACATTCGCTGTCAATAACATTGTGAATCTTCCTTTTCAATCCCGTATAGTCTAGTGGTTAGGATACCTGGCTTTCACCCAGGAGGCTCGGGTTCGATTCCCGGTACGGGAAATTTTTTTTGAAATTGTCACTCATGAAATACAATATTTTATTTAGTGTTTAATTAAATTTTGCACTGTTTTTTCAACTTTTTTTCAATTTTATTACATTTTATTGTGAATAAGTTGTTTATCAGTTGTTAATATTAATAAACTTTTCATTTTGTTTTCTAGCGACGAAATAGTTTTATTAATTCTTCAAAAACGATATTTTACTTTCTTTGGATCAAGCTTTTCTTTCGGAAATAATTATTAATCATGATTTTTCGAACAATAAAAAAGATTTTGTTTATATTTTAAATGTTAATTTCAATTTCTAATTAAAAGCAATTAAAACTTTATTTTAAAAAACGTCATGTAATTTAATTTTTTAAGCATATTATTGTAATTTTTGAAAATAATCGAGGGAAATTAACAATAGTAATTAATTTTATGTTTAGAATAGGTACACTTCGTTAATGTTTTAAGTCGAATTTTTGCTTTTAAAAATTATCTTTAATAATTGAACTCCTCTTAATTTTGTTTAGGAATCAGGGAAAAAGTCCAAACTTTGTCCTCAAGTTTGGGGGGAAAATCAGAGAAAAGCAAAATCAAATTTTTGTAACAATCCTGTTAATATGTTTCTATTAACATTGCAATTCATGCTATAAATTAATTTAATAAAAATGAAGTAATTATAAATGAATAATTAATTAAAATTACATTTGGTAAATTAGACTTATTATTTAAGTTTGTTTGTTTTTTTTACTTGGAAGTAAAATACCAAATGCCACTAAACCACTTAGGAGAAAGGATATCTATACTCGGACCGTGTTGATTAGAATAGAATCGATAGATTTTTCTCACAGAGTTTATAGACCATATTGTTACGTGCATGTAGACTATAAATATCAAATATTCAAATCTCAGGAAACATTCTTTTTTATTTTCTCTCAGTGAAGAAGAATATCTGATTATCTTAATTTTCTTTTGCAGATCTTCACACAAAAGAACCGGATTCCGGATCATCGAGTACAACAACACTGAGTATCGAGAACGAAGTACAATTAAAACGAAAACTTCTTCTCACGTCCGAGGTCGACAGTAAACGTCAACAAGGAGCAATTCCAAAGCAAAGTTGTTCGAAAATAACCAGCGAATTGGTGAACGAGAGCACAAGTTCCGAGGCGAGTCGACGTTTAAATATTGAAGCGAGTCGTCGTAAGCCAAAACGTAAAATTGATCTCAATCGTGAGCGTAAGAAGAGGAAATTGGAGAAAATCAGTGGTTCCAACAATGAATTGAGTACATTATTACCGAGTCCAGCGCCACCACTATTGGCAGCACTATTAAATTCAGGTGGCGATCTACCAAATCCAAATATACTTCCCGAACCGCGTCTCGTTCGTTCATCGCAATCGCGAAATATGCGAAATCATCGACGACGCTTGAAACGATCAAATCGAACGCATCGCGGAACAAGACTCAATCGTGATGATTCACTTGTTCCACTAACAGCACTCTTTGGCCTATTATCAAATGGCGAGTGTCATCTCGCGACTAGTCACAATGATACATCCGAGGGTGCTGTTCATTGTTTTCGTGACGATAATGGACGTTGGTTAGCCTATACATTCGACGAGAAGGGCTCTGGATTTCCCTCAGTCACACGCTACTCGTCATCGAATCATAATGAAAAATTGCTGAATACACTCTTGCGACAGCAGATCAATCAAAATCTTCATTCAAATACAAATTGGGAATTACCCGATTCATTGAGTAATAGTTACAGTAGTTTATCGTTAAATTCAGCCGGACTTACAGTGATTATCGACACACCACCTGCTTTATCAAGTCCAACAAATAATCACAAGGCTCAAAATTCCCTCCCGCCGAATTTGATAATTGCCTCGAATCCCCGAACATCGGATCAATGTGCTCTTAATTCAGCATTAACGACAATAATGACCGATAGGAATCGTCGATTACAGAGTCTTTTTGGTAATTTTAATCCAAATTCATATCAGGCGGAGGGCAATCAACAAATGCCGGGATTGACACTACCAATTCAATTGGAAGCTGACAATAGTGCAAATCTCTCCTGGAATCGTCTATTGGACGGTTTGCAGAGTTCAAACGATCCAAAATCAAAGCAATCGAAGCATTATTACAAGTGGAAATTGGGAAAATTTCCGAGTATTAAAGTGAGATTTGATCGTCTCGCATTGTTGGCTCTACTCGATAGGAATTTGACAATTTTAGAAACAATTGTCGCGACACTTTTGGCGATAGCAGTCGCTGGACTTGGTCTAATGCTTCTTCAACTTGGATTCTATCGGGATATTTTTGCCTTTATTTTCTGCTTCGTTACGGCTGGTTGTCAATACTCGTTGCTGAAATCCGTTCAACCTGATGCAGCATCACCGACACATGGTTTTAATCGTGTTATTGTCTTCTCAAGACCTGTTTACTACATTATCTTCGCTGGTCTCATACTCATTTTCAATGAAATTTTGAATAATTTTCATAATTCGGATTTTTTGATCTATGGCATTAGAGTTGCGAACTATGACGTTATTCTACAGGCTCGTAATGTTTTACTTATTTTTCTTCTCTGCTTTCCAATTGTCTTCTCACTTGGTCTCTTTCCGCAGATTAATACATTTCTCATGTATCTTTGCGAGCACATTGATATACATATTTTTGGCGGTAACGCCACAACGAGTCTTGTCTCGTCAGCCTATTGTCTTCTTCGCAGTTTCATCACGGTGATGATACTCTATGGTTTCGCCTACGGAGCTCTTAGGGAGGAAAAATCTTCTCAACATATATTGTTCTCGATTTTCATGGCACTGCTGATGGCGGTTTCATATCATCTCAGTCGATCGTCATCTGATCCAAGTGTCATTTGGGAAATTTTGAAGACAAATCTCTGGCCACCGGAGGTTTACGTTGAGGAAAAGGAGAAGGATAAGGAAAAGGAGAAAGAAAAGGAAAATAGGGAAATAAATGAAAAGGAAGTCAAAAGAGAGACAAAAATGGAAATTCCAAAGGAGAGTAAAGTTAAAGTGTCGGCTAGGAAGAAGGACGTGAAGATAAATATCGGTGAGGAGATATCCGACTCGGAACTTATTGATCCACTGCCAATGAAATTGAGATCAACAATAAAAGCAAGACTGAAAAATGATTTGATTGTGTGCGCTGTCATTGGAATATTGACATTCGCAATTCATTCGTCGACAGTGTTTACTGCACTTCAACCGGAACTGAATCCAATACTTTGGGGAATAACGAGCTTCTTGGGTTTCCTTTTACACTACATTGTGCCACAATTGAGAAAACAATTGCCATGGCAGTGTTTGGCGAGACCAGTTTTAAGGAGCCATGAGCACGCACAATTTGAGGTACGCGAACCAGTTCGAATAATGTGGTTTGAAAAGGTTTACGTCTATCTTTGCTTTGTCGAGAGAAATATTCTCTATCCAGTTGTCTTCCTTGGAGCATTGACTGAATGTTCAAATAAAATTGCCCTCAAATATGGAGTGACAATTGGAGCGCTATTAATTGTCATCTGTGGTCTCAAGTCACTGAGGTCTTCCTATTCGGATCCATCGACGAGATATTTGGTTTTGATATTTGCGGTATTGTTTTTTAAAGTTGATTTCAAGGGTTTCAGTGAGACGTTTTTGATTGATTATTTTGTCACTGGCATTGCATTTGCGAAAATTTATGAACTATTGTTGAAAATAAGATTTATTGTGACTTATATTGCGCCTTGGCAAATAACGTGGGGCAGTGCATTTCATGCGTTCGCGCAACCATTTTCAGTTCCACATTCGGCAATGTTATTCCTTCAGGCGGGTATTTCGGCAATTTTCAGTACACCACTTAATCCATTATTGGGAAGTGCAATTTTCATTAGTTCTTATGTGAGACCGGTGAAATTTTGGGAGAGAGACTATAAAACAAGACGTGTTGATCATTCAAATACAAGAATGTCATCTCATCTTGAACGTAATTTGGGAGCTGATGATAATAATTTGAATTCGATATTTTACGAGCAATTGACGAGATCGTTGCAACATAGTTTATACGGTGATCTTGCTCTTGGACGATGGGGAAATGTCGAGCAGGGAGATTGTTTTCTTCTAGCTTCTGATTATTTGAATTGTCTTGTTCACATGGTACAACTTGGGAATGGATTAGTGACTTTTCAACTGAGGGGACTGGAATTTCGTGGTACTTACTGTCAACAACGAGAGGCGAGTATATTTATATTTTATTTTATACAATTTTTTAATAACAATTTTTTTTACACAGATGACTGTGCGCAATTTTAAATTGTATTGAAAATAATTTATTCTTATAAAAAATTTTAACAACCTTTTTTAAAGTAATTGAATTTTGTCGAAGGATTTCACTAAAAATTTTTTAAATAATTTAATTCATCTGAAAAATTGTTATACTTATGAAAATAATGAAATTTACAAAAAGAATTTTATATATTGAAAATTAACTCAATTATTCAGAAGAATTTACTTACAAAAAAAATTAAATTTTCAAGAAATGTTGTCAAAATTGCATTAATAATCATTGAATTCCCCCGAAGAATTTTATGAAGATATTTAAAAAATAATTGAAGTTTTTGAAAATAATAAATTTAACTACATATTTACAAAAATAATTTAATTCTTTCGTAGAATTTTATTATTTGTGAATGTAATTAAATTCCTTTGAAAAATTTTATTATTTATACAAATAATCAAGTATATTAAAGTTTTTAAAAATAATTTAATACTTTTGGAGAAATTTTATTAAAATTTTCGAAAAAAATTAAATTGTTTTAAAGTTTATTATTAAATATTTCATAAATAAATTTTTTTAAAGGAATTTACTTGAAATTTTATTAAAAGTAATTGAATTATATAAAGAATTTTATTAAATTTTTAAAAGTAATGGAATTTCTAATAAAATTTCTCCGAAGAAAATTATTACAATTTTAAAAAATAATTGAATTATTGAGAAGCATTATACTATTTTCAAAAATACTTAAATTCTTGTAAAGAGCTTTAATATTTTACAAAAATAATTTGATTCCTGTTATTAAAAGATTATTATTTATAAAAATAATTTAATTTTTGAGAAGACTTTTATTCAAGTTTTTGAAAATAATTGAATTCTTTCTGAAAATTTTATTATTTTATTAAAAGAATCGAATTCTTGCGAAAATTTTTATTATTTATGTAAATAATCAAATTTTTTCAAAGAATATTATTAAAAGTTTTCAAAGGAATTGATTTTTTTGGAAAAATTTTGTTATTTCACGGAAATATTTTAATTGTTGAAAGAATTTTATTCAAATTTTTGAAAATAATTTAATTCTTTAGTAGAATTTTATTATATATGAAAATAATTGAATTCCTGCAAACAATTTTATTATTTATTGGATTAATTAATTTCTTAAAAATAATTGAATTCTTTAAGAGTATTTTATTAAAATTTTCGATAATCGCCAAATAGTTAGGAAAAATAGTATAACATTTTTTGAAAATAATAAATAATAATTAATTAGTTTATAAGTGAATTTGAAAAAAATATTTAATCTAAAATAATTAAAAAATTCAAGTTAATAACAAAACAAATTTATTTTGCTCAGGTTGAAGCAATCTCTGAAGGAATAGAGGACAATGATAATTGTTGTTGCTGTGAAATTGGACATTTTTCCAATGTATTGAGTGTAAACGCTGCATTTAGTCAAAGATGGCTCGCTTGGGAAGTGGCGAGTGCAAAATATGTTTTGGAAGGCTATTCAATATCGGACAATTCAGCTGCTTCAATGCTACAAGTTTTTGATTTTCGTAAAGTCCTCGTTACATATTATGTCAAGAGTATTATATTTTATACCATAAAATCGACGAAATTGAAACAATGGTTGGATAATGTGGAAATAATTGATGCACTTAAACCAACACTCGAGAAGAATTTCGTTGATCTTGATCCCGTTTTTAATATGAATATCGATGAGGACTTTGATTTTCGTGCCAGTGGAATTACGAGAAATAGTTTCTGTAATGTTTATCTCGATTGGATTCAATTTTGTGCTGTTAAAAGCGACAAGGTACCATTTCTTTTCATTTATTCAAATAAATAAATAAATAAATAAATAAATATGAAAACTATTTATTTGAATGTTTTCAATTTTCTTTACAGTTAATGGAAAGATCGCGAGATTCAAGTCTTGTTTCTCTTTGTTTGGCGTTGAGTTTACTGGGAAGACGTGTTTTAGGAGCTGCTTCGCATAATACTGTTTCTAGTGTGGAATTTTTTTTGTACGGACTTCACGCTTTATTTAAAGGTACAATTGAGTTTTTATTTTTAAATATACTTTATTAAAAAAAAAGTTTTGTTTCAAAAATATGTTTTAATTGTTCAAATAGGTACATTTTGTTTTCTTTTTCGAAAAATATATTTTTATTTCTATTTTTTAAAAGAATTTTTGTTTTTATAAATAGAATTCAAGTTTGAAATGGGTAAATATTAAGTTAGTAAATTTTGCAGGAGATTTTCGAATAACTTCGGTACGTGACGAGTGGGTTCTTCACGATGTTGATTTACTGCGAAGCGTGGTTGCCAAAGGCGTTCGAATGGCGTTAAAATTACATCAGGATCATTTCATGAGTCCCGAGCAATATGAAGAGGCTTCAGCTCTTCACGAAGCAATAGACAATCATAATCAAAATCTTGTTATCAGCCATGAAGCTGATCCACTCTGGAGAAATGCGATACTCAGCGGTGCGCCTAGTCTCTTGGCTCTCAGGTATGAAATATTAAATTTAATCGAATAATTAGTTGAGAAATGTATCATTAATTAAAATTTATGATTTTCAGGCACGTCTTGGACGATGGCATCGATGAATATAAAGTGATAATGTTGAACAAACGTTTTTTAAGTTTTCGTGTGATAAAAATGAATCGTGAGTGTGTTCGTGGTCTTTGGGCTGGCCAACAACAGGAACTTGTTTATCTGCGTAATAGAAATCCAGAGCGTGGTTCGATACAAAATGCAAAACAAGCTTTAAGAAATATTATCAATAGTTCCTGTGATCAACCAATTGGATATCCGATTTATGTGTCGCCATTGACAACCAGTTATGCTGAAACTAATGAACAATTGTGCTCAATTGTCGGCGGACCTCTGAGTCTCGGCGCAATTAAAAATACCGTTCTCAAACTGTGGCGAAGGTAATGTTTTTGTTTCTTACATGATAATTTATGTTAAATATCTCAATTTAAATTAAATAACTTTTACTTAAATTTAAATATAGAGTAAAATAGTTTCTTTTAAATTTGATTGAGGAATTAATGGTAATTTTTTTTGTTATTTTAGGATAAGAAGAAGATGTGGACAAGGATGTTCGTCGGGTGGTACAGCGTCACAAGACGACGGTGGATTCGGAAACGATGGAGTTTACGCAATGACGACGTACAATATTCATTCGGGTATTTGTTTAGAATTTTTAATTCAAATTATTCAAGATTTGAGTTATATATAATCAATATTCATTTTCTAATTAATTTATTTATTTAAGTATTCAAAGTTTCTATTTTGAGACTAATGTGAAACATTTCACTGACAGGTTACAGTCAATCGGGAAATTTAGCATCCTTAGGTGGCAATCGTGGTTCACTCGTTTCCGTTGGCAAGCCCACAAGTTCCACTCTTGCTAGTCTCGCAGGATTACTTAGTAGCAGTGATATGAAGGTCGAGTCAAAGAGTGAAACTAGTTTTACGTCCAAACTGGAGAAAGAAGAAGTCCTACAGCGAGTTCGTGTAAGTCGACTTTCCTCTTTCTTTTCAAAATATTTCCACGATATAAACAGGCCTCGGATAATACGATTTTCGACATAAAATAAAAAAATTTTCATGGTTGCCACAAGTCAGGAAAATCAGAGAATTTAATGATTTGTGAAATGCAATTGAATTGTTGCAAAAAATGTTTGAAAATAATTACATTTTTAGAGGAATTTATTTAAAGATATAAATAATTGAAATTCTAAGAAAGATTTTATTTTTTATAAAAATAATTGAATTGATGTGAAAAATCGTATTACTTGTAAAACTAATTAAATTCTTGCGAAGGATTTTATTACAATTTTTGCAAGTAATTGAATTCCTATGGAAAAATAATAAGGATTAAATATTTATTTTTAAACATGAAGTTACTGATGTTTTCGAATAATTTTAAAATTAGAGAAATTCATAAATAAATGTAATAAAACATTTTTTTGAGTATCTAATAATTTTTTCTGTGAATCAGAATAATCTCCAAGATCAGGGAAAAAGTACAAAAAATTTACCTGAAAATCAAGGAAAAACAAAATTGATTTTTTGTGGCAACCCTGTAATTAGTAAAAAAATAAAAAAAAGATCCAAACAGACAAAAACCAAAGTACAGAATATAATAAACAATAAATATTCTCTAGATAATGGATCCAAATCACGTGTACGATGCAATAAATCTTGGCCGGCGAATCGATGTGATTTGGCCGGATGAAAAAATGCGACAACTGGGAGGACGATCGGGATGGCAGCATTGGGTGCCAATTCGTGGGATGGAAGGTTGTGTTGTTCATCGATGGTCGCCAAATCATCGTGATCCAAATCGACGTTCACACGTTGATAAAGTAATACTTCTCGTGAAAATTGAAGAAAAATATGTTCCTATCGCGGAACAAGGGGTAAGAGACTTAGGAGCAGAAGTTTAAGAAAAAAAAAACAAAAAATCTGTCTCTTTCTGAAAACAAAGGCATTTCAAACTCAACATTCTCACTGAACCAAAAAATTTTGGCATTGCGTAAGATAAAATAAATTTTAAATATTCCTAAAACAAACTGCAAATACTTAAAGAAATTCTACAAAACAAAAGCTGCCTTTTATCAGTAATAAGTTTTCAGTTTTTTTTATTTAATTTATTACGGCCCACTTTCTTAAATACACGAGATTTTTTTTGTCCTATATTTGAAAAAGAAATATTAAAAAAACCGAAATCTAGTTAAAACAAAGTTAAAAGCATTTTTTAAAAATAATAATTTTTTCTTATAAATTATCTCTGAGCTGTGAATTGAATTATGGCAGTTATTAAAAAAAATACTGTTTTAATATGCAAATTGTAGAGAAGCGATTTTAAGTTAATTGAAATTGAATTCTCTATTTTCTAAAATATCGTGATGTTTTCTAAATTATTTTCTATAGAATTTACTTTGTTTTCTTTTTTTGTTTTTTTTTATTTTAAATATGAAATTAGAAAAAAATAATTATGTTTTTTTGGTGACGAAATTGAATATATTTTCGACTATGTAGTTTATTAGTAAATTCGAAAAGAAAATGTTATATTTTCATTTTCAGATTATTGTAGATATTGAAAAAAAAATTGTCCCTTAATTTTACTAAATCGCAAGTCATAATTTATCGGGACGTTAATTTTCATTAGTTATATTTTGTGTGAAAAAAACTGTATCATAATGTGTATCATATAATAATACTTAATGTTGTTTTTACAATGAAAATTGACGTCCTGAAAAAATATCATGTGTTATAGAAAAAGAAAATCAAGCAATGTACATAATATTAATTATCGATGTTTTCTATGTTTTTGTTACATTTAAAAAAAAAAAGTTTTTTCGGTAGTATACGTGTAAGTTGTAAATACTCGTGATACTCGTGAAAAATGTTCACTGATAATGTAAAGTTTAAAAAAAAATAGAGATGACGAAAAGAAAAACGCCTCTCCAATATAAATATACATATCGGTGCTTTTACAATTCCAAGAGAAAAAAAAAGAATAAACAAAGTGTCTGCATATTTTTAGTGTTCAATTTATAATTTGACAATTTTTTCTTTAATGCAACAACCAAAGCATCCGAAAGTTTTAAAAGAAAAAAAATATATATTTCAAGGTAACAAAGAAAAAAAAAGTTTATTTCCACGGCATTCTAGTCGTTACGCCTTAATTGAAAAAAAAAGTTTTCTAAGTTACTTTTTTTGTAAATTTTACGAAATGTAAAAAAAAAACTATCGTAAATTATAATTTTACTATATGTGTAGAAAATTAAATGAACTTTTTTTTTGAAGTTCCTTTTATTGTGAAAAATCAAATTAAATCATGTTACTTTTTATTAATTTATATAGCTGTACGAATTATAGTAAATTCATGGTTCCTTGCAAAAAAATAGATAAATTTTAACTTTGTAATTCATTCGAAAATTTATTTTCTTTCGACGGATATTAATTATTCAATAATATAAAAATTATATTTTGCAAGCAACCAATAAATCACAGCATTGCCTTATCATGGTGTTTTAAAACACCTGACTGACAAAAAATAATTAATATTTCTTAGCTACTCGTTTAATTGCTAGCGCGCATAGAAAAATTTTATTATTCAATTCAATCACATCGATTATTTCTTTAAAACTATTTTTAAAAGACTCTTTTTATGGATTTAACAACACTTTTTTTTTAAAAGAGAATAATAGTGAAAAGAGAAGGCAAAAGATATAAAAACAGAGAATTGTTATTCAGTTTAGTGGAATAATTGAACAACAATAAAGAGAACATTTTAAAGAAAGATTTAAATTCTAATGATGTGATTGACTTTAAAACTCTTTGTAAATATCCAATCGCTGCCAAACGATAATGACAAGTCTGCTTCACTGGACAAAAAAAAAGAAAGAACTGATCAACACACAAAACTATGTGTTGGTCTCAATGCCTAATCCGCTTTTTATATAATTATTTTTCAGTGAACAGAATTAGCTTATTTAATTATAAAAATTGTACAGTAAGCTTTAATAGTAAACATAAATTTATTGTTAAAGAAAAAAAAGATTATACCATTTCAAATTCGACGAAATATAGGCTGTAATATTCTTAATTACTTTAGTGAATAATATACGAAAATTAATTATTCGCTAATTCGGAAATTATTGTATTTTATAGAAGAATATATATTAAAGATGAAATTTTTCATTTTCTTTTTTATTTACTCATTTCACAAATATTTACATAATTGACAAATTATTATGTTTACATTTTTATGACAAATTCATATAAAATAAAAAAAAATCAGTAAAAGGAAATAAATTTCAATTTTTTGTAAAATTACTGAATTAGCATTTAATTTATTTTCAAATAAATTTCTATTTTGGAAATTTCGAAACTTGTTGCGATATTCATAATTAAAGTATAACAATTTTGTAATTACGTATAATATCACTACAATAATGATAATATAAACGAGAAGAAAAATTTATGAGAAGGTGTATTGCAAAAAAAAAAAATTGCATTACTAGTAGTATTGATAATAAAAAAGTTACTTTTTTAAAAAAACAGAAAACCTTCATTTCATACATTATTTCATAGATATTATAATTTTCAAGTTTTTCCGATGAAAAAACTATAAAAAAAACTAATTTTTGTAAAATTTTCGAGAAAAAAAAACTATAAAAAATATATATAAACTTGTGAATAAACGTATATTATTAATGAATAAAAATGTACATTTGTTAATATGGATAAAAAAAAGAATTCGTAAAAATAAAGAAAACATTTAGTTTCTTAAAAATTATTTATTTAATATAATTATACTTAATTTTTAAGGACCCATATGTGTCTGTAAATAATAGTCTTACAAAGCATTTAAATGGCACAATTTAATCCATTTTTTTCGTTTTTCATTTGTTTCAAAAATCAAGTTTATAATAAATATAAATATCATTAATCATTAAAAAAAATCATAATTTATATAAATTAAAAGACAATTAATTAAAAAACAAACGAAAAAATTAAGTCTTTAAAAGGTAAATTAAAAAAATTCATTTTTTCAAAAAATGACAAAATTGAATAAAATATTGTTCGTTGGAATTTACAAATTCTTTTCACTTTGTATATGAGAATCACTGAATTAAAGAATTTGTAGTTACATTTATAATAGCATATAATTTTTCGTAGTTTTTCTTTCTCTCATTTTGAGAGAATAAAAGTTGCAGAGATTTTTAAAGTGTCAACAGATTGATAGATTTTTTTTTCTTTAGAGAAGGCAAGTTTATTTATTGGATATTGCATACGTCATTTTCATTCAAAAAGTAGATTTTTATCGGAATATTTTTCTCTTGTATTAAATAATTAATTTAAATGAATAATTTAGTAGTTAAAAATGATAAAAAAAAAGTTCACTAAATAAAAGGGAAATTATTTTACTGATTAAAATTAGTTTACTCATGCAGGATGTCTACTATTTTCATTCAACAAAATTCCCGGATTTTCCCGGTTATGGCCTAATATTTTCCCGGTTTTCTTTTCTCATAAAATTTAAATTTAAATTTGATTTCGAACATAAATAAATAATAATTTTAATTAAAAATTTGGAAAATAATTTTTTCAATTAAAAAAAAATCTTGTCTTATCTTTAATTAATTATACAAACTTAAGAGAAGTTCAATAATTATAACTATTTAATAATAATAGAATAATATAATTTTTAGAAGCAAAAAATTGATTTAAAACTTTAAGAGGGACTTTATATTTTAATAATAAAATTATAATTACGGTCACTAACTTCCCTTTGATTATTTTCGAAAAATTTTAATTAAAATTCTTTCAAAGAATTAAATTATTTTTCAAAAAAAAATGTAAAGAAATTTCAATTATTTGTTTAGAAAAATTCAATTATCTTGAAACAATGGAATTGAAAAATTTGAACAATTTTATTTTTCAGAATTTAAAAAAAAAAATTACGAGAATTCAATTTGAATAAAAAATTTGAAGTGCATATCGTTTTTTTTTAAATTAACTAATAAAAATTTTAATTATTAATCTTCGCACTAAGAA
Organism: Leptopilina myrica (nomen nudum); assembly: GCA_032872475.1. Lineage (NCBI taxonomy): Eukaryota > Metazoa > Arthropoda > Insecta > Hymenoptera > Figitidae > Leptopilina > Leptopilina myrica (nomen nudum). The sequence goes on from CM065458.1 coordinate 8,930,299, forward strand.
ACATGAATTCATTAAAATGTGACTATAAAATATAATTATTAATTAATTAATTATTAAATTAAAATACTTTGAAAATTGTATTTGTTAAAAAGTTTCTAAAGAAATTCTATAACAAATTCAATTACATATTTTCAGTCGAATTTCAAAATATTTCTATTAATTCCATAATTTTTTTTAATTTATTTACATTATCTGTTTGAATTAGTGCCTGACTTTTAGTATCAAATTAATTTTTTTTAACTAATTCAAAGTTAGAGAAGAGTATAAATATCTGTAAAAATTGAAATAAAAAGTAATTTTTTTAAAAACAAATTAAAATAATAAAACTTTTTTTAATTTTGGTGAAAAAATTCCCGGTTTTGTATAAAAATCCCGGTTATTTCCCGGTTAGTAGACACCCTGTTATTGGAATTAATTTACGGAAAAAAATTGAAATAACACTTTTGAAAATTTAATAAAAAATATTTATAACTGCAATGAAGAGAAAATATTTATTCATTAGGAAATGAAAGAAATTCCAATAAAATTTCACCAGATGAATGGAAATAATACGCGAAATGTCCCATTCATTAATTAATTAATTCATCGAAAGCGTGACTAGGTTTTTTGATTTTTCGAATCTTTCTTAAGAAGTTTTTGTATTAAATTCTCTATCATATTGGCTTCTACAAGACCAATGAACTTGTCAACGACGAGTCCATTAGAGACGGCAATAACAGCAGGTACAGCTTTTACTTCAAATGTATGAACCAATTCGGGATTTGATTCAACATCGACTATTGCTAAATGTAAATCTTCCAAAGGTTCAACTAATTCCTCAAGTTTTGGAGTTAGAATTTTACAAGGCTCACACCATTCAGCATGAAATGTAACTATCACGGGAATTCGACTGTTTAACACTTTATCTACAAATTCATTATTATCATTAATTGTGAATTTTTTATTCACACGACCTAATAAAGATATACTGCGCATTGATTGTTGAACAATGCTTCTAAAATTGGAAAGCATATTTACAGTCTATAATAGAGTTACGTAAAAAATGCGTAAAGATTAATTTGGTCGTTTAAAGACAGTCAAAAAGTCATTGAATTGACGAAAATTGGAGTTTGGTTTGATGAGGATCTTTTTTTTTTTTTTTGATAGCAGTCGTTATCTTATGTCTATTAATTTATATAGTTAAAGCATCAAAAAATCCAGTTTGTTATACGAACGGGACGAGCTGGTTCCATTAATTCAAATTTAACGTATCCCACGAGTCCAACAATCGATGAAGCTGCGATTAAAATTAGCAGTATCAAACGCCAGATAAATAAATGATCGTACGGCTGAAAAAATTATTTATAATTACACCAAAAGCAAGTTTTTGTTAACACTTCTTTTTTAATACCAAAACGATATTTATATCCAGTTTTTTTTCAAAAATATGTCAAACTTATGAATTAAATTTCAGAATTTAGAAATTAAAAATTTAAATATCAATACCTTGTCTTCGAATAACTTTGGACTCTCTGAAGCACGAGGAACACTTATCAATATAACAGTTATAATTCCAGCAATAATAATTACGGCAAAACCAACTTTTTTATTAATTCGCAGCGAAATGAGAAAAATTAATGCCGAAAAGAACCAAAGGCATGTTATTACAAAAAGCCCAACGCCGACACCTAATACCAAGGTGGTCATTACCTGCAAGAAAATCGTAAAATAAAACCTTGAAAACGAATTTTATTGCGTCAATTATTACGCCATACTTTTTTATAAGTTGTAATGAATAATCAAACGCAAAGAAATTTCACCGAAAAACAAATTAGTTTCTAAGGAGCAAATTTTTAATATATTTAATATTTAATCTAATTGAAATTATACTACTACTATAATTATACCTTATTTAAATTATTACCTTTGTTATTAAATATTTTACTTCCTGACTCTTTTTCAATAAATATACGTAAAAATAAAATAAATTCACAATTTTTCCTACTTTTTGCTAATAAAATATAAATTCAAGTTCTAAAATGTAAAAAATAATTGTCTTCCATTAAAACAATATACTTTAAAGAATAAATACTATTACACCGGAAAATCAAACAAAAGGAATAGCTTACAAATATTTACCAAATTTACTGTTACAATAAACCAAGTAAACTATTAAAACAGTTTATTCTTTTTCGAAAAAAAACTTTTAAAGAATAAAATTTAATTTCATTATTTGTAATATTTCACAATATTTTATCAGGACTAACCTATTTATGACTTAACGTTGACGTTTTCATAATTTTTTTTCGATTATTAATAACCGATAAAAACCTAAAAAATCACAGCTGACGACAAATAAAGGTGCATTTAAGCTGCATTTTCAAGGACGCGATTTTTTTTTTATTTTCACTGCACGCGTGCGTTAAATGCACAATTCTCATTGGTCGCGAAATGGCGCTATTGTCTAAATTTATTCAATATTTATATATATTATTATTAATAGACAAATATTTCTGGAAAAAATAATTAACGAACAAGATTTACCAAAAAAATATTTAAAGAAATGTTTACACAAGCAGAAAAAAAAATTGAAAAAAATTTGATAAATTGAATATAATTATTGATTTAATATTAAATCCGCCAGATGGCCATCATCATTTTTCTACATAGTTGTTTTAAGAGTTGAAGTTTGGGAATAAATCGCTCGTAAAATGGTAAATGTTAATGATTATTAACTGAAGACGTACTATTTGTTGAGTAATATTTCAAAACTATCGATAGTTCTCATTAAACTTTTATCCAAACATTCAGTTCATTGACATTTCAAGTGCATTTACCGGCATTTCACTTTCATTTAATAGGTTAGGTTTTGAGAAAAAAATCATTTTTCAACATAACACGAGGTCTCTTACAAGTTACATCAGCTAAGATTATGATTAATATGAATATAATTACTACTAAAATGTCTCCAATTAATTAGAATCAATTGCCAATTTGTTTCAAATGAGTTCTAACTTTAGACAATAGTATTCTTCAATGTTACATTCTTCCTGTCTTTTCTTTATTTTGCTCTAATTTCTCTAATAATTTCACTTATTTTCAAACTATGAGTTGTTACTTTCGATAAATGTTTCATTATAAGTGAAAAAAGTTTTGACATTTTGTTCAAATTTGAAATTAGGTTAACAGTGTTTTTTTATCGAGAAGCAATTATTTTATTTTTGGTTTTTTCGGTACTTTATTTTGCTTAAAGGGAAGAATTTAAGGCAATTGGTAGATGTTTAAAAAATATTTTTTGCTTTAATTGAAGGTATAATGAAGAAAAGTAGAAATTATTAGAATATTAAATTTTTTTATGGTATTGTTTTACAGTATCAGAATTTAATGGCGTGTAGAGCCAGTCTGTCAGGAGCAGCTCGTTCTACACAAGCGGGGAAAAGGTTTGGTCACGGTTCAAGGGAAAATTCCTTAACGAGAAGTCTGTCACCGTCTACACATTCTGTGGATATTTCTCGAGTGCAAGATGTTTCGGTATGTTTTTTTTACTTCAAAGTACATAGAAGAAAATCATTTTCCAAACTGCTTTTTTTTCTTGGCATTTTCAGATTAGGCTCTATTCAAATCCAGCTAGAAGGCCAGGATTTTTCAGTCAGTTTGTCGAGAATATCAAGCAAGATATGCAAAAAAGTAAGGAAATGAAGGAATCGTTAAAAAAATTTCGCGAAGAAGCTGATAAACTTGAGCAATCTGATGCACTGAAATCGGCGAGACAAAAATTTCAAGCAGTCGAATCGGAAGCCAACAAGGGATCTGAAGTTTTAAAAGAGAAATTGGATACTCTAAAAGAGAAGGTGCAATTTTCTCTTTCATTATAAAGTCTTTTTATTCTATAAAAAAAGTTATTTTCTTTTTTCAAATATTGTATTTAATAATACAATAGTATTTTTCAATGTTATATTCTTTCTGTCTTTTCTTTATTTTGCTCTAATTTCTCTAATAATTTTACTTATTTTACAACTATGAGTTTTTACTTTCGATTCGAATATTTCATTATAAGTAAAAAAAGTTAATAAATAATATCTTAATAAATTGAAAAAGACAAGAAAAATTGAACAAGGTTGGAAAAAAGGTTTTCCTTTCTTCCAGTTTTGTTCAATTTTTCTTCTCTTTTTCAATTTATTAAGAGTAAAATTTTAATGATGCGTAAAATATTTAATTTCTTCTTCGTACGCAATATTTAATGTTTCGTATTTAAATCGTATTCGAACATTAATTCGTAATTAAAATTAAATTCTTATTAAAATTTGAATTAGGTTCAAGAAGCGGTGGAAGGAGTGAGTAAGACGGAATTGGGAAAGAAAGCCGGTCAAATTGGAGAAGAAATTTCGAAAACAGCTAAAGGTGCTGCGGAAACGATTTCAGAGACGGGTCAAGCAATTGGTAAAACTGGGGCTTTTCAAAAAATTTCAGAAACTGCCGAAGCTGTTCAGAAAGAGTTTAATCATCATGGAATTGAAGGTGAAAATTCTTTATCTTCTTTCTATTCTCTTTGTTAATGTTTTATTTATTAAGAATAATTTTAAATACTTTAAATAATATTTTAATAGGTCGAGTCTATGTACCATTGAAGGGTTTACGAAAACGTAAAGAAATTCTCGAATCTCAACAAAGTTACGAAGCAAACACAGAAGCAACGGGCGTTGAACTTCACAAGGATTCCAAATTTTATCAGTCGTGGCAAAACTTCAAGGTATGAAATAATTATCTCCTTAAATTTTTCATAGGTTTAAATCAACGAAACTTTTTTTTCGAAGCCAAATCCAAAGTTCAAATGAACGAAATTTATTTATCTTTCTTCGAATTCAAATCAAACGTTCAAATTCAGCCATCGTAAAAGTAATTGAATTTTATGTTAAAAATGATAATTTAATACTTCATTGTTCAAGTTTATTAAAATTGTTTTGAATATAATTAAATGCCTGTGAAAAGTTTTATTATTTTATAGAAAATAATTTAATTCTTGTGAAGAGTTTTACTATTTTTAAAAATAATTAAATTGTTTCCAAATTTTTATTAGAAGTTTGGAAAATAAATGAATTTTTTCAAAAAATTTTATTAAAAATTGGAAAAAATTTTACTGAATCCTTCAATGGAATTTTATTAAAAAACTGATACAATAAAATTTGTATAAACAAATTGTGCAATTTTTTAATTTTTCATGAAAATAATTTTGTATTTTACAAGAATTTTCTTAAAAACTTTGGTAAATAATTGACTTTTTAAAATAAATTTAAATATAATACAATATTTATCCAAAAATTTTAAATTTTAAAATAAAAAAATTTGTAATTTGCATTATAAATTGTATATCACATTCCGCACGCTAGTGTTTTTAATTATTTTGATAAAATTATTTGCAAGAATTCAATGAATTTACAATTTTATTCGTATTTAAAAAAAAAGTAAATTATTATTTTAGATTATATTGTATTATTATTGATAGATTTTGTTAAAATTCTTCGAAAGAATTTAATTATTTTCAAAAATTTTGATAAAAGTTCGATATAAAAATTCAATTTTAGAAATAAAAAATTATTCTATAAATGATTTACTATTTAGATTTTTACTAATACCAGTAATTTTTTAAAAATTATTTATATTGATAAATATTTCGCTCATTTAAGATTTAAAAATTTTTTTATAACATAATATTAACATTATTAATTTCATTTCATCTGTTTAGGATAAAAATCCATACGTGAATAAAGTTCTGGACTGGAAAATCAAATACGACGAGTCGGATAATCCTGTAATTCAAGCATCGAAATTGGTTACAGAGAAAGTGACGTACTTATTCGGTGGTTTATTTCAAAAGACTGAAATTTCAAATACACTCACGGAAATTTGTAAAATTGATCCAAGTTTCGATAAGGTGCGATTTTTAAAATACTGCGAGACGGATATTATTCCAAATATTCTCGAAGCAATGATTAGGGGAGATTTGGAAATCCTAAAAGACTGGTGCCACGAGGCTCCTTATAATCTACTAGCGCAGCCTTTAACGCAAGCGAAAAAATTGGGATACCGTTTAGACAGCAAACTACTGGGTAAGTTTCAAAATCAGTAATTATTGAAATATTTAAAAAAATATTTATGTACCTGAAATTTTTAACGTTCTAGTGAACATTTTTTCCTAAATTGTTTTTATTAATTTTCCTAAAACGTAAAACGAAGTAAATTATTTACTTAGTCAAGAATTCAGTTTTTAATTTAAAAAATAATTTTCCCACAAAATACAAAATTGAAAAAGTGACAAAAATAACGTAATTCAATTTGACATATAAAACTTTGAGAGCATAAATATTTAAATTAAATATTGTAGATGATTTAAATATTTAAAAACATTTCTCAAAAAAAAAATTTCTTGCATTTAATTCTTACGTTTTCAATATTTTCCAATGAATTTCAGATATTGACAATATAGATCTAGCAATGGGCAAAGTAATGGATCAGGGTCCAGTTTTAGTAATTAGTTTTCAGTCACAACAAATAATGTGTGTGAGAGACGCGAAGAATACTGTTGTCGAGGGCGATCCAGAGAAGGTGATGCGCGTAAATTATGTTTGGGTATTGTGTCGAGATCCAACTGAATTAAATCCCAAAGCAGCGTGGCGACTACTCGATCTCAGTGCCAATAGTTCCGAGCAACTTATGTAGTGTGCGGTATTAGAAATTATGCCTGGACTAATTTTTTCAATTCCATTCGTAATCGTAAATCCGTTGATCAGATTATTACAAAGGGGGAAATTTTTTCAAAAAAAAAAAAAAAAAACAATCGAAGCGATCACTATTTTTTAACCCTAACGAAATTTCACACTTATGCACACAGCATCAACGCAAAATTGTTAGAATTGTTAAATAGATTTCAATATTTATTTATACTACACACTGACAAAATATTATTTAGCGACAATATTAAAAAAATATTAAAAGAATATTTCAAACAATATTTCCAATATTATTGCTAATTAATATTAAGAAAACGGTTCGCTTCATTTCCAATTTCCTTTTGATGTGAATTTTTTTAAACTCATCATAAAGGAATATGGAAAAATTATCGTAAAAAAAGAGTTTATATTTAAGTTGACAAAAAAACAAAAATTGTACAGGTGTTGAGACCAAGTGTGTCTCTGTGTAAATTTTATTATAAATATAATTTAAAAATTAGGTAGATAAATCGTATCCAAATACCGTGCTTGTACTGGATACAAAAAAAAATCATTGTACTGTGAATAACAAAATCGTTAGTACAGATTGTAAATAATAATTGCGACTAGTGAGCTATTTCTATTTTCGAATTTTTAAAAAAATTTCGTAAAAATTGAAAGGCAATACTGCTTGTTATTAAATGCAATGATTTTTGTTTTAGAAAATATTGAATTTAACGCGAAAATTTGTCATAAAATTTGTTTCGAAAAAATAACTGCTTATTCAGAGATAAATATTGTTTTATGAGCGACAAGATTTATTAACAAACTTCAATATGTATTTGTATGAAAAAAAAATCTATTTAATTTCAGTACCACTGTTTGTAATATTCATTAGTTTTTTTTTCTACTTTATGACATGAAAAATCTACTGGATTAGATATTTACAAAATACATATATAAAGAAAAAATTTATTTAAAAAAAGAACAAATGAATTTTATAAATGAGTTGTACTGTAAATTTTAAAATATTTTTAACGATACTTTTTTTTTAGATATCCATTTATGTTTTGTACAATTCTTCGGAGACAATTTTTAATTTACAATAAACTAAAGAATGTTGTACTGTAAATAAACAAATTTAATAGAAGGAACGTAGTTTCGCATTAAAAAAAATATATGAAAATAACTAATGACTTAATTTTCATTTAAATTAGTAAAGTGTGAAAATTTTCTTTTCCCTCTATCATTGATAAGAATTTATTTACAAATTGATTCAATGACTCAATAGTTTTAGTAATAATTTGCAAATAGAATCATTTCTATTTATAAACTGTCGAATTGATTAAACCTTCAGTGCCTTCTAAATGGTTCAGTTTAAAGTATCTATTAGTGATAATAAATTAAAATGTATACGATATGTTCACAGAATATTAAGGTAAAAGATAAGAAAGTGATAGAATCAAATATATAAGATTCTTTCATTAGATTTAAATTTCATTTCAAGTAAATATTTTTTTGTTAAACAAAAATTCTCCTTTTCTTTATAGATAAAGAAAAAGTGGGCAATTATTACATTTATGGGGCCTATTTTAACGTTTATTATTGTTCTTAGGTAAGTAATATTTAAACAAACTCTTATTGCGAACATTTTTTGAATATTTTAACATCAGCATTTTTTAATTGGAAAAAATTAATACTAAATTGAGATAATTCGAAATTTGATTGAAATTCCAAAAATTCAAATATAAACGAATAGTTGAATAAAATTTGAAGGAATTAATTACTGAAATTAAAAAAAATAATAAAAATACTTTTATTTATTAATTTTGTAGCATAATTTTGAAAAATGCGACTCATAGTGATGCTTTTAATGTGATAAAAAGTGTAGAAAAACCGAGAAAATTAATAATTGACACTGACGCGGGAGCTGATGACGCTCTTGCTATTTTATTAGCTTTAAAATATGAAGCAGCTCATCAAAAGAATATTGAAATTATTGCAATAACTTGCACCTATGGAAATACTGAAGTGAAAAATGTCGAAACGAATGTTCTGAAAATTTTATCCGTTGCAAATAGAAGCAATGTAAGTGACAATAATTTATTTTTAATTTTTTCAAGTTTTTCCATTTCGTAGAGAATATTCTTTTAGATTCCCGTTTATGGAGGCGCAGAATTGCCTTTAATTAAACAGTGGGAAGACACGCATTATTTCGGTAAAGATGGACTCGGTGATTTTAATTTTGAAGAAGAAATAAAATTTTCTGTTAATAGATCGAAACATGCGTCTATTGCACTTATTGATTTAGTTAAAGCGAATCCAGGTGAGATTGAACTAAAACAAATTTCCTCCGAGTAAATGAATTATTTAATAAATAATGTAGAATAAATAAACTACTTAATAACTTAACTTAATCTAAATTCTAAATTTCTAAGTTCTGAATATTACAAACTGTATAAAAAAATTGTTTAAATTCCTTTCCAAAGTTCTATTATTTAACATAAATTATTTTTTCTGACTCTTATCTAATCTAAAGTAATAAAAGCAGAATAAAATTAACAAAGATGAATTTAATAATAATAAATTTTCACCAAAGAACTTTTCCTTATTCTTTAATTCTAAATTTTTTTTAAATTTAATTATTTTTCAAATTTTTAATAAGAATTCTACAATACGATTCTATTTCAAAATAATTGTTAAAATTAAATGCTTTCAAAGAATTTTAATAAAATTTTTTAAAAAATAATTCACTTTTTAGGGGGATTTAATTAAAATTGAATTGAAATCCTGCGAAGAATTTTATTATTTATGACAATAATTGAATTCCAGTGAAGAATTTTATTAAAGTTATTGCAAATAATTGGATTTTTTATTAAACATTTTTTAAATAATTGAATTTATTCGAGGAATTTAATTAAAATTCTATTGCTAATAATTAATTTATTTTGGAAGATTTTCTGAAAATTTATCTAAATAATTAAAATATTTTTTAAAAAAATGATATTGAATTAAAAATAATTACATTCCAGTAAAAATTATATTATTTACGAATATAATTGAATTCTACCAAAGTCTGAATTTAAAAAGATCAGTTCAAAATAATTTTTCTACTGCTTCAAAATTTTCAACAATCAGAAAAAAATTATTTTTCTAGGTGAAGTAAGTATTATTGCGCTTGGACCTCTAACGAACATTGCATTGGCAATTAGATTAGATCGAACATTTATTAGTTTAGTCAAAGAACTTCATATTGTTGGTTCAAGTGTCTATGGTACTGGAAATATCAGTCCGAACGTTGAATTTAATATTGGAACCGATCCAGAAAGTAGTTTTATCGTCTTTAACTCCACTACAAAGCCAATTATCTTAATGCCCTGGGAAATCGTCACTGAATCTCCAATTCTCAAAGTAATTTTTTTTCTCTATTAAATATACAAGAAAATAATTTAATAGTAATTTTAATTCTTTAAAATTCTTTTTACAGTCCAAAATTAAATATATACTTCCGATTTTTTTAGGCTTGGCGAACGGATTTATTCGGAAAAGTAAAATCAAAAGCCGTGGAATTTTTAAATAAAGCAGAGAAAATTTTCCTAACGAAAACCGATTCTTGGACAGCAATCGATGGACGAATTATTGCTGCATTTTGTTGGCCGAATTTAATATTAAAATCTTTATTAAGCAATGTGACTCCAGTTTTCGATGGAGCTGCTCAAGGATCAGTGCTTGTTGATTATATAAATATTACTGGAAAAGCGCAAAATGCAAGAATTGTTCAAGCATTTGATGTGGAACTTTACCAAAAGAAATTAGTTCAGTATTTCGCGGATTAAATTAAAAATACTTTATTGTGTATATAGAAAAAATATATTTAATTTGAAAAACAAGATGAAAGTGTGAATAAATAATAATTATAAATATAAACATACCTTTTCGGCTTCGAATGTAGAAACAAATACTTAAAAATTGTCTAAATTTAGTAACACTGCTTTATTGTATCCATGAAGGACGACCGATTTCCCAGCCGGATGCCATTGTGCACTTAAAATTGTTATATCCTTCGGAGCATTTCGACAAATTGCTTCGTTTTTAGTCCAGAAAAAAATGTGACTACTCTCCGAGAGAATTAATAGACGAGGAGAAATTGGACTCCATTTTACAGCTGGAAAGAAATTATTTTAAATTTCAGTTTTTGTTTTCTTATATGAAATAAAATTTTAAGTTGGTGAAGTTCACAACGTTCACGAATTGAAAAAGAAATATTTTTTACTTCAATTTTAAAAAGATTGTGTAACATGTACCAAATTTACAAAAAAAAATTTGGTAACTGGAAATTATATTCTTTTTTAGGTAAAAAATATTTTTTTCTTTCAATATTCTTGATATTTGTGAACTTATATAAAATTTTCCTACTTTTTTTTAAAAGTAAAAAATGTATATTTTACCTGAAATGCTGTTTTGCAGAAGAATAAAATTCACATCGCCGGTTTTAATTTCTAATATCCACAGAGTTGTGGGATATATTTGATGTCTTATTGCCAAAAAATGCCCACATAGACTAAATTCCAAAATATCGAAGTGAGCAATTTTCGTACAGTCTTTTTTACTTATTGGTATATTTATTGGTCGAGTCAATACTTCTTCCACTGAAATATCAAAAACAAATTTTTATTTCCATTTCCCTCTTGTTAATAAGTCGTAACACTTGTTATTTTTTAAATAAAAAATTCGTTAACACTTTGTCTCTTACAATTGATTACATTTTGTTTCTAAACTACTGGAAGTTCAAAAATATTTTTATAAAATATATTAATCAGTTGTCAAATTCGATTAATACTTAAGATCCTAAAGTTCTGAACGTTCAAATGAACGAAACTGATTTATTTCGTCTGGAAATTACATTTTTATAGCAATTTTTTTGTTTCACTATCCAAAAAATTAATTACTTAGTTTGGAAGCGAAAAATTTTCGTTTTAAAATTTTTTTTATGATTAGTAATTTATTAAAATATCTTCAATAAAAAATATTTCGTTCATTTGAACGTTGAAAACTTGGCGATCATTAATACTTACAATTGTGTTTTGGTCTTGGCGGATTGACAAGATTTGGATCCTTATTATGAATGACAATTTCTCTAAAAACTTTATTATGACAATGACTGTCTGTAATAACAGGATCGCAATGCAATTGCAAGAAAGGTTTCCAAGTTATGCAATTTATCAAAACGACCTGTAAAAAAGGTGAAAACTTATTGTAGAAAAAAAGAATGTTAATTGTTCTAAAAATACAATAATTATTATAATAATAATTTTATTAAATTAAATTTAATAATATTTAATTTACAACTCACAATAATTAAATTGTGAGTTAATGATATGAAAAGAGTCAGTAATAATTAAAAGCATTACCATTTCATTGTGCCCAGAAATGGCAATTAATTGAGAACTGGGCATCCATTTAACTAATTCAATTCCCCTGAGTTGTTTGTGAAAAACATTTTCTTCTTCATCATGTTTCTGATCGTTTGGGCAAAAAACTCCAATGTGACTTTCGGAAATTGTTGAATAAATAATTAATTTAGATTCTCCGCTATTGGAACACCAGATACATAGTGCTTCTCCATTTGGTGACCAACATAAACCGTTTATTGAACTTATCCGTTCGCATATAAGTTTCTGTAAAGAAAAAGAAATTAGTTGATTTTTATGTTATTCAAATTACCTATTCGCCTCGTCGTTTATTTAATTCAGTGTTGTCACAAAAATTCAAATTAAATACAATTATTTTCTCTAAAATGTTAACAATAATTCTGAAAGATTTTAATTTTATTATTTTGTGTATGAATTTAAATTTTCGTAAATATTGAAAATAGTTGGATTTTAAAAAAATTAGAAAGTATTAATTCCAAAAATTCAATTCTTTTCTCTAATTTTTAACTAAATTTCATCTCTAAATCAATTATCTTTATGAATTTTTAATTTAATTTACTTGAAGATTATTCGTTAAAATTTTTAAGAATTTAATATTATTTTTAAAAATTTTCAATTCGAATTCGTTAAAAGTTAATTTTGAAAAATCGTAATAAAGTACTTGAATAGATGATTTAGTTTGAATTAAATTTTAAGAATTTCAGTTATTCAAAATCTTTTTAATTGTAATATTTGAAAAATTTAATTAGAAAACTTATTTAAAAATAAATTTTCCAAGATTTGTCTATTATTCTTTTTATAGTAATAAATATCGAAATAAGTTGCATTTTATACTAAAAATGTGGTATTTTGCCGCAAAATTTATAAGAAAAGTAGAAAGTCACAATTTTTAAATAAAAGTCAATAAAAGTCGCATTATTTGAAAATAGTTGAAAAAAGTCGAAAAAGTCATAAACCGAGACCTGAAATTATTCAGTTTTTATTAAATATATATTCTGATTTTAAAACAGGTTAGAAATTTTGTTAAAAAAGACTACAAATTATTTAAATTAATAAATATTCTATATTCGATCCGGGTTTATAATTGTTAGTAATACGAACCTTATTTTTACAGAACGTTTATTTCATGTTTTTCCGTAATAGTAGAAATTAAATGAAATTTTTATTAATTATTAAAACGTCCAAAGGAGATGAAATTTCGATTTCAAACTTCAATGTTTCTAACAATTTGTTTACATTTTTGTTTTACAAACAAATCTTAAGCTCTATTCACAGGTTTCCACCCCACATTTACGTTAAAATACCGCGACTTACGCTTGAAATTAATTTCTTCTCACTACCATCCCAACCTTGGACTAAATGTCACATGGCAAAATGTTGAGGTTAGGTACGACGAACATAATCAACAATCAATAAACAAAACACCTTCTAACAATTCCTCTATATTATTATTAAATAAAAATGTCAGAGTGTATAATTTCCGACATTCAATACATCAGCAGTGCTTGTAATCGTATTCCCCATTCGGCCGATTATGGAAAAAATGGAATTTTATCTTACGGTGCTTGTAATTCCATAGCAATCTGTGATTTTAATACGAAATCAACGGGAAAAGTTATTAAAACACTTGTTCGTCATAAAAGTAAAGTGAATGTTGTACGATGGATTAAATTTCCATCAGGAAAACCAGAGACAGAATTAATATCCGCCTCGTCCGATGGGACGGCAATTATTTGGAGTAAAAACGAAAACAATTACGAATCAACAAGTATAATTAATGTCAACGATCCTGTTTCCATTTGTCACGCTGTCTATACAAATCAAGAGAATTTGAATCTTCTCATATGCACTGGTTCGACAAATGGTGATTTTAAATTATGGAAACGAAATGCAACGGGGGAAATTATTTTACATCAGGCGTTTTCTTTTGGGAAGCGAATTCCCCTTCAGGCGTGTCTCTCCTTTCTACCAAATGAAAGTGATAAGCCACTTTTATTCGTTGCTCTTGATGATTTTACCATTCAGGTATTCACGACAAATTCCTTGGAGAATGATTTAGTTAGAGTTAAGAATTTAATTGGTCATGAGGACTGGGTTACTTGTATGGACGTGATGGAAGTAAATGGTGAAACTTTTCTAGCTAGTGGATCACAGGATAGTTTCATACGCTTGTGGAAATTGTCAGAGAAAGTGGAGAATTCGAATCAGGAATTGACGACGAAAGCTGAAGAATTTAATGTTGATGAAAGGAAATATCAAATTGTTTTGGAGTCAATTTTAAGTGGTCACGAGGGTTGGGTTTATGGTGTCAATTGGCATCCTGTGATTGAATCTAATGGAAAAGTTACTCAACCAATGAAACTGTTATCTTGTTCGTTGGATAAAAGTATGGTCGTTTGGGAGCCGAACGAAAGCACTGGGATTTGGATGGAAACAGTTCGTGTTGGCGAAGTTGGCGGAAATTCTGTGGGATTCTATGGATGTAAATTCGGATCGAATGGAAATGAGATAATAGCACACGGCTATCAGGGATCGTTTCATATTTGGCGCTTTGATGAGAGCGAAAAGAATTGGATTCCCCTCTCGGCACCCAGTGGACACTTTGGCGAAGTTGTCGATTTGGCCTGGGATCCTAGAGGAAGGTACGTGTAAAGAAAATTTAAATTAAAATTCGCACTTATCTACAGGAAATTATTTCAATTGCAGATTTCTGGTGACAGTTAGTACCGATCAAACGACAAGAATTCACGCCCCTTGGGGGGGAAATTCGCCAAATTGGCACGAAATCGCTCGACCACAGATTCACGGTCACGACATGTCCTGTCTGACAATGTTGGCACCCTATAAATTCGCCTCTGGAGCCGAGGAGAAAGTCGTTCGTATCTTCACATCTCCCCTGACATTTAAAACATGCTTGGAGAAAATTTCCTACGCCGATGATTTTAAAGGAGTCCTAGCTGAGAATGCATCATTACCTGCCCTCGGCCTAATGAATAAGGCAATTTTCGAACAGGATTTGAAAGAAATAGAAACTCACGCCGGTAGTTCGCGTGATTTGACCTACGAGCGACCACCAGTCGAGGAGGAACTCATACAACACACACTCTGGCCAGAAGAACAAAAACTCTACGGACATGGCTACGAAGTGTTCACAATGTCAGCCAGACACGATGGCACTCTACTGGCAACTGCCTGTAAATCCGCAAATCCCGAGTACGCGGCTATTATAATTTGGGACACAAAAACATGGCGACAGGTGCAAAAATTAATCGCCCATCAATTGACAGTGACACAACTTGCTTTCTCACCGAATGACAAATATTTACTCTCAGTCTCACGTGACAGACGATGGTCTCTGTTTACCTTCCTCGACGGCAAATACGATTTAATTGCAGCGAGTCTAAAGAAGGACAGTCTTCATGGAAGGATAATTTGGTGCTGTGCCTGGTCGCACGATTCGAAATATTTTACAACAGGTTCACGCGATGGTAAAATTGGAATATGGAGTGAAAATGTTCATTTGAATAAACCCCATCAACCAGTGACGAGTTTCGAGGCAAATATTTCCGTGACGGCTCTTGCATTCGCGCCAATTTCACTAGCCGCAGATGTCTACATTCTTGCGACAGGATACGAGAATGGAGAGATAGAAATAAGAAAAATCACACTTAACGAAAACGAATCAGTTTGGGAACTTTTGGCAAAATACGATTCATCATTCGCCCATCATTTGACTGTAAAACGTCTTCAGTTTCGTCCAGTAGAAAATAGAAAGCAAACAACTTTGCAGCTAGCGAGTTGTGGATCAGATCATATTGTCAAAATTTACAGTTTTGATGTTCAATATTTGTAATATATAAATTATATAAAGTAATAAAATTTTTACTTTTGAAACTGTTACTAGATTTCTAAAAAAAAATCATACCCGGCTCAATTTCCAGTCTTCGGTTCTGTATATTTCTACACTATCCTTAGTGTCATCTGCTGTTACGACAGCCAAACGTTTCCCGTCCGGACTGAAGTGCAATTTTTCATTTGCGGATGATTTCAAATTCTGAATGTGAGTAACGCTTCTCGTTTGCAAACACCAAATGGATAATTGTATCTAATTCGGAAAGAAAATAATTAAAATATGAGCCATCTTTTTCAATTCCTTGAAAAAAATGAAAATTCCTTAATAGAATAGAAACTAATGACAATAAATATATTAAAGTTACATTAAAGTCTGATAAAGTGCAAAGACTTTTACTGTCAGGCGCCCAAGTAGCACTCTCCAAGCCCGCACTGCCTTCGGTAATTTTACACTTCCATTCTGGATAGGAAATCGAAAATACTTGGACAATCGCGCGTTTTAAATTGAGACATAAAATATATTCACTATCCGGGGACCACTCGATATGCTGTAAGAGAAAATACAAAGTTTAACAATAAAGAATATTAACCACAAAGTTTGATTAAATTAAAAATCACTTTATATATTATCGACTATTTAACTAACACTAAATGTTATTAAGAAGACTACGAAATAGTACAAAGTTACCATTTAAGAAAAAAAACCAATTTGAATAGTAATAAAACAATGAAAATAACAAAAAAGTAAACAAAAAACCTAACCTCAATTATGTCGGGAAACACGAAAGAATGAATCGTTTCGCTATTCTTTGCATACTTTACTATCAAATTGCTCTGAAAAGCTACAGCTAAAAAACTTCCGTCGTTAGACAGTAGACATAAATTTTTATTTATACGAAATATTTCACTGCACATTTTTACATAAAAGTATAATAACAATGTCAACAACAATACATAAACAAATGACAGACCACTGTTCTGTTACTGTAGCAACGAAAGGCTACCAACGTAAAAATACAACAATATGTTAAAAGTATAAAAAAAACCAACTATGTAAGTATCAAGTAATACTAACTTTAAACCTAATTCGTATTATTAGATAAAAATACTCTAAATAACTTTTATAAATTACACTAATTAATATTGTTTAAGGATATATTTAAGAATATTTAAATATACCGATTGGTGGCACTGAATTTGAAATAAATGAGACAAGTGTCGTGTGCGTGTCGATGTGACGTATGAATGTGACGTAATGGCGGTGGATGGTTTCTGTGGTCTGTAATTTTTTTCCTCCCCGAAGCTAAAAATCGGATAATTAATCATAAAAAAAAAGGTGATAAATACCTGGAAAAGTTAATAGACGCATGTAATATTCTATTACTTCTCTATCAATATGACTGAGGAGTCGCAACAATCAGAGACAACCGCGCAATCCGAATCTTCCAATACAAGAAATACAGATATAAAATTAAAAGACACCAAAAAGGAAAAATGCCGGCCAATGACAAAGGTAATTTTTATTATTTACCACTATTTTCCCTTCTGTAATCATTAGAAATTTTTACATTTACTCATGAATAAGTAAATAGAATTTATAGATTTAAAATACAAAATTTGAAGGTTATGTCTCACCGCTGTCAATTTCTCTTTAAAAAAGTCAAAAAATCATTAAATCTCTTTTTAAAATATTTTTTTTTTCTCGAAATCGTTCTTATTTTCTAATGGAAAATTTAGTTTTTTTCCAAAATTTACTATTTATTTTTCATTGATTGCAAAATGTGAGAAACGAAAAATACCAGGATCTTTGTAATTTTAGGTAGTGGTACGTCGACTACCTCCGTCAATGACGCAGGACCAATTTGTCGAACAGATATCTCCTCTACCAGATTATGATTATTTGTACTTTGTGAAAGCTGACATGTCACTGGGACAATATGCATTTTCACGTGCCTATATAAATTTTCTCAATCAACAGGACATCTTTATTTTTCGCGAAAAATTTGACAACTATGTTTTCGTTGACTCCAAAGGTACAGAATATCCTGCGGTTGTTGAATTCGCACCATTTCAAAGATTGCCAAAGAAACGAGTTGGAAAGAAGAAGGATTTAAAATGCGGCACTATAGAATCTGACGCTTATTTTATTAATTTCTTGGAGACTCTCAAGAATCAGGAGAGTGATTCTGGTACTAGTCAGCCGAAGACGGAATATTCTTATCAACCTGCCGAGAGTTAGTATATTTTTCTATTTTATTTTTATTTCTCATCTTTTTCTTTTTATTATTATTAAATTCATTCTGTTCTATTTAAGTTTTTCTTTTCATACTATATTTCTTTTTCTTTTAGACACTCCGAAGAAAGTTTCAACGCCTTTGTTGGATTATTTGAAGCAACGAAAGCAGGAAAGACAGCGACTTCGTGACGAGAAACGTGAAGAAAGACGTCGTCGAGATCTAGAGCGACGACGAGCCAAAGATGAATCCACTGTGTCTAAGGTAAAATTAAAATTCAGCTGAATTTGAAATTTTCCTTATAGGGAAAATTCCCGAATCGTTTAGAAAGAGTTCTTTGCCATCAAATACAGTATTAAGTGTTATGAATTTGAAAAAAATATTCCAAAGTTGCAGAAAGAAATTAATTTACCTTTTTTTCCAAATAAAGTAAATTCGATTCACTGGCAACTGAATTTGACTTAAAAATCTAATTATTCACCTGATTATTTACATTTTTATCTTTATTATTATATTCCCTTTTCATAAATATTCTCTCTTCTATAAATTATTAATTGTAAATTAAAATTAAGTCTTTAATAATCTACTGTATTTGTTGACACTGATCTTCCATTCACAGAAAAATGACGATATCACAAGTCCACAATTCGTTAAAGAAGATGTTTCATCTGGTGGAGAAATAAATTTGGAATCTCTAAAAACCCTAATACAATTGCCTAGAAAATCACTTGATGTTTATCGAAAAATTTACGAGGGGCCGAAATTGAATAATGAAATTCGTGGAAAATTAAAAGCAAATAGAAATCAACAAAAGAATTTCGAAAATTTTATCGATTATCGCGAGAAGATCATTACACGTGAATATTATTGTTGGAAAAATATTTCCAATTGTCATTGGTATCGTTTTAATAGTAACATTAATCAACACTATGATAATAATCGTCATCATCGAGGTTGTAAATTACAATCTAAACAATACAGTCACAATTATAAATTGTTTCCAACATTATCGGAATCACGTTCTATTTGTTTAAATAAATATCAAGAATTTCATATTATCGCTAATATTGGCAAATCAAAAAGTTGTGAATCAATGAATAATAATTTAAAAGGACATTTCAAGTCTAAAGTCGGTCCATCCGGATTTCGGAAGAATTCATGAAGATTTAAATATTCGTGTGATTGAAGAGAGAAATTCATGTTTTTTTCTGGACGAAAGCGATTTTATTTTAAAGGAGAAGTCCAACCACCGTTATGTGCAATTAAATCTCAGAATGCAAAATAGCGTTCTCTTTGCTAATATTTTTCTACCGGGGAAAAATTTTTTTGGAAAAATTTGATGCATTTTTAGCAAACACAAAAAACTTGTTACCACTTTATTTGCAATAAACTTTTTCGAATATTTTATTACAACTTCTTGAAGTTTAATTCAATTCTAGGGGATTACTTTTAAACTCGCTATATTACAATATGTAGAAACTTAAAGAATCTTTTAATAATGAAAAGAATTTTCCGAAATATATAAGTTTATTTTTCTATTGCAGGTCCTGAAAAATCCGGACTCGGAGAGAGAAGCAAATAAAAACAAGGAGAACAAGGAAGAGAGGGAAAAGAATATTTCCAAAGATGTGAAGACTCGTAATAAAAGGGAAGATAAATTTAGAGATAAATTAACGAGAGATCGTGACGGAAAGTTATCTGCAAAATCCTATAGGGACAGAGAGGAGAAATTCAAGGATCGCGATATGAAATATCAAAAGAAGCATGACGAGAGAAAATTGTATGGCAAAAAGGAGGAAAGAGAAAATTTCAAAGAGCGAATGGATGACAGGAGAAGTGAGTCGAGAGACGAGAGAAAATTCGAAAATCGAGAAGATAATAGAGAATTTAAAGAACGTAAAGCAGAGGAGAAAAAAGGTAAGAGCTATGAGAAAATGAGACAAGAAAAGAGACGATTATCCGAAACAAAAAAGCAAAATCTGGTGGAAAATAATGTCGAGATAAGTGTGGAAAAAGTTAAAATAGATGAGACTCCTCAGGATGTAAAGTCTGCTGAGAGTAATGAGCAGAATCCAGTAGAAGTGGATCAAACAACACTGGAAGGAAAAGATATTAGCGAAAAAGAATCTGCAATTGTTAAAATTCCCGACAAGGAGGAAGAAAAGGAAGAGGAACCGAAATTTATTCCAGACGAAAATCCAAATCTTGAGAGTAAATAAAATTTTTTTCATATTTTACTTTCATGACAAAATGAAACAATTTGATAATAATCCTTTTTTTTAAATTTATCCGTTATAAAAATAGTTTTATATTATTTTAAATTTTAATTTAAATTTTAAATTTAATGTTTCATTTTATTTATTAATAAATTTGCAGATACTGAAAGATTATTGGGATCGGGTGACGAGAAAAGTCCAGTGAATTGTCCAAAATCAAAATCCAATGAAGAAATAGACAAGGAATTGGATTATTGTGGGGTGAACGATCCAAAGAAAGAAACAGTGATTGTAAAAAGAAGAAGTTCACTGGAAAGTGGTGGTGAAGGTGGAGGCGGAGACGGTACTTGTTTGAGACGTCACAAATCCTTGGACGGAGAAGATCAAGGCAATTTACAAAAGAACGTGAGGGACGAGAAGGAAAAGAACAAAAAGGATCCCAGGCTGGAGCGACGTATTAGAAATAAGGTAAATTTTAAAATGAATTTCCCAAAGATTAATATTTTACTTCTACATAGAACTAAATATTACAATAAAAAAGTTCAGTTACTCTTAAAAAAATATAAATAACATTAAAACTTTTAAGTAATAATAAAACATAGTTTTTCAAAAATAATTTATAACATTTTTTTTAAATAAAACAATTATTAAAAACTAGCAAATAAAAAAAATAATTAAAAACTATCAAATTGAACGTGTTATTCAATTTGTTGTTCTTATGCAAATTACAAAATTTTTTAACTTAAAATATAAATTTTTAAAATAATTTCATAGTCAAAATTTTAAAAATTAACTTATTAAGTAAAAAATTAATTATTACTGTTCATATTTTAAACATTTTAATAAAATTTCACGAAAGAATTCAATAATTTTCTAAATTTTTAATAAATCCTTCTCAATAATTCAATTTTTTTAAGTAGTAACATCTTTACAAAAATTCAATTATTTTTAAAACAATTTTAATTGAATTCCTAGGAAGAGATCAATTTTTATAAATATTTTTAACACATTTCGATAAAATTCATTTTTTTCTAAAATTTTAATAAATCCTTCGAAATAATTAAATTATTCTTATAAATATTGTAAAATTCTTCGCAAGAATTCAATTAATTTTATAAATAGTAAAATTCTTTGCAGCAATTCAATTATTTTCAAAACAATTGTAATTAAATTCCTCAGATGAATTAAAATATTTTTAAATATTTTCATAAATTTTATTTATTTCTCAAAATTTTAATAAATTCTTCGAAACATTTAAATTATTTTTATAAATAGTCATAAAATTCTTCGCAAGAATTCAATTATTTTTAATACAATTCTAATGGAATTCTTCTTCATAAAATCAAATTGCTTTCAAAATTTTCAATTAAAATTTTTCAAGAAACTCCATTAGTTAAAAAAAAAATACAAGAAATTCTTCAAAAGAATTTAATTAAGAGTTTTAAAAATTTTAATAAAATTCTTTACGACAATTTAATAACATTTGTAGAAGGAATTCTATTATTATCAAATTTTTTGGTAAAATTCTTTGCAGTAATTCGATAATTTTCAATACATTTCTTTTTAAATTGAAAATATTTGAAAAGAAAATCACGAACTTTATTAATGTTAATTAATTAATAATAATTAATTATTATTATAATTTGGAAATAAAACTCGATCATTTAAAATAAACATTTTTATTTTTTTTTACTAAAGGATCGACCAACAATGGAAATTTATAGACCCGGAATGGGTAAATTTAGTAAACAACGTATTGAACGTGAAAAATCTACTAACGACGAAAGAGCATCTTTATCACAAAGTCCAACACCAACTGGAAATGTTCCCCCGACTTCGAAAAATAATAAATCTGGATCTGAAGTTCGTTCAATGACTTTCAAAAGAAGCGTTAGTCGAGATATCCCCTAATAAAATAAAGGTTTTTTTTCTTTGTTTTTAATTAAGAAAAAAGCAATGACTGCAAGTAAGTGAGTAACATTTAATTTAGTTTTTTTCTCCTTTTTTCACTTATTATAATTGTGATATTTTAGATCTTACGTTATTTTTTTAAGAGATTCTAAATTTTCAATTTTTTTTTTAATTATTAAAAAAAAGATTGTAATATAAAAACAGTTTTGTTAGACTTCTGATCAACAATTTAATAGATGTTTTTAATCAAGAAAAGAATATTTTACTTGATAATTATTATAAATGAAAAAACTGAAATTACGCCGAAACGCAGAAAAACTAGTTTCAAGATTTTCTTGAATTTATCGAAATACAATTATAAGAAAAGAGATTTCTAGATTTCAAATTTATTGAATTATTATATGTAAATTATTTTATTAGGAATTCTTTTTTATTAAACGTATATTAATTTTACAATTTATTAATAATGACTTATTATTACATATCATCTATATATATAAAAATACTCTCGATGTAAATATATTGAAAAAATTTGAATTTACAAATTATTCTTACAATGCGAAATAGATTAAATTTTTTTTTTATTTTTTAATTGTTCTAAAGATGCGGTTCAAATACTACGAATTTAAACTTTACGATATTAAAACCTTATATGACGGATAATTGTTAATGTACTAATTGAACTGTAGGAAATTTGAATTTTGCTTTCATTTCTTACCTCGTGAAACTAAACGGATTTATAAGAATTAGCAGATTTTTTATTTTTCAGTTACAATTAAATTGTCTTTGAATCTTACACAGGTAAATTGCACATTGGTAAACTCGACACATTTATTTAATGAATTGAGAAATTATTTTGCCGGACTTTTCACATCGTTAAACTCTACCCAACTCTATTTTGGTAAATAAAAATTACGTTTTTTTTAACTCCATCGTGGTTAAATTGCACACAATATTGAAATCTACAGAAAGTAATTTTTAATATTGAATAGTGAATATTAATCCTACACAACATTTTAATTTATTTATTCAATAAAGGTGGTGATAGAATTATAAAGGTTGCTTAACACCGTGTGGTTTAAATATGCAGCATTTGAACCGCCCCTCTTTTTAATTATTAAAATTTTTTTGTTAAGAAAATTATGAGTGTCGTTTAGGTCTATTTGATACTCTACTTGAACTCCTTCGGACAACTTCTTCTTGTTTTGTTCGTTTTACTTGCGGCGGTCGACTCAAAGGTGTGTCTGAATCACTTATTCTTTGTGAATCGGCTGAATGAAAATAGAGAATTTTTGTTTTAGTACAAAAAAAATTTTTGAATTGCATATATATATATATTAACAACCGTGGTAGTTAAACATTTATTTCTTTTTACCATGTCGTTCAGAATCTCTTTTTTCTGTTCTACTAGACGATCTTGTTGCTGTAACGGGCGTTTTTGCTGCTTTTGACGGCGTGTTTCTTGTTCGTTCTGCTTTTATCAATTGTAATCGAGATTCTTTCGTTGGTTTACTGGCTGATCTGGTTCCTGCTCTTCTTGGTGTTGCTTTACTTTTTATCGGTGTACTCTCGGCGAAACTTTCCTCACTATCGGGTTCGGATTCTGACTCTGATTTTCGCGATGGTTTCCGTCCTGGACGTTTTTTAACTGGAACAACTGTTTTTTGTTTGTTAAAAAATACTTCGTTACACATTTTAATATTGATACATTACATATTTTTTAATATTATTTTATATTTAGATTAAATTTTATTTAAATTAGATAAAATGTTAACTACCTCTTGGAGGTGCTTCGTCATCACTGTCTGAAGAATCATCGTCGACAACGCGAGCATTTTGTCGTGGTTTCTTTTTATTCATAGGTGGCACAGGCGGGGGTGGCATAGCTTCACTGTCGGAAATGTCACCGTCCTTTTCATTGTTTTCAGCATTCAATAAGGCGTTCATTTTTTCTTCCAATTCTAAGCAAACTGCCTTTGCTTCCGGCTTCTTTTTGGTTGTGTTGATTATAGAATTGAGTGCTTTCAATACTTGTTTGTTGTGAATCTTGTCCTTTAGTAATGGCAAGCCTTCAATTAGTCGTCGTATACCTGAAAAAATGTGCAATTAAATTAAAAATTTAGTAAAGATTGAAATTTTTTTATTTGTAATTTGGTTGAGAAATTAAATACTCACTCTTTGCGTTAAATTGCAATAATGAAAGGCAATAAGAGAGGTCTCGCCATTGACGTTCCGTGGTTGCCAATTTGAATCGAGCACAAATCTTTTCTATGAGTGTGTCAATTTGCCTTTCCTTTTGCAATAGTCCAAGAATAAATCTGTAAAAAAGAAATTACTGTGATTAATAGAAGGTTTTGAATTATATGAAATTTCGTAATAACACAAGAATAGGAAATAAGAGAATAAACTTTGAAAAATAGTTACTGTAGGATTTCTTGGAAAGATCCTTCGTCAAGTTTCAAGTCGGGATCAGAGAGACGGGATAAAATATCCGGCATAACATTGTAAAGAGCATTTCCCTTTTGCGAAAGTTCTTTGAAGAAGAGTTTTGTATTGTGACGAATATCTGGATTAGGATCCACGATGCAGAGCGCTAGTTCGGAAACTCTTCCCTTCACTCGAATCATTTCCCTCATGATAAGATTAGACAACATTCGAACGCAAGTACTTCGAACCAAATCACTTTTATCCTGTAGTCTTTTTGAAATAAACAAAATAATGATTAAATTACAATTAAAATGTAGAAAATCTATAATAAATTTTCGAAAACTTTTTTCTTATTTACCTGTCGTAAATGTAACCGGTCCAGGGTTCAACCTCATTGGGAAATCGCTTTGCTAAATCCGTCAATCCAATAAGAATGTTTGATCGAATACCAGGATATTGTGATCGTCCGAGAATAGTGACCAATAGTTGAAGATGATTTGCACAAAATGTGGAACTTATCGTCATCATTTTGCAGAGAGCTAGAACGCTGTAGGCTTGTAATTTTTCATCATTATATCTGTCGGGATCTTGGCAAACATTCACAATGTACTGACTGAAAGAATTAAATTAATTTTTTTATTTTTTAAATAAATTCAATATTTAATTAATTTATAATTAAATAAATAACTTGTCAATAAAAACACTTACACGTAATGTCCTAGAAATCCATTTGGCGAGAAAATTTCATTTTCGAGAGCTGCATTTATAAAATCAGCATCGGCATCATCGGCTGTCGCACCTTCCAAAGCGTCCTCTCCATTGTCTTCAATTGTACTTAACTGAAATAGTTGTAATTCTTTTAATTGAAAATATTCAATTTTTTTCCATGTTTT
Source organism: Leptopilina myrica (nomen nudum) (assembly GCA_032872475.1). Lineage (NCBI taxonomy): Eukaryota > Metazoa > Arthropoda > Insecta > Hymenoptera > Figitidae > Leptopilina > Leptopilina myrica (nomen nudum). The sequence goes on from CM065458.1 coordinate 8,955,950, forward strand.
TTTAATTAAATTTTAAAAGGAATTAGAAAAAATTAGAAATTTTTCAACATATTTACCTCCTTATTACGTCTTGTTACACTTGCGGAATTCGGTGTAGACTCTGTCACATTCAGTGCATGATGAATAGATCGACCTGTTTTTCTACCCTTAGTACCTTTCTTATCATCACGCAATGCATTTCTTCTTTTTAATTCCTTAAAAACGGTGGTATCTAAATATACCATTTGCCGAATAGCCACATGTCCAATTAGATACACCAATCTACTCAGTAAGAGTCCTCGTAATTTTTTATCATCTTGATTCGTTTCATTAAATAAATTAGTTGTTTTTATTAGCAAAGTTTTCGCTAACTGATCCGGTTGATTAGCCAACTAAAAATAAACAATTGGAAAACAAGTTAATATTAAACTTTATAAGTTTAATAAATCAAATACAAAATAATTATATTTTTATTTCCAATTGTTTCAATTTGTTAAAATTATTATTGTGAATTCAAGTATTTTTTTCTTGAAAAAATTTTAATTACTATTTTTCAAAAACCTAATTTTTTAACAATTTCCAAATTAAATTTTTCAAATTTTAATAACTTTTGTAAAATAAATATTCAACTAATTTTTGTTTTTTATTTACTTAAAATTTTAAAATACTTAAAAATTTGAACTGTGCAAAAACAAAACATTGTAATAAAACAACGTTAACTTCAGGTGAGGACAGATTATGTCGATTATCATATATTGCTTTCCCAGAGAAGCATTGTTTTTGTTTTGATAAAAAGTTCAATAAAAATACATACGTGATAAATGACATTGATGGCGTCAGTGGCAAAAGACATGTAACCGTTTTCATTCTTTGAACTAAATGAATTTTCTAAAAGTTGTAAAATGTGTTTGAAAATATCATGATCGTTGACGTATCTGTAAAATTAATTTTTTTCGTTATTTTCAAGGAGACAATTGTAATAAATTTGATTTCTATAGTTCCAAATTGTTTCTCTTATCAAGAGCAAACTTTTTCGAACTTACCGTGTAGGTGGTTTTTTAATGTCTGAAGTATCTTGTTTAATTTGCATAAATGCTCGACAGGTATCGCGAGCCAAGAGTAAATCAGTCTCCGATCTTGGTCCAAAACCAACTTTTATCAGTGTGTCTAAATTTCCAAGTATAATTCCCGGTTCGGCTTCGGCTGCCATTGTTATCAGCATTAAAGCCATGCGACTTTCACCAGCCGATGTATCAGGTAATTTCAGTGTAAACTTTTCCCACAAAACCTGAAAAAAACGATAAATAATCATACGGTTTAGTTATTTTTTTTATTATTTCCATGTATCTGTTTAATTATTTTTCGTTTATATTTATATATCGGCTTAAAAAGTAGATTTCCAAAGGTTTACTTGTAATATATCTGCATTGAAATCATTTTTCGTGTGCCAAGTGTTTATCATTTGTGCCAATGCTGGACTCTGCCCGGGTTCTAAACTCTTCACTAAATCAATCAATTTATTCACGGACTTTAGAGCTTTCTGCCGTACTGATTGTGAGGCTTCATTTTCACAGAGGTATATTTTCTGATAAACAATCGCCACATTGTCACGAACTGATTGTTCGCGCATTAACACTTGATATAATGCCTTACGAATGCCACGATCTGCTCCTTTTATTTCAAATTGATAAGCGGATCCCAATAGAGCACACGATTCAACAGCATCGCTGACTGTTGTTGAAAAGAGTAAATACTCAATGAACGGTATTGCTTTCTCCATTTCCTCGGAAAAAGTCAATGAATTCTAAAATGAAAATAGGGTATTTATAATATAGTAGTCATAGTTTTTTTTCACTTTGTTAGTTATTGTTTTTCTTTAAATATCAATTACCTCAAAATATGAAACAATTTGTTTCTTCTTCTTTAACTCTTCCTTCTGCTTCATGAGATTTCTATCATTCGATTTGGTCACAGCTTGTGAGACATTTTTATTTGTATCTATCTGATTTGGTGAATCTTCTGACTCGGCGAATATTTTACCAAGAACAAGAAGCAAACAATGTGTTTTGTCCTCAGTTTTCATTGTATCGAAATCTTCACAATTTGGCAAAAGTTTAATAACTGTTTTTAATCGCTTGACAGTGTCCAATAAATTTTCTTCCAACATCAACTGTCTTATTTCCTCGAAAACTTCGTTTATATTCACATCGTCATCAGCTTCTTCGGAATTTTCTACAAATTAATAATTTTCATTGTAAAAAATTGTCATTGACTTGAAAATTACTTAATTCTAAAATTTCTCATCATTTAGAATACCTTCATTATTGAGAACATCTTTAATTGTTTCTAAAATATGAGGAAGTTTGCTTTTCAATAGTTCCATTCTCTCCTCATCGCCTCGTTCGCTCCGACTGACGAAAGCCGTTTGAGCTTCCTTTAATTTTGCCTTAGCTTCCACTAGTTGTTTCGAGAAATTCTCCTTATCCAACTGTAAAAATATTTTTTAATTTAGTTATTAATTATTGCAAAAAATAATAGTTAAAAATTCGAAAAACTAAATTATCAGTTTAGTGATTATTCTTTTCAAATTTAGTCATTACCTTTGCTGCAAAAGGATTCCCCTCGAGTAAAGCGCGAATTAATTGCAGAGCTTGTTTCCGTACATTTGCACTTTTATCCTCTAATCTTTTAACGACAGCGACCAAAAGTTGTGTCTGTCTATTCACAGGGATCGCACTTTCTGTACACAAACGTTGCCAGACTTGAAGAACTTTTGAACGAACGTACGCATTATTATCGAGAATATGATCCTCCAAATAATCGAGACACTCGTCGCGTTTATCCTTTTTCTCATCGCTAAGATCCTCTGAAGTTAATGCGCTTATTATAAGAACACTCAGTACTTCCATTACGCAATTTCTCAATGAGTAGAACTGTAAAAAAGAAATATTTCTTTAAAATTCCTTTTAAGAAATTAAAATTATAGAGAAGAAATTAAAAATAATTATTTCCCCAAAAAAAACTTTCACTTCGTTCTTTTTCTAAAATACCTCGTGATCGAGATAACACGTAATATTATCCAAAATTGGTAGAATTAAATCCGGCGCAGTAGAAGCGATAGTTTCGAGAAACAATGAAATATTCCGAGCTTCGGTTTCCTGTGGTTCGTTTTGGCTCAATTCGCGCATTATTTCTTTCATCATTCCCGTGCATCTGAAGTTTTGTGCCATTTGTACCACGCCGACTGCTAACGGTGCGGCCAAATAATCGTACAAAGTCACCAACTAACGGGAATCATTGAAATTAAATAGTAAGTGAACAATAGTAAAAATTAATTAAATTAAATTAAATTAAAATGAATATTAAAATATTAAATAATGAAGGAAAATATTGCAAAACAATTTGAAGCAATAAAACACAAGAGAAACGTTATAAGCGACAAACCTGAACAATTCGAATTACACAAGTTATTCCCTGATTATGCTTCTTCACCAAAGTTGCTAGAATCTAAAAAACATAATGAAATCAATTATGTAGTGAAATATTTACAGATTGCAAAATGTAATAACAAGTAAATTACTTTGTCTAATATTAAAAATTAAGAATTTTTAACAAACAGTGAAACTTGCCTCAAAAATTGTGTCCCTTGTTCTCTTTTGTTTTGGTTCCTTCGCTAACTCCAAAAGTTTGTAACACACTTCACTGAGGGCACTGAAATATTTTAATAATAATATTAATAATAATAATAATATAAATATAATAAATTAAGAATAATAATTTCAAGAGAATTTGTTTTTTCCGAGATAAAACTTACTTTAGAAAAGCATCTTCAATGACCGGTGGATTCCACAATTTATGAAGAGGAAGCTGCAACCATCGATATAACAATTCTAAAGAACCTTGTCTTTGCTGTTCCCATTCTTCGGCAGCATCTGATTTCTTAACGACTTTTTTTCGCTGTTCAGAAGAAAAAAATATAGAGGAAACTGAAAATTCTACTTTCATGTTTTTAAAGTTTTGATGATCCCCAAGTTTTCAACGTTCAAATGAACCAAATATATTTTATTGAATATATTTTAATAAATTACTAATCATAAAAAAATTTAAAAACTAAAATTTTACATTTACAAACTCAGTATTTAATTTTTTGGATAATGAAGTAAAATAATTGCAATAAAAATTTTAATTTTAGAAGAAATAAATAAATTTCGTTCATATGAACGTTCAGAACTTTAGGATCTTAATTTTTGAACGTTCAAATGAACGACAATTTTTGTTATATTTTATTAAAATTTTAAATTTATTAGAAATGTTTGAAAATATTTAAATAAAGCATTTATTTCGTCCATTTGAACGTTCAAAACTTTAAGGACTTTTCTGTCTAAAAGCAGAGATAAAAATTTAACAAAAATTATTATAATTCTTCTGATTGAAAATATTGGACATTTACCTTTCCTATATTAACTACATCGTTTATTTCTTTCTGAAAATGATTGTCTACGTGACAAATAATTGAAGACCACAAATAAGCCAACATTTTGTTTGCACATAAATACTCCGCTCTCATATTAAACGCTTCATTTGATTGCAAATCTTCCTCTAAATCCTCAATGAGCATTTGTACAGCTAAAAATTAACGATTTCAATTAAAGTAAATGGAAAATAAAATAACTGGAAAATACAGTAAATGTTTTTTAAAATAAATGGAAAATAAGAAAATGGTAAATAAAGTAAATGGAAGATAAAAAATGGTAAATAAAGTAAATGAAAAATGAAATAAACTAACTATTTAAATTAAATAAATTATTTAATTTAATCACGTGATCAATGAGGGAATATTCACCTTTTGTTATCCTGTCGAAAGACCGTAAAAAAGCATGTATTTCCAGTTTATTTCCATGCACCAAAACGGAGAAAAATGTGTCAAAACTGTCCAAAATGAAGAGTGTACGTTTGTTTTGGAGTTCATTTTTTGTGGCTAAAGGAAAGAAAATAATTAGAAGACAAATAGATCGTAAGACAAACAATAGAAATGTTTTCTTAAATACAAAAAATAAAAAGTAAATAAACGTACAAAGCTAAAGATTAAATGAAATCAACTACTAGTAAAAAAATCGAGAAAATATTATTTATTTTTCAACAAAAGACTATTATTCTCTTCAAAAAAAGTACGTTTTCAATCAAAGTATTCTTCCTCATTCAATTTTCCCAAATTAAAAGACGCGGGACTCTATTTATTATACACCGTAAAAAATTAAAAACAACACGGTTTTAAATCTGAAAAATTTCTTGTACTCTTAAATGTTTTTATTTCGTAGATAAATGTAGAGAAAATGCAAAAAATATAAGATAATTTCAAGACAATTTCAATTTCATCCTTATCAAGAATCAGTAATTCTTTTTTACACTTTTTATTCTCCAATTCATTCAGTATATAACAGAAAATGTTTATGCATATGCACGCTAAAATATAACCTCACTTTTTTACATGTCAAACTCCTAACCGAAAAACGTTTCATTTAACTATAAATATTGTTGATTTAGAGGAATTTATAAACAGTGGTACAAAAGTATAGAGCAAAATTAACAAATTATGATAAAATTTCAAATAAATTACCGTCAAGAGCTTGATTAATTCCACGAATAGAAGTAACTTCACTGACTGAATATTGTTCAGCATTATTCCTCAAGAGATCATCCTTTGTTATAGGAATTACAAAATCCTTCACCACCATTGTGTCAAGAATAATAAATCATTAATTTCTTTCAAAAACTATCAACTTTCTTTGCTTTGTTTTCACTGTTACACTTTAAATAATATAGCAGAAAAAATAGAGACGCGCAAAATTGCCGCCAACGGTCGGACTTTGATTTCCGTAAACAATGCCAATGCGCATGCGTCACGAAATGAAGCGCGAGTTGCTTGACCCGCGTTATTTAAAATTTAAATAGTTTTACAATGTAATTAAAATAAATAAATAAATAAATATGTAAACAAATGTATATTAATTTATAAAAAAAAATATCAAAAATTATATAAATTAAATATATTTTCAAAAGAAGGTACAATATTAAAGAATAATACAATAATAATTATTAAATTACCTGTTTTATTAAATAAAAATAGAACATGTAAAGTCAAAAGTGAAATAACAAGTAATTCATTTACAAGATTTTTAAAACAGATTTTTAACAGTTTTCTTTTCATTCTTATAGAAGTGCAGGTAAATTGATCCTTTTATTTTCGGACTGGGGAAAAATTTACCATTAAACAATTGTTATTTTTTTTTATTTTCTACGGAAAAATTCTTTTTTTTTAAATACTTGAAGAATTTTGTTTCGAGCATTGATGAACATTAATTAATATTACATTATTATGAACAACTAACAGACACTATATTATACAAATCGTAAAATTCTGGTTTGTATTGTGTACCGTATTTGTTTTAACAAAAATAATTAAAAACAAAGTATGTTCCATTTTACTATCATCAATAAACAAAAGAAAATGTTCTAATAAAATTATTGTGAAGACTATTTACAATTTAGATGCAATTTGAAAATTTTTTTCTTTGTATAAACTAAATGTTTTCTTAAATATTTACTGAATTGAAAATTAATATTTTTCGTTGCAGATTTTTTTTGTTTAGAGTAGATTTTCTAGGCTAAAAATTGGATGGAAAGAAAAATAAATTTATTAGCAACATTTTCTAGTCATCAATATTCAATATAGATGGTTTATTGAAATTTTTCCTTACGGGTAAAAAATAGAAAAAGCCATATAACTTATAGAAAAGAAAAAACATTTTCGTCGAAATAAATTAAATTTTAAAAATTTAATCTCCTCACATTTTTTATATAATTTCACAACAATTTTTTTCTTTATATACCTAAATTTATTTTTAAAATGATTAAAATTCTTTAAATTGTATAATCATTTCTTTTTTCTCAGTAACAAGTGAAAATATTCTTTTCTATTCCTGACGAAAAATTGGAGAAATTTGAAAATTATAAGTCTAAATTGCTTTTTCTATAATTTTAACGCGAGGACATTAATAAGGTTCATAACTTGCGTGTATTTTATACAGGAATTTTAAAAACCTAAAAAGTTGGGAGTAATTTCTCAGGAACTTGGCTATCACTTTTTTGTTTACTATAAACGGGGATGATCGGTAATATTTCTCTTTGCTTTTAGTTTTATAACTTTAACAGTTTGAATTAAAAGAATTACGTATACATTCACTGCGTGTTTGTTTTATTTTAAAGGGATTTGTTTTTAATCGTCATTTTCATTTTTTTTAACATGAAACTGAAATAGTTTCACATTGTTTTTTCTTTTCTTAAAATCACCTGTTTGTTTAAAACACTTTTTTTTAATTATCAGTTTGGTTTTCAGCGTTCCTCTGTCTTCGATAAATTGCAACATTCGTGTCTGTATAATCCATTATGCGTCTTTGACATTGTCTAACGTATCGTTGTTGTTTGTGATAAATTTTAAATGCACCTTTTATTGACAAAAAGGCCACACCACCCTGAAAATTAATAATCAAAGTTCTGAAGATGTAAAAACGTTCAAATTTTTGTAAAAATAAGTTAGTAATTTTTCATCTACTCACAAGTAACGTTCTTTGAAAATTTGAACTTATACTTTCGAAGAATATTTTGCCACAAATACTTGCGATTGTTGGCAATAATAACGCGCCGCACAAAACTCTCGTCACGGAAACTGGATCACTCATTGGTGGAATTTCCTGTGATTGTGTTCTTTCGTCGTCGGAATAACTGGAAATTTCATTTTTAAATTAGAAACAATTTTTAATTCAATTGGACTAAAATTAAAATTTGTATTTACCTGCTGGGTAGGAAGTGCCTTAAAATTGGAACTTTACAAGCGTGCCGCCTGAGTAAACTCAATGCTTGATCTTCCCATTTTAACATTTTTCCCAGAACGAGCATTATTGGAATTGTAGGTAAACCTACTAGTAATACTAAAGGATCGGCATTTTCCAACATTGTAAAACCGTCCTTGTGACCAACGACTTGCATTACAGTAATTGCTCCATAAGTAACAGCTGTCCAATAAACAGAACCAACAACTATACTCGCCGCTATAAATGGACATACTCGAAATATAACTCCATCGATTTTGTCCAATATTACAACCAAAGGCCCTGTAATTAAATAATTATGTTAATAATAAATTAGATACCGACTCTCGTGGGCGTAAAAAATGTTTCCTAATGAATTATAATAATCCTGCGTTACAAATTTTAATATAACTTTGCTAAATTTTATATAAGATTTTTTAAGTTTAGTATTTCTGATATCAAAATTTACCTTTGTTGCATTTTGTCCTACACTTGTAAACTACTTTTATAAAATTAGAAAACTTTCTGTTCTTGCAATAATTTCAAAGATATTGAATGTAAAATTTATGTTTTCAATCTCTCTAAAAATGAGAAATTTATGAAAATATTTTCAATGAAAATTATTTCGTTCATTTAAACGTAATATTTTCAATGAAAAATATTTCCTTCATCTAAACGTTCAAAACTTGTGAACAGAGTTGCCACGCTTATACCCTTTCCAAATTACCTAATTTTTCCAGGTTTTCCAGGTTAAAAAACATAATTTTTCAATTATTTCAATTATTTTCAAATTTAGTATAATTCTTTGCAAAAATTTACCAGAATTCTCGTCAATTTTCAATTACTTTTATAAATAATACAATTTTTCTTCGAAATTCAAATATTTCTGAAAAATTTTAATAAAATTCTTGTCAGAATTTCAATTACTTTTAATTGACAAAATTTCCATCAAATTTCTTGAAAAATGTAATTATTTAAAAAAAAATTTAATAAAATTTTGTAAAGAGTTCAATTATTTGAAAATTTGTTGATAAAGTTTAATTATTTAATAAAATGTCTGTTTTTAGAGTTAAATATATGAATTCTCGTATAAAATTTTCTATCAAATAAATATTTTCCAATATAATATTGAATTAGAATCCAAAATGGTAACCAAAATTTATTTTGAAATCAATATTTATTAGAAAATTCTACAAGAAATCAATTATTTAACTATAAAAATAAACAATTTATTAAATAATAATAATTGAATGTTTCTAAAAATTGAATTTTTATAATGAATTTTATCAAAATTTAATTATTTTGTTTTTTATTATTAAAACCTGAGTGAATAATAATTTTTGCAAATAATGTAAAAACAATATTTACCCATATTTGGATAAACGATGATATATTCTGTATTACATTGTGGACAAACGACTCTCGTACTGGCTCGGCCTTTTTGTTTTTCGTCTACCCATCGTTGTATACAACCCTGATGAACCCATTTTGTCGTTCCACGACAGTGACATGGTTTCACCCACAATGCAGTTGCATCATCCTCGTCAGTTGCAAAACAAACCCAACAATACCGTTTGCTTAAAAAAGAAAATACGACAGATTAATTATTTCTTACTTTTTATGAAACCAAAAAAAATATTCATTTTTTACCCTCTTTTTTACATAGAGATCTAAAGCAATAAAAAAAACTTACTCTTCATCGGAACTTAGAGTCGGAATTCCGGCTGTAGTTTGATTTGGCGATGAGGCACCGTCAGTTACATCAGCTGATAATTCATTATCAGCAGCATCAGAGCCTGTGTAATGAGTCGTGTCCTCTTCCGAGGATATGTCTGCTCCTTGTGTTTCCGAATTTTCTACAAATATAAGTTAGAATTATTAAAAAAATTGATTTTTATATTTTTAAAAATTAGTTCTTAAGGTCTGAACGTTCAAATGAACGAATTTTCTATTACTTTCTTTGATGTTTGAATTTTGGTAGAAAATATTAATTTACAAATTATGAATTAAATTATTTTCTTAATATTTGTGTTAATTTTTTTTGTCATTTCAAGATAATAATATTGAAAAAATATTGAAAAGAAAAAAAAATTCGTTCATTTGAACGTTTAAACCTTTACAGACATTCTAAATTTTATTTATTCCATTCAAGACTCTATATTCTCTTGGGAGAAATATTGCATAAGTCATCTTTAAAAATTTTAATTATAAAGCAAATGTATAAATAAAAAATAATTTGCAATACCATTATTGGAATCGCTGTTTTGATCTTGTCTTACAGTTGAATTCAGTCTTCTGAATTGATCCTCAACAACTCGCCAATGATCCATTTCCCTTGGAATTATTCCATAAACATCCTCACTATAAACAAAATGTGGTGGTCTACTTCCTGACATTTTTTACTTCACTGCAAGTATACTTATAATTGTGTCATCATTTCTTTTTTTTGTCTGTAATCAAGATTAATTCAATTTTTATTCCACTTTAAATATCAATCACTGATATCAACTTAATGAAATTGAAATATGGGAACAATTACAACATACGACAATAAACAACTAATTTATATTAAAATTGAAATTCAAACTGAGAATTTTAAAAACTAGTTCATTTGACGAATGACAAGGCAAAGTAAACTAGAACATTCTGGTTGATTTAAGAAAACATTAGTCAACAAATCACACGTGTACAAATTTGCTATTTCCAAACTGAAGCATTTTTATAATACAAAAAAAATTTTAAATCTAAAAAATAATAACAAAATTTAAGAAATAACAAAAAATTCATTTACATATTGTAATAAATATAAATTTCAATCCCGTGCAAAATTTCCAAATATCAAAATGCAATATGTAACTGCTCTTGCATTGTTATTCTAATCAGCTGAATAATTTCAAGAATATGGCAATAATTATATTGTTCGCACCGCCACATGAAATTAAGGTTATGATTTATCTAAAATACATATATTTTCCCCATATTTAAGAATTTTTCGAAAAGATTTAAAATAATTGCCAATTCTTCTCGTGTGCAATAAAATTATTTATTACAAATGTAAAACACAAGGCGGGTCAACCATATACCAACAAAAAAAAACACCTTCGTGTTAACCTTTGAGAAATATACAGTAAACAAGAAATTGTCTAAATTACCTGCTTTTCCAGGAGTGGGAAAAATTTTATGATGACACTTTTGATATCTAATACAAAGAATAATTTTCAGATTATTTACAATAAATCCAGTAGAAGATATGTATTATAATGTCCAAGGTCCATACTTTGTGTTTGTGTACAAAGACATATAGAAAACTGTTAAAAAACTCTTGACATTTTAAGGTGCCAGCCACAATGTATTTTCAGCCAATCCAAATGCATCATTGTCTATTGTACTCGTGTAATTGGTTGAATTTTTGAAAAATTGTCCAATTTCTTCATCTAAAGTGTATAAATAATTACATTAGTTATTGCAAAAATTAATAAAAAAAATTTCTTGTAAAAATGTAAAACTACTATCTATTTTTCAATGTAACACAGTGAGTTAATAATAGCAGATCAATTTTTTTTCTTGTGAGAAAGTTAAATAGAATAGGGTCAATCCATTGCAAATAACCGCCAAAATTTCAGAGAACATATGATTGGTTTCTCGCCTCAAGGTCGGTGGAAAAAAATGTTAAAAAAATCATTTCTAATATTTATTGTTTTTAATTTAATTGTCGAGTTATTCGAATTGTATAAATATAATTTTTAGTTGAAATTAGACGTGAATGTACGCTTGTCATTAACGATTATCAACTCATTAAGTATTTTCAAATGGGTATTTATTTTTAGAAATCAAGGCCTTTCACTGTTAAATTCAAACGAGCGATTAAAAAGTATATTATTTGATAATTAAACATAATATATTGTCCGAACACTGTTAAAGAATTATTTGACAATTATTTAGGGACAATAGACTCAGTTGGAAAATATATCTTCGGAGTTTTTAAATTTACAGCAGCGGAAATTGTTCCAGCTGCCGGAAGTTTGGATTAACGTAGTGAATGTGGAAGCGTACTTCCATTTTCTCGTTTCTCTCGACGAGTCTTGAGCACGTGTTTAGTTACCGGTTGCATTGTTCTCGAATTTTCAGTTTAAGATTTGACACAAGTTTTAACCAGAGACTTTTGTCCTTTACTAGAGTTATTTCTATTTTTTGGAATCCCGAATAAATATGAATCCTGAAAAATTGAAGAAGTTGCAAGCTCAAGTGCGAATCGGTGGAAAGGGAACACCCCGTCGTAAGAAGAAGGTATTTGGCTTTTATATTCTAGCAAATTTTATTAATGTGAATTATTCATTATGTGGAATTTATATTTTTCTTTTGAGTTTGTGTAATTTTTTTCTTCCCTTTTTCTTTATTGTTTCCTTATTCGGAGTGTTGATGGTGTTAAGAGTTTTACTTAACCATACAAAGGATGCGCTAAAATCCATTTATTTCGCGCTTTTATTAATCTCTATTTGCATGTCCTGAGAGGAATTCTCATTTTTCAAGGACGATACATTCATTTATATTGCAAAAAAATAATGAAGTTAATTTAAATATTGCCTTGAGACGAAAATAATTCTTTGTGTGTGGTATAATTTCGAAAGTACATCAAATGGACCTATTTGGTAATGTCACTGACTTTGTGTTGTAATCCTAAATGATTCACATAATTATATCCTCGAAAAGTTTTTTTATTTTTCTATTTAACTTTTCCAAAAAATGCTTTTTTTTAGTCTTTGTTTGAAGTTTTTATTTTCAGATTTCTTGGCTAATTATAATATATGGTAATTTTTGAATTTTTTTTCTAATTATAGAAATCCATGCTACTGGAATGATTCTGAACTAGGACTATTTTTAAATTGAATTAATTTTGATATTTCTGTTAATAATTAATTACTCACGTACAATTATTTATGTTAATAATTTTTTTTTTCTGTAGAAATTTGAATAAATTGTTTTTTTAGGTTGTGCACGCAACTGCAGCAACTGACGACAAAAAACTTCAAAGTTGTCTTAAAAAACTCTCTGTCAATACCATTCCTGGAATTGAAGAGGTTAATATGATTAAAGATGATGGAACCGTCATTCATTTTAATAATCCAAAAGCCCAAGCGAGTCTTGCCGCGAATACATTTGCCATTACTGGTCATGGTGAAAACAAGCAAATTACCGAAATGTTGCCCGGAATTTTAAGTCAGCTTGGACCTGAAGGATTGACTCAATTGAAGAGATTGGCAAGCACCGTTGCAGGCAGCGGAGTTGGCAAAACTTCCCTTGAAGAAGATGATGATGTTCCCGATCTCGTGGAGAATTTCGATGAAGCCAGTAAAGAAGAGGTACTTAAAAATTACTAATTTGCTAATTAATAACTAGATTCTAATCATTTAAATTCTATTTTTTGTAATTTTCATTTAATAATCAAAATGATTTTCAGGTGGCATTAAAGAAAGAACTCGAAGAAATTGTCACCGATAAATCAGCAGCAGAGGACAAAAATGATACCTCGGCGGGGAATGCTGATGAAAAAAAAGAAGCCCCATTGGCCAAGGTCGAAGTCTAATAATGTGATGAGTGTGAGTTTTTTTTTGTAATTATTCAAATTTCAAATAGTGACAGTTCTGAAATTCAAAAAAAAAAAAAAAAAACAGAGCGAAAGTGTAATTGACATTTGAATGTTTTACAGGTATACAGTATGACTTATAATTTTAATGATAACTTACAAAAAGTATCAACTATTTTGAAGAAGATAATTTTTGCCCTCTGCCATTGTGTTTCCCCCAAAGCTGTATTTGAAATCCCGTTTGTATTTTTATCAAATTTCATTTTAACCGCATTTATGGAAAAAAAATGTGTGTGCGTTTAATGTTAAAAGTTACACGCTCACAAAAATTTATACAATTAAGTGATGCAAAAAAAAAGCAAAAAAAAAAACCGATAAAATGAAAATTATAACATCAATTGCATTTTGATTTTTCAAACAATATTTATCAAGGAAAAAAACTTGTTACTATGTGTATATCAAATAATCTATTCTTTTTTGTAGTAATAACAATGAAAAAATAGTAGATAACTTGTGTTTTTATTTGCAAAACATTTCCCTTGATGAAAAAAAGAAGAGAACAGAATCATAGCTACAGAAATAAAAAATATAAAATTAATAACATTTTTACACTTTGTTTTCTCTTCTTTTATTATCTAAAAATTCTTCGAGGATCGGAACTCGTGAAAGCTATTTTACAAACATTGCATTCATTCTTGCTGGAGAGTAGAACTTTTCTACATACAGTATGATTGCAAGGCAGTCGATAAATAATACCATTTGTACAACAATTACAATTAATTGAACTATCATTTGAACACGATGATTTTTGAACATTTTCAGTGCTTGTATTTGCATTTTTAATAATATGCGAATTCACAGTCATGCTTGTTTTTCGTCTCACTGGCCGAACTGGTAATAAAGGTAGAACATGACAATGCAGTCTTTTTCGTTTTAAATTATTTTCCGTCTGTTCAATATAGTTTACTGGCGATTTACTTCGTTCGGCCAATTTTTCCTGCGGTTTCCGAGTATTTATTAACTTGAGTGACGATTCTGGACGTGTTTTTCTACCCAAGACGCGTGGTAATTTTTTTACCTCCTCATTTTCACTATTTTCAAGTAAAAATTTATCAATTTGTGCCTTAAGTGCTGTGGCGGCGAGAGCTCTTCGCATTTCGCTCAAGGGAATTCCTGTAAATGGATCGGAAGACGGTCGGCCCCAGATGGCCTCGTTTTGCTCATGTTTGTCTAGTGTACTTTGATCTATCACTTTGCCACTCGGCAGAACAATCGGTTGAGTCATTATTTCACATGTTATTGGATCGAGAAAATTTTCCGGCACTTCCAGTGTTTCGGGAATTTTTCTAAAAGAGATATTTTGAAAAAAAGATTCAGAAAAATCAATAAAATGGAAAAATTATTACATTTAAAAACAATTTTCTAAAAAAAAAAGAATTCATTGCTAATCGTTTTCAATAATAAATTTATAAAAATTGCTGTAAATAACTCACTTGTAAACAATATTATCACTTTGTGAAGGAGGAGATTGTTCCTTCTTATCAATAGAAACAGTTGCGCAAACATTATTTCGCTGTGACCACAAACTGCAAACAGTTGCGATAACGTCTTTTCCGCATTGTGGCGAGACATGTCCCCAAATTTCAACTTTCCCTAAAGCAGGAACGGAATTTGCCGTCTTCACTATGCTTATTCGTAATTTATTAACAAAATTGACTAGACGTAAATTGGACGACTTCAAACGTGATTGGAGAAAATTCGATGGACTGGAAATTGTTGTTGGATCCAGGTCACTTCTACAAAATACTATTCCCGAGTGTGATGGATTTAAATAACCATTACTAGAAATACAAGTATATGATACTGTTATCTCATCGGTGGATTTGGTGTGAATTTGAAAACCAGACGATTTTTGTGCACCAACACTTGGCCATATGATGATGTGACTTATGCGAATATTACAGATAAAATGAAAATCAACATGAATTGGTGGTTTAATGCACGAATAAACCATGAAACCCTTTTGGGATTTATTTACTAAATTCTCCACTTCATGACCCTCGGTGCTAATTGTACTGCATTTCACTTCTGTCCTTAGAGATGAATCGCAAAAATTCAAAAGCATTTTGTTGTCACCCTATTCACATTTGTTCAAGTTTTAATATTTACTCTGTAATTATTTTGAATGATTACGTTTCGAAATATTACACATTTAGAAGGAAATTATCACTGTACATAATTATATGAATTTTATTTTCGAATTTTATTTATTTTCTAAGTATTTAAATATTTAAGAGTCAAAAACAATCAAAACACTGTTTTCGATCTGTCAAAATGTCAAAGTTTATAGGTTAGGTAGCACGAAGCATGCCTAAGGGTGCTTTCCACATCGGTGTGCGAAATTCTATTGGTGGACGCAAAGACGACAGAAACGTTAGACCAATCACGTGCGTTTCTACTAGTGAAGCATTGTAAATTTGACTTGAGCGCCTTTAAGATTTTCACGCGGTACGATCCTAACCTTTAAACTCATGTTTGCACGTGTTGTGAAAAAAACTAAAAGTTCAACAATTTAATAAAAAAAGTTAATAAAAGAAGATTTATAACACAGAAAGGATATTTTACTGAAGTGTCAAATTTGTCAGATTTATTCTGTCTCCATTGTGTTATCACAGTTGATTCGTTATTTAAGGAAACGCAAATTCTTTTAGGAAGAACGTTAGTATACAACTGTTTTTATAGAGATTATCAACTATTTTTTACATATAAATTATCAATTACAAACTTATTTTGCTTTTTTACGACTATACTTCAATAATTTTGACGATTAAGTTAAAAAAATTCAAACTTTAGATAATTTGTATATTTGAACGTTCAAATGAACAAATAATTTTTATTAACAATATTTTTAAAAATTATTGATGACAATAAAAATTGAAAACTTAAATTTTATAATTAGAAACTTCATAATTAATTTTATTCATTTTATTCACAAAAAAATTATAATAAAAACTTAATTTGAAGAAGAAAAAAATATTTTTCGTTCATTTGAACGTTCAGATGTTTAGGATCATAAAATATCTACAAATTTAATGTTTTTGTAATCTAACAATTAAATACCAATTTGAAAATTAATTTTTCAGACAATGGCGAAAATAAAGAATAAAAAATCGAAATTAGCCGATGTTTACGCCAAAAAACGTAAACAGCAACAGGCAAAGAAAACAATAACACCTTTTGAAATACACGTAAATAAAGACAAGAGAAAAGTTTTAGGACAAAAAAGTAAATCAGATCGTGGACTTCCGGGTATATCGCGAACAAAAGCAATTGCCAAACGAAAGGGAACTTTACTTCAGGAATATAAATTCAAAGATAAAGACAATATTCTTCTCGATAAGCGTTTACATCAAAAGAATCCCAATATGTCCGAGGAGGAAAAAGCATTGGCAAGATTTGCAAAAGAAAGAATGAAAGCGCAAAAGAAGAAGAATATTTTCAATTTAAATGACGATGAGATTCTAACGCATAAAGGTCAGGCAATAATGGATATTGAAAAATTCGATAATCCAAATAGCGATGACGATGAATTTAGTGATGGCGATGATGAGAATCGCGAGGGAAGATTGGGTAAAAAATTCTTGGAAGAAGCTCACTTCGGCGGTGGTCTTTTATCAAATGTCAGTAATGAAAAATCGAGAAAAAGTGTGATTGAAGAGCTCATTGCCGACTCAAAGAGGCGGCGCGATGAGCGAATAAAGAAGCAGGAAAAAATTGAGGATTTAACGAAAAAACTCGATACCGATTGGAAGGATCTTTTGCCTATTATAACAAATACAAATAAATCGTTGGATCCAGTGGAGGAGAAACCAAAAGCCGATGATTATGATATCACTATGCGACAGTTGAAATTTGAAATTCGTGGCAATCCGACTGATAAATTAAAATCCGAGGAACAAATTGCCGAGGAAGAACGAGTCAGTTTGGAGAAATTGGAGCAAGATAGATTGGAGAGAATGAATGGTTTTGTGAAGGACGATCTTTATAGAAAGCATAGATCTGCCGATGATTTGGATGATGGTTTTGTCGCCGAAGACATAAACGACGAGGATGATAAGCAAGATGAAGACAGTGGGTCAAAGGATTCCGAGTCTGATGAAGAATCCGAGGATGAAGAAGAAGAAGACAACGAAAACGAAGAAGAACAAGAAGGAGAAGAAGACAACGAAAACGAAGACGAAGAAGAGCAAGAAAAAGGAGAAAAAGTTTTAGGAAAAAAATGTACGAAAATAGATAACAAAATTGAAGAGGACGAAGATAATGAACAAGAGGAAAACGACGACGACGACGACGAAGAAGAAGAGAAATCGAATAAAAGGGAACAAAGTCTGAATGATAATTCCAATGAACAGACTGAAAATAATAGTAGTTCAGAGTCGGAAGACGAAGACAATTTGTCAGATTTAAAAGTTTCGGAATCTTCCAGCGATGATGATGAGGAAGAAGAAGAAGAAAGACGGCCCATCAAAAAAACTTCTAAATTGAAAAGTAAAAATATTTCGGAAAATTCAAAAACCTTGAGAGAAAATGAAGAGTCCATCAGTGAAGGTGAGAAAATGTTGGAGAATGCTCGAGCGGAATTGCCACATACTTATAAAGTTCCTGAAACTTATGAGGATTTAAATAAATTATTACGAGGACATAATGAACACTATCAGTCGGTCATTATCGAGAGAATTATTAAGTGCAATCACTGGTCTTTGGGTGTAAAAGGAAACAGGGAAAAATTGTCCAGTCTTTATGAACATTTATTAATGTACATTGATTGTTTCGATTTGTCGAGTGAAGAGAGTATTCTCAAGAGTTTTCAAATATTAGACAGGTAAATATTGAAAAATTTTAATATTAGTCTTTGTAGCATTAGTTCATTAATATTAATATTTTTTACGCTTTCTAGGCCTCGGATATAGTTCAACTTTTTGGATCAATTTGTTTTACTTTTTTAAATTCAATATTATTTTCAATATTTTCAATTGAATATTTTCGAAAATTCAAATATTTGCAAAATAAATAATTACATTAAAATTTGCAGAGATATAATTATTATAAAAAATCGAATATTTAAAAATTATTAAAATTTTGAAGAAAACGATCATTTAAAAAATTTTTAATTAAAATTCTTTGAAGAAAAGTAATTATTTTTTTATATTTCTCAAAAATTCTTTTTGTAAATTTAATTATTTTCAAAAAAATATATTTAAATTAGTCAAATATTCTTAAAAATAATTAAATTTTGTATTTTTGATTTGTTGATTTTTAGATATAATTAAATTTTGCTGAAAGTTTGAAATTGGAATTTTTTTAAATTTAAAGATTCAAACTAATTTAAAAATTAAAATTAGTCTGGGAAAATAAACGCCGAGTTGAAATATTTTTATTTAACAAAATTATTTAAATTTTTAATAATTGAATTTAGGAATCTGATAATTACAAAATGGCATTTTTGTAATAAACTTTCGAAACATTAGAAATATTGAAAATGTTCTGGGAAAAATGATGAGTTCGTGAGAAAATATTGTAAAATTTGTAAAAAAAAATTAATTTTGTTTTTTAGATTGTGTCCCCATCTTTATGACTTGGCTCATGCGAGCGCTGAAAATGCAAAGAAATGTTTGCAAGAAATCATTCAAACGAAGCATAATGAATTTGAGGAGAAAAAGAAGAAATACGTTGGAAGCAATTTGGTAAATAATTTTCAAGTACAATTATTTTTAAGTATGACTTTTGAAAACTGATATTTTTTTATTTACTGTTTCAGTTGATGTTTTTAAAATTAGTATCTCTTATATTTCCAACATCCGACTTCAGACATCCGGTCGTCTCTCCTTGTTTAGTATTCATGTCTCAAATACTCTCGAGATGCTCAGTTAAGAGAAAAAGTCACATTTCTAAGGGCTTATACATATGTACATTAATTCTAGAGGTTCGTTAAAAATTTATTTTTTCATATCTATTTGTTAATATTAAGAATAATTATACTATTTTAACAGTATAGCTAATAATGATTATTGTTATTATTATTTTTAAAATTATTTAAAATTGTTTTACTTCAAAAAAAAAAGACAAAATCGAATTAAACGTTAATTTTTTCAATAACTTTATTCTTCCGTTTTTCAGTATACGACATTGAGTAAACGATTTTCACCAGAGGCGATAAATTTCTTACGCGGTTTGATATATTTATCGATGCCAAAATCACAGGACAATAAATCGATTAAAGTTATTCCTCCTTTCAAATCTGATGGTGATTTTAGTAAATTATTGCAAATTGATGAAAATATGAAAAATCACAAAATAGATCTCAGTAAACCACAAATGAAAACGTCTGATTTAATAGAAGATGAAATAGATTCTGATTTTAAAATTCGTGTCTTTGCTACGACAATAAATTTAATTTGTGAATTTAAAAAGCAATACGAGGAATTGGAAGCTGTTTACTCGATGTTTGAGCCAATTTTGAAAATGTTAAAATGCAATTTCATGAAGAAATATCCAAAAAATTTGAGACAAAGGGTAAATGAATTAATTGAAGAGTTGGAAGTGTTGAAGGAGAAGAAATTGGAATTCTTAGTTCGTGAGAAGAAAAAGCCGAAGGCATTGAGATTATATGAACCGCGAATCGAGAGAGTGTAAGTTTAATATTCATTTACGGAAACATTAATAAACAAAGACAATTTCTTTGATTTAATATCACAAATTGTTTTGTTAATTTTTTTTTGTCATAATCAATTTTTGTCGCAAAGATTTAAAATATAATTTCCATTTCTTTCAAAATTTACAGATACGAAGGTAGGAGACATAAGAAAATGTCCCAAGAGAAGGCAGAGAGAGAAAAGATGGTTCATAAAATTAAACGCGAAATGAAAGGAGCAATAAGGGAAGTCCGAAGGGATACGTCATTCTTGGCGAATTTGAAAATTAAAGAACAGATCAAGAGTGACATGGAACGTAAGCGAAAGGTGAAAGAAATTTTCGGCGACGCTGCTGTTCAACAAAGTGAATTTAATAAAATGAAGCGAAAAAAGTGAGTATTTATGAAACAAATTGAAGAATTTCGAAAAGAAAAAAATTTAACTTTAAAAAAAAAAAAGTAAAAATATCTGTCAATATAATATTCAGTTGACAATACAATCAATTTTTGTTTACTGTACAAGTTTTTTCTTGTATAACAATCAACAAAATATTTTTAATTAACAAAATATTTTCTCCCATCTAAAGATATTTTTTATACAAATCATTTTTTTTTCTACAAGTGAACTCTTTGATTTGTATTTAAACTCGAGTTCAACTTCCATTGTTTTATAAATAGATGTGATTTATAAGAAAATATTTGTATATAAAATATTATTTTAATAAAAACAAAATGGATAAAATCCAAGTGGTGTGAATTAATTAAAATTTGATGATGAATAAATATTTGACAATAATTGAAATTACAATGGAAGGAAACGAATTTTTATTATTGTTTATTGGAATATTTTTTATTTTTATCCATTAGTAATTTTTTTATAAGCAAAATAGGTAAATTGTTTTTATTTATTAAAAAAATAAAAAATATTGTATATTTTAATATAATTTTTTGTTTCTTGTCGTTAGTTTAAACTTAAGAAAAATTGTTACGAAAGGATCGAAGGAAATACGGTAATGTGTAAGTTAAAAAAGAATCACTTTCAAAAAGTCGCTATAAGAAATAAAGTGAAGGGTATAACGAATGATGTTGCGTTTCGATTATTGTCTGCTGGAATGACTAAAGCACTTAACGCTTTCAGTAAATGAAATCAATCTTATTTGGTTCTATTTTCAGACTTTTGCCAAGTATTAAAAAAATTTTATACACTTATTTTATAATTATAAAATATAAATATATATCAATCCACATTTTAATGAAATTGTCAATATTAACATTTTTTAATTTTTTCTTTAGTTTACTTTTGAATTTAACTTTCTATTTATTTATTGAAATATTTTAAACTCAGATTTTTTCAAAAATGTTTAGCATTTTTAAATAAAATGTCCTGTAGTCATAAGAAAATCTTGTTAAATTTTAAGATTTCCATTTAATTTTTTTTTCTGTTTTAAAGAAATTTAGATATTTTTAATTTATTAATAAGAATAATTTTTAAGTCTCCGAAAGTTTTGAACTTAAGAGTTTAGAGTTGAAATACTTTTCAAAAATATTTTATGAAGAAGAAAACTAATAAAAGTTAAACACTTATTTAGTTAAAAAATATTTTTTTTTAATGTAGAAAAATTTTTTTTTCGTTTAAAAAATTCAATTTAAATTTTAAATACAAATTTAATATGAAAAATATGTATAAAAAATCGTCGTTTATTTGAACGTTCGAAACTTTAGGAACATTAATTTACAATTAATTTTATTTATTGATTTAATTTAAAAAAAAAATTAAACTTTGAGATTTTATGGTTTATGAAACTTATTGTTTTTTTCAATATTTAAATTGAAGTAAATAGAGTTCTCTTTACTTTTTATCAATTAAACATTTAATATTTTAGTTAAGAACTCAGAATATTTTCTCTCATGACGAAAAACTTTTCTCTTAAATTTAAAAGAGGAACAAAAAAAATTGGCATTTTGCACAAATTGACTTTATTCGTAATTTTTATTTTTTGAAAATAATTTTTTAAATATATAAAAATTGGGTGTTATTAAATTAAACACATATGTGCACATTACGAAAGACATTACACCTATGTAGGATGAAAAATGGTTCAGTGAAAATGTGGTCATTGTGAATAGACCTCTGAGCAGACCACTACCTCTCGAGTGGTTTGCGGTTTACTATCTAAGTGGAAGTGGAGGATCTTAATGTATAGATACGCTCTTAAATG
Organism: Leptopilina myrica (nomen nudum); assembly: GCA_032872475.1. Lineage (NCBI taxonomy): Eukaryota > Metazoa > Arthropoda > Insecta > Hymenoptera > Figitidae > Leptopilina > Leptopilina myrica (nomen nudum). Next base: position 8,978,291 of record CM065458.1, read on the forward strand.
TAAAATTACCGGAAATAACACTATAATTCTATAAACTGCGCTCATATCACGTCCTGAATACATTTATTCAATCAGTACATGAAATATATAAAGGGCCGTCTTTTTATTTAATACACGTAACTGATTCTTTACTTTTCAATTTACTTTGCGTAGATAAAAATTCAATTTTATTCGTTTTTTTTTCCAAAAATTTCATAAAACCATAAAAAGATATTTTTACTTTCAAGATTAATAAAATAAATACTTGTTTAACAATTTAAATTCGTCAAATATTGAATATAACTTTAAATAGCAAATGCAAAGATAAATATTACTTGTTTAGAATTTGAATAATTAAAATTTGTACGAAATTATTTATTCATTACGCAAAATGAAGTAAATTACTTTAGAAGCATGAAAAATTCAATTTTGATTGAAAGTGAAATTTTTACAGGTAAAAACAAGCAAATGTTAAGGTAGTGTAAATAAATGTTCATTAAAATTGAAGCAAACTGAGTAAAATTAAAAAGGGAAAATAATTTTCCTAAATCACTCGACAAGCATTTAAATTGTTCTCAAATGGTAAAAATGGAGACGAGGACATTTTTATGTTGTGTGTTCACCATGACCACAATTTCATCAAAATGCATTTCTGTTGGTAATGTGGTTTGAGGAAGGGTAACCATAATCCATTTTCCCTTCCTGCATTTGCGTAATATGCATTTTAGAGCTCAAACTCAACGTTCAGGAAAACAACATTTGATTTATAACCCGTTGCAACTAAAACTGCATAAACATACAATGCACTACACAGGATAAAGGCTAGTTCTACCCACGATCATTTTAATAGTTTTGAAATTGATATACTTCTCTCTTTGGATAATATTACGCAAAATCGCCTGGTTATGCCTTCATTTAAAATGCAAATTACACAGTTAACAAATTACAGCTGTTTATAATAATAATTTCATTATAATCACGTGCCATTGGAAATTCACCTCTCAAAAAATTACTGCAATTCGGATAAAATTTATGTACCTGTAAGAGAAAAATTTTCTTTAAAATATGTTCTTTCAATTCGAATAAAAAAAACTATTGAAATTAAGTAATCAATTAGTTTAATTAGCTAATTAGATCACTTAATCGATCAATTCAGTTTTTAATAACTTGGAATCTAAAAAATAATTATTTTAATTACTAATTATTTACATATTTACAAATGAATGTAAGCTAATTATTTATTTACAAATGAATATAAGGTAATTATTTTCTAATTAATAATTTTTTAATTATTGAAATATAACCAATTATTTTATAACTAGCAAAACTAAACGCAATTTTCTTTTCCATTTTTAACTTTCAAAATTTACTTTTCAAAATTCAATGAAAATTCTTAATTTCTTAAAAAATATCATTTTTCTTACGGTCTTTCATTAAATGCAAATATTTGAACAACTCGTATAGTAAATGCCAAAATATTTTCTTTAACAGCAACTTAAATTAAAATTCAAAATTTTTTTCAATAAAAGTTGACAAATTTTTCAATTGTTTCAATTTTTTAAAAATATTTTCAGAAATAGAAGTATTTTTAAAAAAGTTTGGTTTTATTTTTACAAGAAACAATTTTACGAAATTTCGAAATTAAATTTTTTAGAACTTTAATACTTTCTGTTAAACAAAAATTTAAATACTTATTTATATTAATTTTTGCTGAGGAATTAAAATTTCAAATAATTTCAAAAGAAAAAAAAACTTCATGAAATATAATTATTTCTAAAATTAACAACTGAAATTCACCCAAAATTCAATTATTTTTTAGAATTTTGTAATAAAATTATTGAAAAACTTTAATAATTTTTGAAGAAAAATAATTTTAATAATAATTTTTTAAAATAAATATTTAAAGATTTTTGAACTTTTTCTTTCCTAAAATTTTCAAGGAATTTAATTTAAAAACCATTTAAAATTTAATTAATTCCTCAAATTCCTGTTATAACGGTTTAAATATTCAATTATTTTTTAAACTTTAATTGAAATTTTTATTAAATCAATTCCTATCAAAATTCAACTACGAAAATTGAATTATTTAAATAGAATAATTTTTGAGAATTCATAAAATGATATAATTTCAAAAATATAATTATATTTAAAGACAATTTTTAAAGAGGAAAAAATAAAATTCTTTAAAATATAAAATTTTACAAAATTTCCAATTGTTTCAATTTGTTAAAATTATTATCGAGAATTCAAGTACCTTTTTCTTTAAAAAATTTTAATTACTATTTTTCAAAAACCTAATTTTTAAAAAATTTCCAAATTAAATTTTTCAAATTTTAATAACTTTTGTAAAATAAATATTTAACTAATTATTGTTCTTTATTTGCTTAAAATTTCAAAATACTTAAAAATTTGAACTGCAAGTCTTCCAAAATTCAATTAATTTTCTAGAATTTTTGAAGAATATTATTCAAAATTTAATTTTTAAGGAAGCTAACAAATTAAAACACTACACATTTAACACAATTTTCTACACATTTTTTACACACAGTCTATAAATAAACTTTTCTTTTTTTTGATAGATCAATTTAAACTACAAAAAAAAAACATAACTAACTTAAGGTGAGGACAGATTATGTCAATTCTTATAATATAATAAATTAATCCAATTAATCGAACGGTTTGTTATATAACCTAAAAGTAGACTTACCTGAAAAGTTTTTAATTATTATGCTGTCATATTAAAGTTATCCTTAATTTTATATAATTTCGTATATAAAGTTCAATATCGAATAAGGAAGAATACTGAAAAAAATAATTTTTTCTTTAAATCAATTTCCAAAGAGAATAATAAAATTTACTATATATGTATGAAATCGATGAAATTACTATTTGTTTCTTTTGTTTACTGTTTAAATACTAAACACTGAAGTTGTCTACGATGAAAAATTTTTAAATACCAATTACCAACTTTGAAATATAAAAATTAAAAACAAATTGTGAGGGCTTCATTATCGCTAATTTCACTTTGTAGACAAGTTCATTGCAATAGAATTGGTTATCAATAACAGTTTGACCGCCATTTCTTCATTAGTGTTTTAGAGTTCAATTATTGTAAAATTTTACGTATTATAGTAGTTAAAAATACGCTTTTAACATTCGGAACGTGAAATTCTTTCTTTTTTCCAATTCATACACGTGGTAATTGCAATTAGTACTTCATTACAATAGTATCGTCAGTTTAATCGACATTTTTTTTGCAACTATCGTGCCGGGAAGTGTCATTATTGCATTTTACATAAATAAAGTAATTTAAAACAATGTAAAATTCGGTTTTTCTTTTCTTTTTCGAGTTGATACTTTTCGCGCTTTCTTGTCAGGATTGCGGGATAATGCGCCGCGTTTATTATTGTCGCGAGAGCAGCGTGGTCATTAAAATAGGGGAATAACGTTTTCAGGGCGGTATTTTAGATAAGAAAGAAAAGAAAGGTCATTTTGTACGTGGAGGAGAAAGGCTGAAGGCGATAGAAAAACTGCGAGGATGAGTAAAAGTCGACTGTCGGGTAGTCAATTCCGGAGTTTGCAGAAATGGAATGTGAGTGTAATTTGGAGAGTGAATCAAAGGAAGAAAAGTGTGCGTCCCACGAAGAAAAGACGAAAATCTGATCAGGTAATTGAAAAAATTTTTATTCTTTACTATTTGGAATAGAATTGAGTAAGTGTCAAAGGGAAATAAATGTTTATTGGGTACATGAAGAAAGGAGTTTATGTTAGATTTTGAATTGCTTCGTGATAAATATTCCGCGGTGTGTTTTTAGGTTAGGTTGACTATTCTTTTGACAGGTAGGCGAATTTTCTTTGCACCGTTTATACAAGTGACTGAACGGACCGAATGAAATAAAAGTCGGAAAAGTATAATATTTATCGGTATGTGAAACCATTTTTTTATAGGTTATGTTCACAATATTAGTATCGGGAAATATAAAATGTATATAAAATTCTAACTTTATATTTCGTTTACTCAAAAGATATACACAATGTTCAGTTCTCACCTACTTTCGCAGTAGAACAAATTAAATATTTATCTTTCAAAGTATTATTTTACTCGAAAACCGATTTTATCGATTTCTAATAGTAGTTACACAAAAGTTGTAATAGTTTTTCTAAAAATAAATAAACTCCACAGGTTCCAGGGAGAGGAAAATCGAGAAGAATAATACCAACTTAGATTAGAAAAGTGAAAGAGAAAAGTTGTGGAGAGTATTATATTAAATAATAAGTAAATTTTCTCTTGTGACGCATAAATGTAAGAAACTTGGCGAAGGTCCTCTTCGTAAAGTGGTTATGGTCGTCGATTTTCAACGTGGATTAGTTCAACTGATAGCAGTTGTGGTCTTCAAACTGTGTAAAGCTTAATCTGTGGACATTGATTGGTTTTATCCAGGCACACCGATCCAAAATTTGATTATAGATAAAACGAATTATTATCACTGGTATATACGGGCATTCAATGAGTGTCCATTAGAACTGAATATATTATCCTTAAAAAGCTACAATTCATCAATATCGCCATTAATTAGATTTGCCATTGAGACTGAAACTTCAATTATATTGTTTGAAGTAACCATTAATTTAACTTCAACGTTAACTAAAATTATCATTAATTAAAATTTCCATTTAGAGTTAAAGTTATCAATTAAATTTTCAATTGGCTATTTATTACTATAAATTTTGAATTACTGAGAATTATTGGTTTCATGAAAAAGAAACGCTCGATTTCGAGTTTAATTAAGTTTTTTCCAACATGTGGCGAAGGAGTTTTGATTTGATTTTTTATCAATTGCTTATACTTGAGTTCTACCATTGAAATTGGTCGTAAATAATAGTAGATTTATTTCTATTTTGATCGAAATTCCTTTTTTTTTTGGTAGAAAAAGGAAATTTAATGTTCTCTCTCGCATTTAGTTTAGGGAAATATTCCTCAGGGTGTTGGAAAAATTTATTTGTATCTTCTATTTTCATCCCTTTTTTTCGGTAATTCTGTTATAGATTGTGTTAACAATTTGCTTTCTTCAGCAATCCTTTTTTCCTGTTATTGTCTTATTTTATACGAGAAAGTGTATCAGTTCGTAAATCTTTCTCAAAAATCAGTATTCTATTTCTAGGTTTATCTCGCCTTTGAGATCTAGGGAAACTTGTAGGAGTATTATAACTTATTCGGCATACGAGGCATTGTATCAAATATTGACTTCAATATTTTGCGATGACCTATAAGATTATAATTCAGTTCCTCAATTTGCGTTTATTAATATTTTATATTTGCTATAAAACTTTTTAAATTTACTAAAATTTTATTATGATGAAAATTATATGTTTTTATTTGATTAACCAATAACTGTTAATTAAATTAAGTAAATTATAATGCTCCAATAATTCAGGCCTCGGATATTATGACTTTTTTCGACTATTTTCAAATAATGCGACTTTCATCGACATTTATTAAAAAATCGAGACTTTTTCGACTTTTCTTCCAAATTTTGGGCCAAAATACAATATTTTTGGTATAAAATGCAACTTATTTCGATTTTTATAAGGTGCAAAATATAACTTATAATAGACAAACTTTTGAAAGATTACTTTTCAATCAGTTGTATAATTAAATGTTTCAAAATATTACAATTAAAAAGATTTTGAATAATTAAAATTCTGTAAAATTTAATTAAAACTAAATCATCTTTTCAAGTGTTTTATTCCAATTTTTAAAAATTAACTTTTCAAGAATTTTAATTAAAAATTTTTGAAATAATATTAAATAGTCAAAAATTATAATAAATAATCTTCAAGTGTAGATTCAATAAAAATGAAAATTAATGAAAAATAGGTTTTAAAAATAATATTAAAATAGTTTGGAAAAGAATAATTCTCTGAATTATTACGTTCTAATTTTTTTTTAATTCAATTATTTTCAATATTTCCGAAAATTAAAATTCATACCCAAAATAATAATTAATTAAAATTGTTTAAAATTCTTGAATAAACAATTTTGTTTTAAATTATACAAAAATTCGGCAATTATTTTTGAAAAATTATAGATTACAATATTTATAAAAAATTAATTCTTACAATTGTTTTATTACAATTTTTTAAAATTCACTTACCTTCGAATAAAGTAAATAAATTTTTTTAAAATTTACTACTTTACAATTTTTCAGAAATAATTTATTTAAAATTACAATTTTTTGAAAAATTTGATTAATTTTTTGTAATTTTAAAAAAACTCAATTATTTTTCAAAAGATTTTGACAAATTTAGAATTATTTTTTAAATGTTTTACTAAATTTAAATTAGTTTTAAAAAGACTTGACTAAATTTTTATTTTTTAGACATTTTTTAATTATATTTAATTGTCAAACTTTTTGTATTTTTAATAAATCATTTAGAAATATTTTTAAAAAGTTAATTTTTACGAATTTCTTATTAAAAATTTTTAAAAATGTTCTACCTTAATTAATTTTGTTAAATAGAAAAAATGTAAGGTTTAATTTTTATAAAAAATTTGATTTTTTTATTTAAATAATTGAATTTTTGAAGAAATTGTAGAAAGTTATTAAATTTATAAAAGGGTTATAGTTAAATTTCAATAGTTGAAATTTTTTAAATTTTATTTCCTGTAAATAAATAAATAAATGTTTTCAAAATTTTTTTCATAAAATACGACTTTTTCTGAGTCTTTTTTCAAATGAAATTTATTTATTTCTTCCAAAAATTAAATTTTATTGCAGTTATTTTGCTTTACTATCCAAAAAATTAATTAATGAGTTTGTTAAAGAACAATTTTCTTTTTTTAATTTTTTTATGATCTGTAATTTATTAAAATATTTAAAAAAAAGAGTATTTCGTTCATTTGAACGTTCAAAACTTGGGGATCATAATTTTCATTATCTTTCCATAATTATTTAAACAAAAAATTTAAATATCTAATTTTAAGAATTCATTTATTAAAACTCTTTAAATGAAGTCTATCCGAGGCCTGAATTTATTGTTTTCTATTTAGTTATTTGTCTTTTTTAAACTATAAATAAATTTTTTTAAAATATCATCTTTTTTTTATTGTTTTATCATTAAAGTTAAAAAATTATTTTCTTTTCTGCCAAAGCACTAATTTTCTTTTCTTTTGTTAATAAAAGGGTTATATTTATACATTGAAAATTCGATACATGTGTACACGGTGTAATTTAATTTTAAAAAATGAATGCACCTTTGTAAAAAAAGAGTTGGTAAAAAGGAGAAGTAGAGTAGAATGTTGAACACGACTAATACAATTTTTTATTAACAAAAATTACTTTCTTTTTATTGTTATGTTAGAGTTCACTCTTGATAATTTTTCATGCAAGCACTACTCTTTTCCTGAGTGAGTGCATGCAGAAAAAGGAAAATGGAAGGAACATTACTGAAGTAGAAAATGATACTCATATATGTACTATGTAATATATATATATATATGCAGGGATATATATATATATATATATATAGGGAAAATAGGGATATCAGTGGAAAAAAAGAAAGGGATGAGGGAACGTTGAAGTTACAAAGAAAACGCAGAGGAGAAAGTAAATAGAGAAAAGAAGATAACAAAGTAAATTGTTGAGACTCGGTGAAAATTAGAAGTTGCACACAATGAACAAAACATTTTTTTTCTTTACCGCACGAAAATTAAAAGAAAAATATATATCTTTAAATATACTGCTAGTTTTAATTGTACAGTTATATATATATTTTTTTTTTCAAGTAGAGGTCGAGAAGGATAAACTTGTAGGAAATAAAGTTATTTCTAATAATAAAAGTTACAGAATGTTTTTTGTTGTTGTTATTATTATTATTATAAAGAAAAATAGAATTGTATTAAAAAAAATGCTTTCAGAGAAAGTTTAATTCAAAGAAAAGTAATTATTATATCAAATGGAAAATAATATTGGTTGCAAAGTAAACTATAAAGTTTAGAACTTTTTTCTGTATAGAAAAGGACAAAATCTAATTAGTTGTTTTTTGCTAATGTAAATTTAAAAGTGTCATTAAACAGTAGTAATTAAATTAAATATTCATATTATTTCCTTATTTTGGTTATTTTATTAATACTTTTTTGATGAATATTGCTTTAATTTTATTTTAATTAAGCAATGCGCATTAAAGTTAATATTTAAACACTAATGCCAAAGTAATCTAACAATTAGTGATGATTATATGGTTTGATAATAATAGTTGAGATTCGAGGATCCAATTCCTGTCGTAACGATTTATTTGAATGATAATGATGGTGTTAATATAATTTGTTGTTGCTAAATTATTATGTAAATTACTATTATTTACACTCTACTATTTCTGTTTTTCTTTTTTTTTTTAATATTTCTATTACTTTAAATCCGCTAATTACTAGAGATCAAAGAACTATTTACAAAAATTATAATAAAATTCTTTAAAACGATTCAATTAATTTCCGAAAAATACTCGAAATTCAGTTATTATCAATATTTACGTATTTTCTTGAAATTTCGCAAAAGAATTCAATTATATAAAAAATAATTATAAAATTCATCCAAAATTCAATTATTTAAATAATTAAATTTCCATTGGAATTTAATTATTTTAGAATATTATTTTTAGAAAGATCGATTATTTAACAAAATTTTTATACAAATTTTTCACAATAGTTCAATTATACTTTTACTAATAATATTTTTCATGGAAATTGAATCAAAAAACTTTTGATAAAATTCTAATTCACAAATTCAATTATTTTCATATATAATAAAACTAATCGAAGAATTTCAATTAATTTTAATACAATTTTAAATTAATTAATAAAAAAATTGAATTATTTTTGAAAATTTTAATAAAATTCTTTGCAACTATTCAATTATTTTCATAAATAATAAAATTCATTGCAAGATTTTAATTATTTTTAATACAATTTAACAGGAATTGCTCAAGAAATGTAATTATTCTTAAAAATATAATTTCAATTCTCGGAAGAAATGAATTATTTAAATAATTTTTTTTAAATTCTTTGCACAAATTCAATTATTTTTAAAACATTTTAATAAAATTTTTCTCAATAATTGAATTATTTTCGTATAAATAATAAACTTCTTCTTAGGAATTCAATTAGTTTTGAAAATTGTAATAACATTTTTAACAACTATTCAATTATTTTTATAAATAATTAAAGATTTCAATTATTTTTAATACTACAATTTTACTGGAATTATGGTCGAAAATAATATAATTATTTTTAAAAATTTAATTTCAATTCCCTGAAGAAATCCATTACATAAAAAAATGTTTTTTTTTTAATTCTTTAGGATAATTCAATTAATCATAAAATTGTTGAAATTTTTCACAGGATTTCAATTATTTTAAAATATTTTAATAAAATTGTTTTAAAGAAATCAGTTATTTTTAATACAATTTTAATTAAATTTTGTTGAAATAATTCAATTATTCTTTTCGATTTTAATAAAATTCTTCCTAAAGAATTCAATTATGTCTATAAATATGAAAATTATTCCTAAAAATAACATATTTTCTCTTTGGAAATTCAATGTTTTTTAAAAATTCTAATAAAATCGTTCCCAAGAATTAAAATATTGAAAAATTTAAATTATTCTTTGTAAAATTCAATAATTTAAAAAAAAATTCGCAATACAATCATTTTCAATATCTACCATTTTTTATAAAATTTTTAAATAGAATTCAATTGTTTAAAATTTTTATTGTAAAAATCTTTCTAAGAATTCAATTCTTTTTATGAATAATAAAAATGTCTTAGGAATTCCATTATTTGAATTATGGAATTTGCATAAAATTAGTCAAGAGAAATGAATTATTAAAAAAATTTTTATTAAATTCTTCGTAAGAATTAATTTTTGTTTAATAATCTTTGATAGCTATTTTTTTACTATTTTTTTTAGTTTAAGAACAAGATCCTAAAGTTCTGAATGTTCAAATGAACGAAATTTATTTATTTCCTCTAAGAATTAAATTTTTATTGCAATTATTTTACTCCACTGCCGAAAAAAAATAAATTGCTGAGTTTGAAAAAGTAAAATTTTAGTTTAAAAATTTTTTTATGATTAGTAATTTATTAAAATATCGCCAATAAAAAAGATTTTGTTCATTTGAACCTTCAAAACTTGGGGATCATTGAAAACTACTTTAAAAAAATTTTTTTTTAGATTAATTATCGTTTGCGAAGTCTGTAATAATTAATTAGTTCATCATTCGTTATTCTTTAAATTTAAATTAGTTACAATTTTTACTGGTTTTTTTAAAGTTTTTTGCAAATAATTGACTTCTTGTTTTTTCAGTAGTCAAATTTTTCTAATAGGATAGAAAAGAAATTCTAATTTATTTACTTAGTTTTAACTATAATTCAAAAGCAAAAAATTAGTTTTCAAGTCGATTTAATGATTAATACATTAACAGTTTATTTGAACATTCAGAATGTAGCTAAAAAATTTTTTGTTGAAAAATTTAAATATATATATATTTTTTATAAATGTTGTAAACTTCAGAAAAGTAGAATGGAGCCAATAGTATTTTTTTCGAAAATCCAGTTTCTTTTTGTTTTTGTAAATTTTAATTGAAAATAGAAGAGATCGATTCGTTTTAGATTCTCGGAAAGGGACAAGTAGTTTAATTTGAAATCAGTTTGGACGGTTCTGGAATTCGTACGAGCAAAATTGACTTTTGTTACAATTTAGAAAATGAAGAAAAAATTTTTGTTTCATCAAACACTGATTGTCAATTCGAATGATAAATAATGATTAAATAAAAATAGGATTGACAGTAACGAAGTAGTGAAAAATGGGTGTATATATATATATATAGAAAAAAAGATGAAAATAAAAGTACCTTTGATTTATTATAGAAATTCTTTTTTTAACGAAATTAAATTTTTTTTAAAATTACACGGTATTGATTTAAGTTAAATATATTTAATTATAATTGAAAAGGAATATTGAATTTTTAGTTTATATATAGGTATATAAATTAATTTTTCTATCTTATTTTTAGTCTAGTTTTATTGCTTTAAAAGTTTTGGTGGAAAAAAAAACCTTTGAGACTCTCTTGGTGAAATTAAAAATACATTCAATTTGTCGTCATAACTCGTGAAAAGTGTCTTTGGAGTTCTTGAAATAATTAGGAATCTACTTTCATGTCACTCGTCTCTCATCTGTCGTTAAAGTTTCATCTTCTCATGGTCCAACCACACGTATGTGAGTGTATGTACTTGAATTTTGTATATATTCACGCTCCACAGTTATAGGAGATTCGAAATTTCATTTTTAAAACACTCATTCACTTTATGAATCTGTGTTTTCTGAAAGTAACAAATTTATTCATAATTTTTGGTGTTTTTAATTTTTATATCTCGTAACATTGTATTTTTATTGGAACCACTGTAGAGTAGGAAGAAAAAATTATAATTTCTCTTCTGATAAGGAGGTATATTAATTTACTTAGCTCATTTTTTTTTATTAGAATGAATAGAGTAGAAAAATTCTTCATTTTATTCTTAAATTGTTTTTTGTTCCATTCGATTTGAATTTTGCGTCAATATTAAAATCACTTGATTTGTAGTCGGGACTGAGCCTTTCACAATACTAAAGGAAAGAATACTAAATTTTAAATTTTTAGTAGTTTTTAATCCCATCCGCTATTCAGCAGACAAAACTAAAAAAAATTATTTTCTCTAATTTCTAATATTTCTGTCATCGTTAAATCACCTGTTTTGTAATGGGAACTGACCTTTACACAATAATCCTAAAGGATAGAAGACTTTATTTTAAGTTTTTTAATAGTTTTAATCCCACTCGTCATTCATATTCAAACAAAAATAAAAAAATTATTTTTTCTAAATTTTATGTTGCTGTCATTGTTAAATCACCTATAAAAAAATTATTTTTTCTATTTTTTGATATTTCTGTCATTGCTAAATCAACCAATTTGATGTTTTCGAATAATCAGGGTTGCTACGCAATCTGCAAACCTGGAAATCTTGCGGAAATGTCAGGGAATTTTATAAAAATTTAAAAAAACGTGGAAAAGTCAGGAAATTTGGATCGAAGTTCTGGAAACTTGTTTTCTGCAATTGTATTTATTTTTGAAATCTAATTTTACTTAAATATTTCAAAATTAATTCAATTTTAAAAGAGTTATATATTTACAAGTTTCATAATTAAGTGAATTTGAAAAGACATTCATTTGAAATTTTGTAAAATTTCAATTTTAAAATACCTTGATTAGAAATTTAAAAAAAAGTTTGTCAAGAGAATTTAATTATTATTTAAATTTTTAGAAATAATTAAATTTTCAAAAGGTTTTAAATTAAAATCTTTGAAAATTAGCATTTTTTTATAATTTTAACAAACAATTCTATAGAATTATTTTTTTAAAAAAGTTTACTTGCTACTTTCTTAATGTCACTTCTTCAAAAATTATTTTCAACATTACGATTATTATTTTTAGTAGAATTTTTAACTAAAATTCTTCATTATATAAATTAATTTTAATAATTTTCGAAAAAGTTCTTTGAAAATTTTCAAATCCATTTGTTGGCAATATTCAATTTTACGAAATTTTAATTATTCGTAAATTCTTCAATTTAATATATGCAAGGAAGAAAAAACTTGAAATTTTATCTAAAATTTTAACTGAAACTTATTTTAAGAATCAATTATTATCAGAAAATTCTACGAGAATGCAATTATTTTAATACAAACAAAGATAATTTATTGAATTAAAATATTTTCAAAAATTTTAATAAAATTCTTTTGTTATAATTCAATTTTTTTCAAAATAATAATAATTTGTCAAAATTCAATTATTTTCAATGTTTACTATTTTAATTAAATTTCACAAAAGAATTCAATTATTTTAAAGAATTTTAGGAAAATTAGTCTCAAGAATTCAATTATTTTTAAAAGTAGTGAATTCATCAATGAAAAAATCAAATTATGTTAAAAAATTTACAAAAATTTTAGACAAAATTTAAATTATCTTTATAAATTCAAAACTCTACGAGAATTCAATTATTTAAATACAAACAAACATAATTTATTAAATAATTCAATTTTTCAAAAAATTCAATTCTGATATAGAATTTTATTACCAATTTTTTAAATAATAGAATTTTTTTAGCGAATTTTAATAAACTTTTTAAGAATAATTTCATTTTTCGAGAAATTTAATAATAATTGTACAAAATATTAAAAATAATTAAAATTCTGCAAAGAATTTTATTAAAATTTTTCATAAATGTTTGAATGTCAGAGAAAATTTTATTATTTATAAAAGTAATTGACAATTGACGAGAAGTTTTGTTAATTTTTTAACATCATTGGATTTTTGCGCAAAGAATTATATTACTCTCTAAAATAATTGAATCCTTGAGACGAATTTTATTAAAATTTCTTTTTCAATAATTGAATTATTTTTTATTTTTAATTAAAAAAATTTTTAATTTTTTTAATTTTACAGATGTAAAAATTTGTAAATAAATGTAATAGAACATTTTTTTGAGTATCTATAATAATTTTTCGAGGGAAAAATTATTAACAAAAAAAAATTAATCATTTAGTAAATTAATTAAAAATAATTGTTGACACAAAAATATTTAAACAAAAATATTGAAGGTTTTATTTTTAAAATAATTGTACATTTAAATATTAAATTACAAAATAATATTATATTGCATTAAATAGTTTTTTTTGATAAACCTTGTGGACTTCAACTTTGTACAATTATTAGAATTCGATAAAATGAATTTAAAAACTCTTTTTTCTATAAATTTTACATACTAATTGAAATCTAGAAAAAAGTTTCTGTGCTTTAAAGTTAAAAAAATAAATTTTATGATAAATTATCACATCATACATATTATTATGAACGATATGTAAATAATTACACACGCGGGAAAGTGAGAAGAAAATTTTTGCAAATTAAAAAATAATCTTATATTGAAAGGAATTTTTTTTTCTTCTCCTCTGTGTGCAAATGTAAATTAAAATACACACTATAGGGAGATTAGTTTGCATTCTTTTCTTCTTTTTTTTGCAAAAAAAAGTCCGATGAAAGGTGAAAGTGGTGTGTAATAGAAATGCTCTCGTTTGCTTACAAAGTAAACTAGAGGCATTAATCGACTCCTATATAGGATCTCGTTCGTAGTCGTCGTCATCGTCATCGTGCTCGTATGCCGCGCGGCGCGTATGCAAAGTAAAGTAAGAGTACATACATCTGTAACGTGATAGACAAGAGGAATACCGACGTATAGGGCGTCACGATAAGTTACATCATAGGTGGGATGGTTTTCCGGATAGGGCTATAATTTGGAGGTGCAGCGCAAGCGCCGCATAAAAGCTCCGGGTCAACGGCAAGAACGTCGTCCCAGTCTAGTCGTACGACGAACGTCGAGCTCGACTCTCTCTCTTTTTTTTGAATGCGCACACTTATTCTGCGCGCGCCCCCCCCTTTCTCCCACTTTACAATTATTATTTTTTGTTTTCAAAACAAAAACCGCCAAAAAATTTCGAAAGTTGAAAAAAAATTTTTCCACAAAAATTTACCAAGGGGAAAAAAATACCCAAAACTTTTTGGAATTTTCAGAAAAACCCAAAAAAATTTTTTTAGTTTCCCTAGTGTTTTTTATGATCCGTTTAATAGAAAATAAATAATGAAAATAGTTGGTAAAACGATATTTTTTGTCTTTCTTTCGAAGAGCGGGAATTCATTCCTTCGTCTCGGCGAACACCTGTAGCAGCGCCGGAAAACTTGCTTCCAACCGTTTCCCCGCTCCCAGGAAATTCGTGTTTTCAATTCTTGAAAAATAAAAGGCAAAAGAAAAATGATTGCAAAAAGAAAATATTTTCTTAAAAGGAGATAAAGAATTTTTTTAATTCAAGCGAAAAAAAAGAAGTTGAGAAAGAATTTTTCTAAGTGTACATTGTGATTGTGTTTTTAAAAAAAAAACTTGTGTGAGACAATTATTTTTCGAGTTGTGAAATAGTTGGACAATATTATTTTGAAAAAAAAAACGAAAAGTTGGTTGAAGAAAAATTCAATGTTGATGATTTTTCATGGTCCTTTTACAGGAATTGGACGAATTTTCAGTGAAAACGATTTTGACGAGAGGAAGGAAATTCATCTCATTGGGAAAGGAAGAAGGATGAAGAAAAAAATGGTGAGCGTGAGAAGGTGTTGATGATGGATTTTGTCATCTTTCATTCAAACGGTGAGTGGTGTGTGCACCTTTTATATTACTTGCACGAGTGCTTTTCTCCCCCGTTTTCTGTCAGTTTAAAAGATCGCAGTCCTCAATCAACGGAAAACGAAATTACTGAGTGGTGCTTCTTTTTTTTTTTTCTTCTTCTTCTTTTGGGCTTAACGAGAAAGTTTTTGACACTTTAAAAAATTATACTTTCGACTTCAAGATTTTTAGAAGAAAAATTTCTTATTTTGATTTTTTATGGGCATTCGGGAGAAAAAAAAATTTATTTGACTCTAATCGACGATTACTTGTCTATTATCAGTTAAGTGTTTAATTTCATGAAATGAAAATAGTAAAAATAATGAAAATAATGAAAATAATGAAAATAATAAAAATAATAAAAATTATATAAATAAAAATAATAAAAATAATAAAAATAAAAATAATAAACATAATAAAAGTAATAAACATACTAAAAGTAATAAAATTGATGAAAGTAATGAAAATATAAATAATAAAAGTGATAAAAATAAAAATCATAAAAATAACAATGGTAATAATATTAATAACAATAATAAATAAATTGTATTTTCTTCAAATACTAAAATTATTGTTTCATTTTATTGTTGATTCAAATTAGTTTGACTTAAATAAAAATTATTTGATTTAAGTAAATATTTTTTGATAATAGACCAGCAGTCGATTATTTAAATTAATTTTTGTTGGTGTTTGATCCAAATTTAATTTATTGGAATCAAGTAAAAATGTTATTTTCACACGAAAAAAAAATAATTTTCTAAAATAAACGATCACTTGTCAATCAATGAAATATTTACACAATTTGTGTCAAATACGATTTTTGTTTTAATTAAATAAATTATATTTTGCGTCAAATACTAAAATTATTAGTTTAAAAGCAAATTTTTTTATTTCAAAATGAAAATTATTTGATTCAAATTCAAGTAAATATTTTTTGATAATAGACGAGCAGTCGATTATTTAAATTAAATTTTTCTTGGTGTTTGATCCAAATTTAATTTATTGGAATTAAGTAAAAATTTTATTTTCATGCGAAAAAAATTTATTTTCTAAAATAAACGATCACTTGTCAATCAATGAAATATTTACACAATTTTTATCAAATATGATTATTGTTTAAAGTCAATAAATTATATTTGCGTTAAATACTGAGATTATTGGTTTAAAAGTGAATTATTTGTTTCAAAATGAAAATGATTTTATTCAAGTAAATATTTATTTGATAATAGACAAATAATCAAATTATTAGAGTCAAGTAAATTTTTACTCAGTATTTACAAAATTAATTATTTGACATAAAAAATAGTTTTATTTAGTCAACAATTTAGCCTTCAAATTTGTAACAAAATTATTATTTTAACATGATCCCAAAGTTTTGAACATTCAAATGAACGAAATATTTTTTATTGGAGATATTTTAATAAATTATTAATCATAAAAAAATTTAAAAACTCAAATTTTACATTTTGAAACTCAGTAATTTATCTTTTTTTTATAGTAACGCAAAACAATTGCAATAAAAATTTAATTTGTAGAAGAAATCAACCAATTTTGTTCATTAGAACGTTCAGAACTTTAGGATCTTATTTTAACCAAATGAAATTGATTGGTTTTTAAATAAAATTGTTTCGAACGAAATAAAATATATTTTAACCAAGTTAAATATATTTCAACTATAAGTAAAGTACATTTTAAGTAAAATTTACTTCAATCGAATATAATTTATCTGAAGCAAATAAATAATTTAGTAGCAATTAGAAAATTTAGAACAAGATTTAAGACCCTAAAGTTCTGAACGTTCAAATGAACGAAATTTATTTATTTCTTCTATAAATTAAATTTTTATTGCAATTACTTTGCTTCACGATCCAAAAAATTAATTTCTGAGTTTTTAAACGTTAAATTTTAGTTTATAAACTTTTTTATGATTAGTAATTTATTAAAATACCTTCAATAAAAAATATTTCGTTCATTTGAACTTTAAAAACTTTTGGGAATCATCAAAATTTTAATTCTAAAAAATAAAAATTTATTTTTCAACCAAATTAAATATATTTTAACTGAAATATTATTTAATTGAATTTGGAATCAAATTATGTTCTAAACAAATATAATTTATTTGAATTTTGAATCAAATAAATAATTTACTAGACTCTGCGTAAATTTTTTTTTCTGCGGACTCACTTCCGATTTTGAGTTGCGATATGAAACTGTCAGGAGAAATTATTAACCCGCAATTCTTAGAGAATAAAAATTTATTTTATCGGAATAAGATGATAAGATTATAATCGAGAATAGAGAATATTTTTTATCCATCTAGTAAAAGAGCGACGACGACGACTTTTGAAATGATATCTTTTTCGCACTTAAAATGTTGGGATTAGTACTCTTTGACACACAGACATACATCTCTCTCGTCGTGCAATTTTCTATTATCTTTTTCTTTCGTGCGAAAGGGAATTATATAAAAAAAGTAAAAAAAAAAAAGTTTTATCATTAAGGAAAACTTTACATAATTTATCTCTCTTATTTTTTACATTCCTTCATTCGTTCATTCGTTTCATTTCTTCTTTCTTTTTTTTATTATCTTTTTTTTATAGAGTAAAAAAGCTCATGAAAATAGAAAAAGCTATTAATATTAATATGCTCCTAATTTAGAATTTTTTTTTTTTATGAAACTAATTTAAATCTCAAGTGGTTTTTATATTGAAATTCTGTCTCTTTTTTTTGATAGTGAGAGAGAAAAATAAAAAAAAGAATAAATTAAACATTTTCGTGAGCATTCATTTAACTGAAGAGTGACAGGTTGCTTTTAAGTTTCAACTACCGGAAATTGCGCACAGAAAATCGTTAACAAGAAACTAAATTAAGGAGTAAAACTTCCATTACAATATGTTTCCTCTTTTTGTGAAAAGGGCCTCATCTGTTTGACATTTAAACATTTATGATAAAGGGAGTTAATTAAGAATGTGAGATAGGTGCAATAAGAAAATGTTTTTATTTAATTTTTCTATTCAGAAACATTAAATTAAATTTGAAAAAATATTTTAATATTTAAAAAAATTTGAATTACACGAAAAGTTGATTTAAAATGATCCCAAGTTTCTAAACAGAGGGAAATTTTTTTAATTTCTTCTACAAATTCGATATTTTACAATAAAATTTCAATTAAAAAAAAATTTCATTAAAAATAATAATATAAATTATTAATTTTTATTAATAAATTATTTCTTAATACACGACACCCAGTATTTTTACAAGATAATTTAAATTTGAAAAATGTGAATAAATTTTGTTCTCTATTACAAAACTTTCAGAAATCCACGAAACTTTAGAAATATGTTTTGAATTTTTGAAGAAAACGAAACTTTATCTTTATGATGAAAATATAATCCTTTTACGAAAATTGAACCCCGAAGGAAAAGAAAGAGAAAAAAGTTTGAAATAAACACGAAAAATAAATAAAAATTTACTAAAAAATATTGTTTAAATTTATGTAAATTATTAAAATTTAAATTTATGTAAATATTTGATATAAATTTATGTAAATAATTTATTTTTGAAAACTGAAAACTTGTATAATAGATCGTCAAATTTTTAAGTCACAAAATCTATTTTATATCTTTTTCTATCTAAAAACACTTTTATTTTTCAAAAAAAAAAAAAAATAAAAATTGTCCACACTCTCGTAAAAGAGATTTCATGATAACTTTTTACTATTACTTTTTATTTCTAGAGATATACTGACATTTTCCGACTTCTCTGCTCAATTTTTCTTCAAATTATACAATATATGTGCGACCTTTTGATTCGAAATCAGTGCGAAAATTGTACACTTTAAAGATGTATGAAAAGAAAATTTCTCTAAATTCGTATTATTTTTTTTTTATTTTTTTTTTTTTTGGTGCTCATTTTTGAGTTTCTTCTCATTCTTTCTCATTGTCAGGTTTTTCATTTCTCAGGTTCAATTTTCGTAAAAGGATTATATTTTTATATAGAGTTAGGTTATTTCTTCAAAGTTCAACGTATTTTTAAAGTTTGGCGGACTTATTTTAAAAGTTTAGTATTTTGTAATATAAAGTTTCATGTCCTTATTGTTGTATATATATGTATGTATATACGTATAGAAAGTGTAAAGTTCTTTATGTGAAAACTTCACTGTGTTAGGTATATATACACACTTTTTGCTAGAATTGAAACGTATTACCTAAATTGCTCATTTTATTTTTCGTTTTACATTCATTACTGTAACTTAGACAATTTTCCGAAAATGCAGTTTAATCCAAATTAGAAACGTTAAACTAAACCCGGAGAAATAAAATTTGTTTCAACTGATTCAATTTGACTTACTAAGTGTCTTTTTCTCCTTTTAATTTTATTTTTTAACTTTCATTTTCGTTTTAATTTCAATTTCTACTTTAATGGTAATTTTTACTTTGTAATTTTTATTTTTACTTGAATTGTAATTTTTATCGTTTGTCGAGATTTATTTTTTTTATCATTGTGTTCTTAAATATACGCAGTGAAAAATATGTCGAAAGTGAAACTCAGTTTTTTTTTGTAATTTTATTACAGTAAATAATCGCTTGAAAATTATTTTATAATTTAATTTTTTAATATGTGTACAATATTCTGGAACTGAGTGAAAATAATATTTGTGAAGTTCACAACGTTTATAAATTATTTTATCAATAATTTGAAATAGAAAAATTTCTGAACAAAATATTTTATTGTTCTATTCAAGAAAAATATTTTTTTTCCTGCAATTAATAATGCAATAATAAATAATAATAATAAATAATAATAATAATAAATGCAATTATAAACGTTGTGAACTTCACTGATGTTGAAAATAATTTTTGTTAGGCATTTCTGAATGCAAAAAAATTTCTAAAATAGAGTTTTATTTTTAATTTAATTTAAGAAATGGAAATAAAAAAATTTTAAGACAGTTTTGACTGTATAATACAGTTTTTTTAAATTTAATATTCAATTTGATCAATTTTCATGATTATAGTTTTTAAATGAACCGAAAAAATTGATTTGATTTAAATAAACGAGGACGCAATATTTTTTATAATTTGAAAATAAAAAAGAAAAAAATTTATTTCGTTAATTTTAACTTTTAGAATTTTAGGGACTTCAAATAAATACTTTTTATGATCATAAAGTTTTTTCATTCAGGTGAATAGACATTGATTTATTAATTTATTAATTAGTTAATGAGTAAATAGACATTTCTGTTTATTCACTTAATTTGTGTTCTTTTTTGGTAGAAAAATTCTTTTCTGTACTTAAAAAAATAAATTTTTCATTAAGAGAACTATTTAATTTTTATTTTATCATTTTAGTTTACTAATTTAGAAAAAAATATTTAAACAGTTGAAAATTGAATTCTTTTTAACTGTTTATAACTTAAGGAAAATATTTTTTAGGTGTGAATTTGAATTATTGAAATTTTCTCATAGTTTCGTATAAAATTTAAAAAAATATATATTTACAAATATTGTGTAAAATATTTATGGGTTTCTTCGACTTTTTTTCCCAAATATAAATTTTATACGCACTTTCTGATATTATATTCCATTCCCTTGAATTGAGAATAAAGATGAAATCTGAAATATTTCAAACGAATTCCTATATCTTTATATATATATATATTTGGAAAATGACGATTTCTATTCCCAAAATTTAGGAATGTCTTAAAATTTTATGAGAGTCTGGTAGAGGATTACGACGGGATTTTCGGTTGGTTTTTGGTGATAATAAAGTGACTAAAGTATTTATTACATTCTTTATTTATATAGGTTACTTTATAGTTTTGAAAGATATATTTTATTTTAATATTACTTGACAAAATTTTTATTTACTTTCAATTTTTATTACGAAACTGTCATTGAAAACTTTCTTAAGTTTCGAATCTTTAAATGAATGACGTTCTTTTTAGTATTTTAATATTATTTTTTATTTTTCTATAGGAAATTATTTAGTAAATTAAAAAAATTGTTAAGTAAGCAAAATGTTTAATTTATACTTAATTTAAATAGTTTTAACTGTTTGGCAATTTTTGAAAGTAGAAAAAAAAGTTGTTGAGTTGAAAATTTTAAACTAAGGAATTTTGTTGAAATTAAGGGCGTTATTGAATTTCGGTTTTTTTTTGTTTTATGTAATTGAAAAGAAAAATACGTTTTTGGGACAATTTTCGGTTTTTGATTTATTACGATAGATATGTATGATTTAATAGTATCATACAACAGCCGGAATGGAATAATTATTGAAATTACAATTAACATATTTTTTTCTTTCCTATATTGAGTTATTCTCGTTTAAGTGTATTAAATTCTGTTCATGTATATGGTAATTAAGTGTAAACAATCATTAACATTGTAACTGTATTTTATTGAATGAAAACGTAATGAAGCTGTAATTTCAAAGTTTATTTTTCCACTAATAATAATTATTCTTTATAGATGAAAATTAGTTTAAAATTTTAGATCTAAAAGACCATTGAAATAGAGATAAAAAAAATGCAAGAGAGAATGAAATGAAAATGAAAGGAACATTTAGATAATAAAAAATTATGTATTATTAATTATTATATTATCTTTAAAGGGAAAAACGTGTATTTTTAAATTTAACGATTCACGTAATTATAATTTTAAACTTAAGTTAATTAACGAAAATTGTTTGGAAAAAAAGGAAAACATTTTTTTTTAACGAAAAGTTAATTGGTTGAATTTGTATGCTTGAAGAATTGTGCTCTTTTTTTTCGTTCTACTTTTTCACCATTATTTTTTTAGCGCAATCATTAGCCAGGAAAAGTAGGGTTCGTATATGACAATAACTCGGAAATGGGATTTTTTTATTTCACCGGAAAATGATCCGAAGGTTTTCTAACTAGTTTTTCTCTTCGCTCATATATGGCGTGTGGTTTTTTTCATTTTCATGGGGAAATTTGACTCGCAAACATTACTTTTTTTATTTATACAGAAATTTCATTGGAACAGTTTTTATTGTTAAATATCCGTGTAGTATTATAGGGTTTGGAATTTTAGTTAAAAGAATGGCAAAACAAATTGAATTTCCGCAGTAATAAGAGATATTACTGCAAATAATCAATTTTTTTTATTTATTCTTCGAAGAATTAAATTATTTTCAAAAAATTTTAATGAAATTCTTTTGTAACAATACATTTTTTTCGAAATAATTTTTAATACAATTCTTCGTAGAAATTTAATTAATTTCAAAAAATTGTCAAAATTCAATTACTTTCAATGTTTACGATTTTAATAAAATATTAATCATAGGATTCGTTTGAAATTTGAAATTTTTATTTTTTAGAAAAATAATTTAATGTTCGTGTAGAACATTATAAACAGTTTTGTTTAATAATTAAATTTTTTTTCTATAAAATAAATATTTTATTAAATAATTGAATATTTCTTAAAATTGAATTCTCATAAAGAATGTTATCAACAAATTTTTAAATAATTGAATTCTCTTGACAAATTTTAATAAACTTTTTAAGAATAATTTCATTTTTCGAGAAATTTAATAATAATTGAACATAATATTAAAAATAATTAAAATTCTGCAAAGAGTTTTATTAAAATTTTTCATAAATGTTTGAATGTCAGAGAAAATTTTATTATTTATAAAAGTAATTAACAATTGACAAGAAGTTTTGTTAATTTTTTAACATCATTGGATTTTTGCGCAAAGAATTATATTACTCTCTAAAATAAATGAATTCTTGAGACGAATTTTATTAAAATTTATTTTTATAAATAATTTAATTCTTTTCTTAAAATTTTTTAAAATAGTAGACATTGAAAATAATTGAATTCTTGAGATGAATTTTATTAAAATTTCATTATTTAAATAATTGATTTCTTTTCAAAAAATTTTTTAAAATAGCAGACATTGAAAATAATTGAATTTTAAGAAATTATTTTGAAAATAAATGAAAAGAATTTTTTTAATTTTTGAAAATAATTTAATTCTTTGAAGAATAAATAAAAAAAATTCGAATTTTTAAAAATCCTAATTAAATTTTTTGCATGTGTCAACAAATGATGATCATTACAGAAAACTACTTGACACAAATGATTGTTGCTTTATCACCACACCTCGAAGTCATTAATTCAATTAAAATTAAATCTTGATCCAGTAAACTCATGCTTCATATTCATTAATTAGATACTAATGATACATATTTCTGTAGAGATATAAGTCATTTTTTTTCTCTCTTTTTTTCATCTATACAATTTATATTTTTTGTATTTGTAATGATCCCCAAAAGTTTTAAACGTTCAAATGAACGAAATATTTTTTATTGAAAATATTTTAATGAATTACTAATCATAAAAAAAATTTAAAAACTAAAATTTTACGTTTACAAACTTAGTAATTAATTTGTTGGATAGTAAAGTAAAATAATTACAATAAAAATATAATTTTTAGAGGAAATAAATAAATTTCGTAAAATTTGAACGTTTAGAATTTTAGGATCTTTTTGTATACAATTTGTTTGTACAATAGAAAAAAATTGTAGTTTTTTTTCATAACAAAAACTGTTCTCCTATAACTACTTTAACATTAATTAAGAAGTTAATTAGATTTCACCGACATTATTATTTATTTAAGGGGGCGCAGAAAAGTTAAGTGCGATGATATACCGATGGCTTTAAACGTCTACTATAGCGCACGAACATATCACCCTAAAATATCATAAAGAAATTTCTTTTCTACGTTTATCTTTGAGCAAAAATAAATGTATACTTTTTCGTTTTTGTTTATAGAGAAAATAAAATTTTTCAACTTTTATATTTTTGCTCTTCCTCTCTTTCTCGCTCGCTCGCTTTCTCTCTTTTTTTTTGCTTTTGAAATAATATATAGAAATACATTTGATCTTGTATATATATACGTATATGAAAATTGAAATTCTCGCCTAATGGCATATGCCAACTATTTTGAAATATCTTTCTGTCAAACTATCAAACATTGAAAGATTGAGGGTTTCGTAATATTTTACATTATGTAAATATACGAAATTTTATATAAAATATTCTTCGAGTATGAAAAAAAAATCCGCATATTTTCCCTGTTTGAATTCATGTGAGTGAAGCTCAAATATAATGAATGTCGAAAAAAGAAATTTTTTCTTCTGAGATTTTCTTTATTTTCCTTCATTTTATTTGTTATTTAACGAAGAGAGGGTTTTTTTTATTTTGGAACTGTTCTTTTGGTCGCTACAATCGTTTCTTAAGTCTCTCAATAATCTGTTACTTAATCTTTTAATGTGTTTATAGTTGAAAGTCTTTTACTATAATTTAAATTGCTTCAACAATTAGTAAAAAATAATTGATTATTAGTAACTAATTTATTGCATCCAGAAAAATATTTTTCTAACTCAGAGCGAATTAGAAAAAATTTATTCGATTCAAGTAAAATTTTATTATTGCTTCGAATAAAATTCTATTTGTGAGGAATAAAATTTGTTATTGAAAACAAATAAATAATTTTTTAATACGTGACCCAAATAGCTTTTCGTCAAACAATTCGACATTGAAAAAGAAATAAATTTTTTTTCTTCATTTAGACGTTCGAAACTTTATAGGAATATGTTTTCTTTTGGTCTACTCTTTAATGATCGTTTCTTAAATCTCTCATAATCTGCTACTTAATCTTTTAATATACATATATATATTTATAGTCTGAAGTCTTTCACTAATTCAAAGTTAGAGAGTTCGGAAATTATTTTCAACTATTTGTGTATATGTGTTAATTCGCAATTGAGATTAAAATTAGAGGAAGTGGAAGAGCGTGGTGGTATTGGATTAAAATAGAAAAAAAAGCTATTATCGTAGTTGTTTAATTTGTGATTGATCAACTGGAAAAGTTGTTCTTAAAAATTAAAACCTAATTATCGTGCAACAGTTTTTTTTTTCTTTTTCCTCTTCTTTTTGCTGTTTGAGGAAGTTTTCTACCGAGTGTTTGTTTTAATCAGAATTACTCATTATTCCATGCAATTGAAATTGAATAAATCATTAATTTTCTCTCTTTTTCACGGGGATTCTCTCTCTCTCTCTCTCTCGGTCTGCTTTTTTCAAACGAAAATGTCTTAGTCATGCATTAATCGCCCTCGACCTGCTTTATTCTGCTTTTGTCCTGCTTCCTCCTATATTCCTTCGCATAGTCCACTGACCGCATATTCTCTGATAAGGATGATTATTTCCTTATCTATATGGTAGAGGACCTATAGCACTGTAAGGTGGATAAGGAATACTTCTTTTTTCTTCTTCTTTTACCCTTCTTTTTTATATATGGATAGATTCTACACACAAATAATTAATCTCACTTTTTAAATTTTGAATACGTTTAAATTTAAAATGGAATTCACATATATATTTAAAAGTTGTAAACCGCTTCTTGTTGAAAGATACATTTGTCTTCATCATTTCAATTATCTATTTAGCGTGGAATGACCCATATATGTATATATATATAGGGAAATTGTTGTCGAATATTATTAAATTTATTCTCAATATATGTGAAATTTGATGTGCACATGTGCGTGTATTATACTATCGTATGTTTTGCAAGCATATTATCTTGATTTTATGCGGAATTTACCGGGTAATTATTAGCTGTCGACGTATAATTGAAGTGAACATCTGGGGAGATATCCTCTCGATAGGTAATATGTAGTGTTTATGCGTGAGAGACCCGCTTGTTCTGTGCGTCAATGACCATATAGAGGGTATAAATACGTCAAAGGTTTCCACTTCATAGCGTTCGAACATTTAATCAAAACTTACGTCAAGTATCTTGTGTCAATGTAGCGAAATTCGCTTTAGACTTATTGTCCCGTTTTTTAATTGATAGAAAAAGAGAGTGTTTTGTTGTTTCAAAAAAAAAAAAAAAAATTTAAACCTTAAATTTTATCCTATATTCTTTCTCTAAAGTTCTCTAATGTTTTGAATTTTTGAATAAACGAAATATTTTTTTTATATTTTAACTATTTTTAAATTTACTATAAAACAGGATTCGCACTTTTCTACTAAAACCTACTATTTACTACTTTTTTTAAGTTACGCTACTATTCGGCTACTATTTTTAGCTTTCGGCCACTAAAAGCTATTATTTCTGTTTTTTTAAAAGTATTTTCACTACTTAAAATTCGCTAATAGTAGAAAACAAAAAAATATTATTAAAAATTATAATCAAATTCTTTAAAACGATTCAATTATTTTCAAAAAAATATTCGAAATTCAATTATTTTCAATATCTAACATGTTCATCAAATTTCGCCTTTAAAATTTAATTATTTAACAAAAAATTGATAAAATTCATCCAAAATTCAATTATTTTTATAAATAATAAAAATTTCACAAGGCTAAAATTCATTCATATTTATAATATTTCGAAAAAATTAATTGTTTAAGACAATGTTTATAAAATTCTTATGAAAAATTCAATTATTTTCAAAAATAACCAAATTTTTTCACAGAAATTCAATTCTTTTGAAATATTTTAATAAAATTTTCTACAATAATTCAATTACTTTCATAAATAATAAAATCCTTCTAAGGAATTAAATTATTTTAAAAAATATCAATAAAACTCGTGGTAAAATTTCAATATTTAATAAATTAAAAATTTTTTGTTTTAATTAAATTTTCCAAAAGAATTCAATTATTAAAGAAAAATGTTGAAAATATTCTACAAGAACATTCAATTATTTTCCCGAAAAAATATTAATTTCACAGGAATTAAATTATTTAAAATAGAATTTGCATAGATTTTTTTGAAAAAATCAAATGTTTTAAAATTTGTCATTAAATCTTCAGCAGTAATTCGATTATTTTTATAAATTTAATAAGTTTTCTTCAAAAGTTTTGATTATTTTTGTAAATAAAATCTTTGTCAGAATTCTTCGTTGAAATTCAATTATTTTCATAAAATCGAAAAAGAATTGTAAACATTTCAATTATCTTTATGAATACGAAAATTCTTTGACAAAATTCTATTACTTTCAGAATTATATTATTTTTATATATTTTAATATAATTGTTTGAAATAAATTAATGATTTTCAACACAATTTCAATTAAACTTTTATGAAATAGTTCAATTGTCCTTTTAGATTTTAATAAAATTCTTCTCAGGAATTCAATTACTTATATAAATTATTCTTCGAAACAATTCAATTATTAAACTTAAATTACAAAATTATTCCCGAAAATTCAATAATTTTGCGTCATTTTAGTAAAATTTTTTGCAAAATTCAATTATTTCCAAAAATAACAATATTCATCACAAGAATTCAATTATTTTTAAAAGTATTAAATTTCTTCTTGTTAATTCAATTATTTTGAAAAATTCTAATATAACCTTGGACAAGAATTAAATTATTTTTCTAAGTAATAAAAAGTTTTTTAGGAATTGCATTTTTTTAAATTAAATTTTAATAAAATACCACGTAAAAATTCAATTATTGGAAAATATTTTAATAGAATTCTTTGTAAAATTTAATTATTTTTAAAAACTTTTCTAAACTCAATGATTTTCAATATTTAAAAAAAATTGCAAACAGAATTCAATTATTTAAAAATTTTGTTGTAAGAATCTTCGTAAGAAATCCATTTTTTCATGAATAATAACAATTTATCAGGAATTTAATTATTTAAATAAGAATTTGCATAAAATTACTCTAAATAAATGAATTGTTTAAAAAAAATTTTTGTTAATTCTTCACCAGAATTTAATGATTTTTATAAATATTTAAATTCTTTCATGAATAATAAAATTCGATTCAGGAATTCAATTTTTTAGCATTAGGATAAGAAAGAAGTAAATATTTTTCATAACAGTTAGGAAAAAGTCAGAAAAAATAAAATATGGAAAGGAATTTTCGTCAGTTTTAAAAAGTTTCTATAACGAGTTTTTTTGGTCGTCAAGTTTAATTTTTCTATAGCTACTTTTTTACTACTTTTTTTTAGTCTGAAAGCTACTTTTTTAAAATTAATTATCGAGTGCCAAGTCTGATAAAAATTAATGAAAATTAAATTCGTGCTTACAGTTGAAAGATATTTTATTTGAATAAAAACACAATATTTTCTAATAAAAATCAAATTGTATTTTATGTTTCAAATAAAAAAATATGAACAATTTATGAGGCTGAAGTCCACAACGTTTTTATAAAACGATAACAAAAAAATAATGGAATAATACTTTTATTTTTGATTGTAAAATAATGTTATTTTTTGATAATTGAATTCTTAGTAACTTATTTCTTAAAAATTAAGGCACATGAATATTAGAGATGAATTTTATTTAAAAAACCTCTTTTTTTAATTTTCGTTTTTAAAAACGTTGCGGACTTCAACTTCGTAACAATTTAATGAAAATGTCGTTCGTGTGAATATTTACAATGCAAGCTTTGCAAGAAATATTTATAATAATAACTAATGATATGAATTTTTCAATGTATAAACTGTA
Organism: Leptopilina myrica (nomen nudum); assembly: GCA_032872475.1. Taxonomy (NCBI): domain Eukaryota; kingdom Metazoa; phylum Arthropoda; class Insecta; order Hymenoptera; family Figitidae; genus Leptopilina; species Leptopilina myrica (nomen nudum). The sequence goes on from CM065458.1 coordinate 9,007,073, forward strand.
GGAAAAATTTTTGATACGTAAATATACAAAGTTAAAATATCCATAAAAAGCATAAAAGATATATATTAGTATTATTCTATCCACGAAATATGGTAAAAAATGAAAAAAGAAACCCACAATAATTTTGTTATGAAATTTTTCTCAGACTATTAAAATAAAGAATTTTTTCTGTTTAAACAAAAATTCTCAAAATGAATAATAATCATAAATGATAAAATAATTTCACTTTATAGTTCTCACACGTTTGCGAACATCTGTATAAATTATTGGTTTATATTTATTGGATTTGCTCTAATTAAATACACAATTGATATTACGTATGTAATTTAATATATAATTTTGCAATAATTAAAAGTTGTAATCTCCATTTCAATTTCGATGAAAATTGCAAAATTTGTTCTCTTTTTTTCACTGTTTTGTCTATATCACTTATTGCATTTATAAGTGTCGTAGGGGGATAATAATTCTTAATCAGGAAAAAAAAAGTGGGTGAAATTTAAATTATGATTTATCATGTGTTTTCTTCTACATTCATAACATTTCATTCACTGTTTCTTTTTTCACGAGCTAAAATGCTCATTTACATATTAATTATTTTAAATTTCACACGAATGCACATGACTGCACACGCAAAAAGTAATTGAATTATATTTGAATATGTATTTATGTCAGTATAGTGTATATTTCGCACTAGTGTTAAAAGAAACGTTGTGTTTTACAATTTAATATATCGGCTTTGTGTCAGCTTGCTTTGCATATAATGAGAAAATGGTTTAATTGAGGAGAAAAAGGAGACATTGTCTTATCGTATTTTTATTTTATGTAAGTAATGTATATAGTAGTTTTTCTATTTAAAGTCGTGATATAATTTGCATTTTTTTTTTGTTTAAATTTTATTTAATAATTTTAATTTAAAAAAAAATTTGTTTAAAATTTATTTTTATCAGTTTTGGTTGAACAATTGATTGTTTAGAAAAAAATTTCTTTATGGATATAGAATTTTAATATTCAAGTATTGACTTTATTTTGTCCTTACATAATAATTTATTTCTAATCGTTGTTATATTTTTATAAAATTTTTTCTACAGAGAAAAAATAATTTTTTGAAGTTGTTTACAATTTAAAATCAAAATGACTAAAAAATTGGACTATTTTTAATTTATTAATTTTAGGATTTCAAATCTTACATTCAAGGCTGAAATTCATTCAAAAATAGTTCTTGAATCATAGTTTTCTTGAATGTAGCAAATAGACATTAAACAAAATTAAATTAATGGCAAAAATTTTTATCAATTTTTTATGATTCACATTTCATCAAAATATACCAAAAATTAAAATTGATATTAATAAGTTAATGAAAGTAATGGGGTCGTTTTTAGTCAAAAGTAGACTAAAGGTTAGATTTATTTTTTGCAGTGTAAATAAAAAATTGGTTCTACCTTAATTTTTTTAACGTCTTAATTTAATTTCGCTTCTTTGATTAGATTAGTCTTCAGATTAATTAGTTTTTGATAAGAAAGAAAAAAATTGTCTCTGTATTTTCCTACCTAAAGAAATGGCTTGTCTGATAATATTTAAACCTTTTCTACTTGAGAGAAGAATCAAGTTTAGCTGGGATTTTTTTCTATTCACTTAAATGAAAATATAAGTGAAGAAAATTGAATTAACAATTTAAGTTTAAAAAAAAATAAATAAAAAAATTACATTAAAAATATTAAATCAACTATTTTTAATATTTACCCTATTTTGTTTGTACATTGAAGAATATTTTTCATCTGTACACTGAAGTAACATTTTATAAGGTTTAATTTTTTCGATTTTAGAATATACTTCATATATTTTTGTATATAAAATTCAAAAAACCAAGTTTATAAAATGGAGTTTGTCAATTAAAAAAAATTTTTTATGGTTTCATAAAACTTGTGACAAAAATATTCTGGACCATGTATTTTAATATGTGATGGGTTTTTTTATATATAAACGTATCAAGCATTGCGCACACTAGTAAAATTTACACAAATGTGAGAAACATGTATATGTGTGTGTAGTGAAGCTGTTGCACATATCAGTTTCACTAGTCCATGGAACAGGTGTTCATGTAAACTCACGTCACCCATCAAATGCTTTAATCCGTTTATTTGGCTCTTCATTTTAGTCATTTGACATTTTTAAATATTCCATTTTTTAGAATATTTTTTACAGTTTTGTTTTTAATCTTATTGGGTTGCGTGTTCATTAAAATCTCCATTAAAACATAAGTTAATCGGATATAAATAATAATTATTACATATTTTTGATTCACAGTTTATTTGTCAGGATAAAATGATTATTTTTATTTTTACTTGTTAGTTGTTTAAATTCATAAACGGAAAAAGAGAATAAATGTAAAAAACTGTACTATTCTTTCAAAAATGTGTCTAAAAGTTTAGCAAATTTATTTTTATTAATTTTGTTATTTCATTTTACAAGGAAAAAAGTAATTTTAAAACGATTTCTGAAAAACTGTATTTTTTTAAGCAAATTTTTTATAAATTTTTTGTAGAGAAAATAGTAAGTTTAATTTTTTAAATATAGTAATTTATAAAAAAATATTTGTTAACAAAATTTTTTATTCTTTTTGGTAGGAAAATAATTTTTTTTCTTTCAATCGTTGATCATAAACGTTGCGAGCTTCATCGACGTATTTTAAAAGTAAAGTAAGCAAAAGAAAAAGTAATTTTTAAAATAAAGTAAGCAAAAGAAAAAGTAATTTTAAAAGTAAAGTAAACAAAAGAAAAAGTAATTTTATAAAATTATTTTATACAATTTGGAGAGAAAATGCAATAAATAAATAAATTGATATCAAAAATAGTAAACATTGGAAAACATTCTGTGAAAAGTATAATTATATCATATTATATGTCAAGAACATTAATAATTCAATTTTAATATTATTTTAGTAAATTTCATATAATGTTTTTCAAAGTTTTGTGTTTTTAATATGCAAATGTCCCTTTGTGATTTTCCTCCCAAAACTGTTAAATACTTTTATAAAATTTTATATTTATTTTCTCTCTGAATACTTTTTTGAACAATTTTGTTTGAATTGAGACAATATAAACAGAATTATTTAAAAAAATTTGTTTATATAAATTTTCCAACAAAGAAATATTATATGAATTAATTTTTGCACGAGTAGCAACTTTTTGTAAATAATAATTGTTCGTTTCATAAAAAAATTTTACACTTTGCGATAATTATTATTATTATTATTTTTTGTAATTAGAAAAATTTTTTTGGAAAAAGTGTAAAAATTAAAAAATTTTACTTCGAAATATTTTCTCATATTTACATTGTTATAATAAATTCAAAAATTGAATTATTTTTGAAAATTTTCATAAAATTGTTTGCAACAACTCAATTATTTTCATAAATAATAAAATTCATTACCGGATTTCAATTATTTTTAATACAATTTTACAAGAATTATGCTCGAAAATTAATGAAATTATGATTAAAAATTTAATTTCAATTCCCCGAAGAAATCAATTATTAAAAAAAATGTTTTTCTTAAATTCTTTGGAAGAATTCAATTAATCATAAAAATATTGAAATTTTTCACATTTCAATTATTTTCAAATATTTTAATAAAATTGTTTTAAAGAAATCAGTTATTTTCAGTACAATTTTAATTAAATTTTTTTGAAATAATGTAATTATTCTTTTCGATTTTAATAAAATTCTTCTAAAAGAATTCAATTATGTCGATAAATAACAAAATTATTCCCAAAAATAATAAATTTCTTTTTGGAAATTCAATGATTTTTAAAAATTCTAATAAAATCGTTCGTAAGAATTCAATTATTCTTAAAACTTTATTTTCTTATTTTCGATCACTTTTACTTTTATTAAAACTTTTAATACGTACTTTTAATTTTATTTTTTTAAATTTTTTATTAAATTTTAGTAGAAAATAGTGAAAAATAAATTTTTTAACTTTCAAAAAATTTGCTCTAGTTTTGAATAATTTTTATGGTTTTTTGTAGTTTTTCTAATAAATGAAAAATTTTCAAATTTTACTTAATTTTTTCCCTGAAAATGGAGCATTTTTCTAAAAATAAAGCATTCTTTTTTTAAGCTTTAAAAATTTGCGCTAGTTTTTAAATAAAAATAAAGTTGTAGGATCTCTCGAAGAATAGAATAGTTTGTTTTTTAGTTTTTAAAAAATTAAAAAAAAATTATTCAATTCAAATAAAGAATTACTTATTGTCTATTATTAAATAAATATTTACTTGAATCAAATAATTTCTATTCTTACAAAGCAATTTAATTACATTTGATTCAAGTACTGAAATTATTGGTTCAAATTTATTTTATTTGAATAAAAATTATTTGATTCAAGTAAATATTTGTATGATAATAGACAAGTAATTGTTTATTTGAGTCAAATAATTTTTTTCAGTGTAAACGAAAAAGTAAATTTGTATTTTGTTTTTTTAAAAATTTATAAAACACTTTCGATTGAAAATTCTCTCTCTTTCTGTTTTGTTCTTCTTTTTCTTTTTCTGCTCACCAATATATCTCACATTTATCTTTGTCGAAGATTCAGATTTCGTTTTTTTTCGAGTTTAGAATTTCGTTTCCATTCAAAGTTTGTTTTTTTGTATTTTTAAAATTTTTTGTCGATAGCTCGGTAGAATTTTTTTTTGTCATTTTAGTTTTATATAGAACTCGTTTTTATCCCCCTCAGTTTTTAATTTCAGACATTTTCAATATCGATTCTAGTTCCTATTTCAAAAAATATTTTTCCAGAAAGAATTTTGAATAGTCGTTTTCTTTTTTCATTTCTCGATATTATATATATATATATATATATATAAATTTCATGATGTGAGGATTTAAAAAACTCGGGATATATGAGTTTTAGAAGGAGAATTTGGCCAAGATATCAACTACTAATATGATGATCAAATGGAATTTTCTTTTTTTTTTAAATACACTGAATTTCGAATGGAATTTCCTCATCCAAGAGAGAGAGAGAGTTAGCAATAAAAGTCTCATATTCGTGTACCCATATATATATATATTTAGAGTACGGAAGGTATATAGGAACGGGACTCGCGCAAAGAATGTGTGAGTTTATTCCGGAAGTAAAGGGATCAGCAGCAAGCTTTCATGGAAAAATGAAATATATGGTGTGAGGTGGATGGTCAAGTTGACCTAAAAATAAAAAAAACTCCCATTTCCTTTTCACTGAAAGCTTCATTCGATACTTATCGATCAACATCACATTCAGCAAAATGTATGTGGTTCAATTTAATACTAAAGGATTCCATTGAAATTAATGAGAAAAAAATATGATTTCTTTCATTTTTTTTATCTTTTGATGGCAAGGAATTTTTTTAAGTAATTAAACAAGGTAACATGCATATTAGAGCAAACATTTTTTTTTTACATTCAGTATTTCTGTCTATTATGACAGAGATAATAAATTAAATAATGTTCGATACGTCGGAATATAAATTGTCTTCTACGTCATAATTATTATTTTTTGTGAATAACAATCTGGGAAATAAATTATTTGACTAATTTTAATAGAATCAAAGTACTTTGTTGTAAATGTTGATGTCGCTGAATGACAGTAGGAGAGGGAAAGAGGTGAGAAATGTTCCAAGTGTTCTTTTTGAATTTTGACTTTCTTAAAATATGTTAATTAAAAAGCTGTTGTATTTTTATACTTGTATTTTTTTGAGTATCTGACAGTCTGTGTAAACATAAATGACACGTGGAAATTTTAACGATTTCTTTAAAAGTTCTCTGACACGCTGTTACGTCATTTGTTTAATTATAAGTGTTGCTTATCTATTGAACTATTAAATAATTACATGGGAATTTGAAATTTTTTTCCTGAAGTTCTGAAAAAATTGTTTGTCAACGACACATGTTTGATATTTGGTTTAAAGTTTGTATTTCTTTTTTTTTAAAGGTAAACAGATTATTTTTTAACAGTATTTTTTTATTTTGTTCACTTATTTAATTCAATTATTTTCAATTGGATTTTAATAAAATTTTACAAAAGGATATTTGGTTTAACGTTTGTATTTATTTTTTTAAAGGTAAACAAATTAATTTTTAAAAGTATTTTTTTATTTGTTGTTCACTTATTGAATTCAATTATTTTCAATTGGATTGTACATTGGTGAAGTTCACAACGTTTATAATCAACGATTTCTAAAAAGAAATATTTTATTAAGCAAATTTTTATAAATTTTTATACAGAAAATAGTACGTTTAATTTTTTGAAAGATGATTTACAAAACAAAAATATTTGTGAACAAAAATCTTTATTCTTTTTGGTAGGAAAATATTTTTTTTTCTTTTAATCGTTGATCATAAACGTTGCAAACTTCACCTACGTTGGATTGTAATAAAATTTTAGGTATTAAAATACACACTTAATTTAGAAAGTTAAAAGAAATTCTTCGTAAAATTTAATTACTCTTAAAATTTGCAATAAAATTATTAAAAAACATTTAATTTCAAAAAATTAAAAGAATTTTTTCAAAAGAATTAAAGTTTTCGTCAAGAACATTAATAAAATTGTTAATTGTAATTATTAACAAAAACTTATTATTAATACCTTATTTTTTATTATTATTAATAACTTATTATTATTATTATAAACAAAAACTTAAAGAACTTCTTCTTTAATTATTATTGACCAAATTTAATTAATATTTCTATTCTTTTAAAGAATTAAATTATTTTAAAGAAATTAAAAAAAAATTCGAAGAAGAATTTAGTTATAATTATATAAAAATGTTGATAAAATTAAAAATCAAACGTTTAATTGCAATTATCAACAAACATTTTGAAAACTTTTAAAAATTCCTTTAAAAAAATCATAAAATTCAATTACTTTCAAAATTTTCAACTGAAATTATTAAAAAAATTAAATTCGAAAAAGAAAGGAGAAAAGAAATGGTTCAAAATTACAGTTATTTTGTTCTGAACAATTTCTTTAAAGTTTTTGAAATTTAATTTCTTTAATAATTTCAATTGCAAATTTTGAAAGTAATTGAATTTTATGAAGAATTTTTAAATTTTTTACCAATAATTTTAATATAATTTGGTAAATAAAAATAATTATTTACAATAAAATTGGAAAATCACATTATGAATTCAATTTTTAACAGAGTAGATTATTTTAATTTAATTTTATTATTTTATTGCAATTTTAGTAAAATTTCTCGATATGATTAAATTGTTTTTAAAAATTCACATGAAATTATTCAAAGGAATTCAATTTATTTTCAAAAATTCTAATTAAATTCTCCCCAAGAATTCAAATATTAATTTCATCAATAATAATTAAATTGTTCGCGAGATTCAATTATTTTTAATACACTTTTGTAAAAATTTCTGGAAAGAATTCAATTATTTTGAAAAATGTTGATATAATTCTTCTCAAAATTAATATTTTTGTATTCATCAAATTTTAAAAAATTCTAAAGATCTTAATTTAAAAAAAGTGTTATTATTTTTCAAATACAGTTTTTTATTTTAATAAATATTTTCCTTTTAAGAATAAATTTTGTTTTGAAAAAATGATATTTTCTTTGTTTTGAAAAATTATTTGTTTGCTAATATTTAAAGTTACCTTTTTTTATTCTATTGCGATTCAAAAATTGTTTTCCTAAATTTAACAAGTATAAAATAAAGGGAATCGAATAAGGAATTCAATATTTTTGAAAGGTTCAGAACAAAAATATTATTAAAACATGATAGAGTTTATTTTTTCAATAAATATTTTCCTCTTTGTATATTTATTTATTAGAATGTCTGAAAATGGCTTTAAATAATTCATGTGGTATATTGAATTGTTAAATTAAAGCTGTCTAGTTAATTCAACTACAGTTCAATCAAATTGTCATGTTCCACACACAACATATTTATTACTGTGCAAAGAGATAGAGAGAGAGAGGTAGATAAATATAATCTTGTTTTTCTTAAAATAATAAATTAATAATACATTCGATAATTAGAATCATTGCGTGTCATATATATAATTAAAAATTTATGTTAATTATATCTTTCAATATATATGTACCTGCAAGTCATATTTTCCTACTGTGAATGCAATCTTTTGACAGAACTTGTAATTCAATGTTCTCGAATAAATATCCAATTACTGAATACAAACAAAATAATAATTGGACATAGTACAATTGTTCATATGCATATTGTTTCGTTTAAACTATATTCAATCATATACTTCTTTTTTCAATTTGTCTGAATTTAAATTATTTTAATAAATAATTCCAAAGTTATTAAATAAAAAGTGAGAGAGGGAGAGACAGTAAAATTTATTTGTTTCCAGAAAATTGTTAATTTTGAAATAATTAAAAATTTTGAATGTAAATAATTGTAATAAATAATTAAAATTTCGTATGTAAATAATTATAATAAGTAATTAAAATTTACGATGGAAATAATTAAAATGAATTGAAACTAAAAAACGAATTGCTTTGTTTTCGTAGAAAATAATAAGAATGAAAAATGTTTTTGTTAAAACAGTTTACAGTTGTTCAAACTTTTTTTTTGCACCAATACAGAATTTAGATTTTGCTGAAATAAATTAAAATTATTATAAAATAATTTTGAGAAGTGAGTCGACACATGGGACTGAAACAAATAAATTAAATTTCAGTGAAAAGCACAACGTGGCAATCCAATTTAGCAAATAAATCTTATTTTGGTTTTTGGAAAAAAAGTGAATTCAACGGCACTGTGGGGAATGACCCTAGGTCTTCACTCCTTCCGGTACAATCTGTTTTTCTCCCTTCTTTTTTTTCTCTTCTCTCTCTCTGTCTGTCTCTCTCTCACTCTTTTTTTTGGGTGCAAAAAAATGTTTTATTTGGTAAACTGGGTCACAACGTTGCAACTTTTGCTAACATTTTATTTATTTTCTTTTGGTCTCTCGTGACAGTTCATTTTGTTTTCCAAAGAAAATTTATAAAGAATGAGAGTACAGCGGTGTGTGTCTATCTAATATAAAAAATTTACACCACATGTCTTTTTAAATTATACATTTATTTTATTCTTTCTACAGAATATATTTCACTTCTCCAACATTCATATATGTTTATTTTTGCGTAAAAATATTTTTCAATTGTTTCAATGTTTTTTTTTTTTTTTTTGAAAAGAAAGTTGTCGACAGAATTTTCTTATTTAATAAAAAAATAAGGGAAAATTTGTTTCTGAGTATGAAAAGTGTTATATGGAAAATTTTAAGTGAGTAAACATATTATTTATTTTGTGGTTTTTGTTAAAACCGTCCGTTTAGCTATTTTATGACAAAAAAGCCTAGATAAATATTATTTATTACTATTTTTTAATAATAAATGACATTTTCAGTCGGTTAAAGATTTGTAAATAACAAAAAATAAAATTTTAGTTATAAAATTATTATTTTTTTTTTAAATAAATTATTTTTTTATACTTTACTACAAAAAATTGTTTTGACTTCAAGATTCGCAAATACACATATATATTTATTTTTATAAAAATATTTTTCTGTTTAAAAAAAATTATGAGAAAGGATTTCTTTTAATAAAATGGAAACACCATGAAAATAAGTTTTTGATTATAAAAAGTGTTATTTACAAAGTTTTAAATGAATAAAAGTGGTATTGTTTATTATTATTTTTTTAAAAATAAATAATAAATATTTGTACAACTAACTTTTTAAACTTCGCTACGAGAAATTTCACTCTAAAATTCTTATGTTTATTTTTGTAAAAACCTTTTTCAATTGTATCAATTTTCTGTTTTCTCTCGGAGAAAAAAGTAATAAAAACGATTTTTCCTTCTATAATAAAAAAAATACAATGCAAAAGATGTTTTTAAGTATAAAATAATGTTATAAAAAATTTTTGATGACTAAAAATGTTTTTATTAAATAAATATTTATGTTATTATTTATTACTACATTTTTAAATAATTAATAATAGAATTTTTAGTCTTCTTAAAATTTGAATTTAAAAAAATATTTTTTAATTGTTTTTATTCTGTTTTCTTTTTGAAAAAAATTGCTCTCAGAATATTTTTAAATTTTTTTATTATTATGTCAAATAACAATAGATAAAAATAGATGAAAAAATACAGAACTGAAAATCTAAATATAATTTCTCGAATATGTTAAATAACATATAGTCAAATAAATTATCTAAAATGAAATGATAGGAGTTAATTGAAACATTTTTCCCCTGCATTTGTCAAGAAGAAAATTTGCAACAGTTTTTCGAAAAAAACATTTTGTGTTTTACAGTGCAGTTGAAAGTTTTCATGGACTGTAATTTCCAATCAAGCTGTTCGATTAATTCCTCGCCTTAGGGGGTTTGTGCTGGGTACAGGCGAGCTTGAAATTTACCTCGCATTTCAAATTTCCATGGCAAAAATAGTATATATATATATATTGAAAAATAAAAATAGCATTTTATACTTATTTGACTTGAAGTGCGTGGAAGATTGAAAGACCCTGCTAGAAAATCTGTTTATTATTGGATTTCTCCTGCCGGACATTTGACTTCCAACTGAGCGAACGGTACCAGATTTCTGGATGATAATGGAATATATATCTTACTCACTCTCACTCTCTTAAAGTCTTATCTCTTCTCTAGAGTATCTTTCAAGTTTGCGTGAAAATGACGGAGTAAGAGCAAGTAGTTCAATAGCCTTAATATTCATACCGTTAATTGAGTGGTTTTGATAAGAGGTATTATTATAGTAATTATTATAGTAATAAAGTAAAAAATAGGAAATTAAAGTGAATTTAAAATTTAAATCTATTTATATTAATTGGGCAAACTTTCTAGATTCAAAAATCGATTATAAATTTTAAATAATTGTAAAATTAGGAATATTGACGAATATTTTGGGATTCAATATGGAGACGATATTCTCCACTTGCGAACGCCAAGGTCACCGCTAGATGTCAGTTTTAGTTGATAAAACCAAACGCCATCTAGCGACGATCTTGGCGTTCTCAAGTGGAGAAATAAAAACACAATTTTATTCCTTAAGAATTAGTTATAATTTTATATTCAATTTTAATGATAATACAACATTTTTATTGGTAGAATAATTTAATTTCCAACTATTATGAATAATTTTTTGACCTTTTGATATTTTCTTTTAATTTCTAAATTCAGAATTCCGAATTAGTCAAAATGTTTATTAATTCATTTAATTATCGAGTCACTAATTCTTTTTTGTTTTTTTTCAAAAAGATGAAAATTGTAGTCGTTTTTGAAAATTCTTACAATTTTTTCCCAATTCTTTAGCACTATAAATAGAAACAATTTATTATTGTAACAAATATTTTACATATTTTAAATTACGGGCGTTTCCGAAAATCCAAAGTATTTTTTATCCTTCACTGAATCAGTAAACAAACAATCCTTCTTGAAATTCAATTACTTTCATAATTTGCAACTGAAATTTTTAAAGAAATTAAATTTTAAAAGATTGAAATAAATTTTTTAAAACAATTTAATTTTTTACCAATAATTTTAATAAAATTTAATAATAAAAATAATTATTGACAATAACATTCGAAAAGCAAATATTGATTTCAATTTTTAACTGCGAGTGGATTATTTTAATTTTATTATTTTATTGCAATTTTATGAAAATATCTCGATAAGATTCCATTGTTTTTAAAAGTTCAAATGAAATTATTCAAAGGAATTCAATTTATTTAAAAAAATTCTAATGAAATTCTAACCAAGAATTCAAATATTTTCATCAATAAGAAAATTTTTCGCGAGATTGAATTATTTTGAATACACTTTTGTGAAAATTTCTCGAAAGAAATCAATTATTTTGAAAAATGTTGATATAATTCTTCACAAAATTAATATTGTTATATTCATCAAATTCTAAAAAATTCTAAAGATCTTAATTTAAAAAAAGTGTTATTATTTTTCAAATACAGTTTTTTTATTTTAATAAATATTTTTGTTTCAAGAATAAATTTTGTTTTGAAAATATATTTTCTTTGGTTTTGAAATTATTTGTTTGCTAATATTTGAAGTTACGTTTTTTATTCTATTTCGATTCAAAAATTATTTTACTAAATTTAATATAAAACTAATTGTAAGTGAATCGAATGAGGAATTCAATATTCTTAAGAGGTTCAGAACAAAAATATTAATAAAACAAGATAGAGTTTGCATTGTTTTAAAATTTAGCGTGGACATCATAAAGTTTTTTTTATCCTTTAAAGTTTGACAAAAATAGGTTTTTTAAAATATTTTTTTATTTAAATAAAAGTGTAAAAGAAATTGTTAGTAAAATATTAACTGACTTTTTGCTTCTTCAGACATTAGTTGAAAATAAATATTTATTGCTAAATAAATAAATACACGAATTTTGTTATTATTTATTTACATAATACACACTGAGAGATTCTTGCCAGTAGGATATTGAATGTGGTGAACTTAAGATTTATTTATCCTTCAGTAAATAAAACATTCTGCGCTGAATTTAAGACGATGTTTCTCAAAATTAAGCCGTTAGCTTCAAATTGAAGTTTAAATTGATGATAGCTTCATTCGTAGAAAGTGCAGTTTGGCAATATATATCTTCAGTACCTACACACACATATATATATACAATATATATACATATGATTCGTAGGAAACTCAAATTGGTAATAGTTTCAATTTCAAGAGGAACTTTCTGTCCAACATAATAATTAAACAATGAGAGTTAATGATAAATTCAATTGAAAAAAAAATTCATTGACAGCTTCAGACATTTCAAGTTTCTGCATATATGAATGGAACTTACAATCGATCAAAACTTTAAATTGACCTCATTTACAGTGTGTTGCTTTATTTATTGAAAAAGAGAAACATTTCCAATGAAAATATTTGTAATACATTTTTTTCACGTTTGATTCTTTTTTGATTTTCGTTTATTTAATATTTTAAATATTTTTTAAAGTTTTGTGTCTTTTATTAAATTTATTATTTCATTTATTATTTGATTTATTTTATATAATCATTTATTCATTATATTTATTTTTAATTTTTAAAAATATTTGTTAATATTTTCTTAAATAGATTTTATAATTTTGTAATATTTTTTAATATTTTTTTTAATAGATTTATTATTTTTGAAATATTTTTCAATATTTGTTAATATTTGTTTTAAATAGATTTTATATTGTTTAAAAGTATTTTTCTTTTTTTTAATAAGAACGAAATTTGCTATTAATAAAATACAGGAAAAATGAAAAAAAACTGTACAATATAATATAGATTAATTGTAGAGAATTTATTACAATAGATTTTTCTTTTTTTGCCTTAAAAAGAATAACGTTTTTCCTCTCTTTGTTACACAAACTTTTTTTCTCTTTTTGCCAATTAATGCAATGCCTTATTTCTGATTGTCATTATAATTTACTGTAATTTATCATTCACTCCTTGTGAAAGAAATAATTAGCATTTTCATTATCACTAAAATCCATTGTAATACGCAGTTTTCTGCTCCTTTTTTTTCTTCACTTAATTTCTTTAGGAAGATTTTTTCTTTAAATTTAATTTCCCTAAAAGTACGATTACACTTGGCGGGACTTTGGCAAATCGATTTTTGTCAGTAAATATCTCTCATTAATTTGCTTTTTTTTCCTTTAAAAACTTGAAGTGTTGTATATATATATATACTCTCATGCACATCAAATATTTTCTGAAATCGATCTTATACGTGTGAGTTCGAGTGATTAATCTTCAAAAGTGGCAGGCGACTGATATCTTCTGATCGTTGGTTTTGGCTGAAATCGATTTTCTATGAAAAAAAAGAAGACAAAAATTGTTTTTTCTTATTTTCCTGTAAATGAAAATTCACGTCAACTAATATATATATAATAATGTAATATGGCTGAATTTATCAAAATCTGGACAACTCAATATTTTTCTGTCAAGAAACTGGTTTTTTTGTTAAGGTAAAAAAAAATTTATTTCGTATTATTAGGTCAGAAGTTTATATATGAGAAAACTCGGTTTTATTTTATTTGAAAACAGTTTTAGTTTTATTTGAATTTGAAAGGAAAATAAATATTGTTCCATCATTGTATGATCTTTTTTTTTGAAGCATTTTGATTAAATATTTAATTATTATTTTTTTTAATTGTGATTATAGGTTAGTAAAAAGTGATTTATTTTCTGTTAGTAAAATCTTGACTGTTTCAGTAATTTTTAAATAAATATTAACTAATTATTTGCAACAAAATAAAGGGAATTGTTTACTAATGTTCTTAAAGTTTCGAACGTTCAAATAAATGACATTTTTTTTACTTCTGCTAATTTGTATTTGATTTGGAAAAAAATTATTTTTTAGCTTTAAAAAAATTAATTTTATACTAAATATTGTTTACTTCTATATTAAATATATTGTTTAATTTCAAATATTTTTCTTTTTTTGACAGTACCTAATTTTTAAAAAAAACTTAAGGGGAAAAAAATTTCATTCACTTGAACGTTCGAAACTTTAGTCCCATTTAACCGTAAATTTTGAATGTTTTAACTAATTTGTTAAAATTTCAAATTAACATTCAATTTTTTATTGTATTTTGAAAGTTTCAAGAGTTTCAAGTTTTTAAATTGAAACTTGGAAATAATATTGAATAATAAATGAGAGGAATAAAATTCTATGGAATCAATAGAATAAATTGTTGTGATTATAAATAAATATGAATTGAATAAATTAAAATGTTTAATAAATAAAATTTTACTAAATAAATTCAACAGAAAAAAATTGAATTGAATGAAAAAATTGAATTGAAGACAAAAAAATCAGATTATAGAAAATAAAAACAGTATCAATTGTCATACTCAATTGTGTTGTGTTGAAACAATAAATTATATACTATTTATTGCTTGATCGATGCCATTTAGTGATTTTGACCGGAAAGTTAATAAGCGCACGATTTGGTTCTATATCTACGAATTCTATTTTGTACAGATTTATTATGCGTATATTTGTGAATTCAACTAGCATTTGATTGGTAGGATTTATTGATTTTAAAATAACAACAGATGCAGAGTGAGATTAACACTTAATGCTTTTGCTCGTTTGTTAAAATATACATGAATAAAAGCTATTTTCCAATATACTAAGCAAAATCTATGAATTAATAATAATTATTTCAATTTTTATTATCGTAGAAAGAAATTGCGAAAAGTTTTTAAAACTTTTCCTTTTTATACAATTGTGAAATAATTAAATTTTACCTAAGTTTTAAAAAAAAAATTTCTTACAAATTTCTAAAGTACGTTTTAAGTAATTCAGGTGTAAAAAGTTAGTATTTATTAATATTCAAGTTAAAATTCTCACCTCTTCATGTATTTAAAGTTGACAGAGTTTAAAGAATTTAAAAAATTGAAAGAAAAATTAAAAACCAAGAGAGTAAAAAAAAATTAAAAACTAAGAGAGTAAAAAAAAATTATGAAGCTAAAGTTCCGAACGTTCAAATGAACAAAATTTTTTTTTAACCTAAAGTATTTTTGAAAATTACTATCGAAAAAAGAAAAATAATTGATATTACATAATATTTAGTTGAGAATAAATTTATTTTGAGCAAACAAATATTTCTTTTTTGGTAAATAAATACCTACAAATTTTAAGAAGTAAAAAAATATTGTCGTTCATTTGAACGTTCGAAACTTTAGGAACATAAAAAATTAAAAAACAAGAGAATAAAAAAAAATTAAAAACTAAGAGAGGGAAAAAAATTAGTGATGACAATTTTTTCTATTCATTTATTGAGAAAATTCCCTCTAGCAGGTGTATCGCATTTATCATGTCTACTTATTCGTTTTGTCGAATTTCCCCCTCTTGACCCAGTTTGTGCATTATTTGGCAATTTTCTCAAAAGTACACTCATAATTCAAAATTTCCTATTTATATTTCTTGTGAGTAAAATAAATATTTTGATTTTGATTTCAAAATTTTATGGATTTAAAACTAACACCAAAAAATTGAGGTCTAAAAAATCGTTTGTATCTTAGAATCAATATTAAAAAGTAGCCTACATTTTTTATCTTGAGACTAGATTGAGTCAATTTTAGGATTTAAAATGACACTTTCAGGCTGTGGAAATTTTTTTTTTAATCCAAAAATAAGTTGCGAACCAAAAATTGGTAATTTTAGCTTTTGAGAAAATTAAATTTGTTGTAAAATTTTTAATGGAATACCAATTATTAAATGATTAAATAAATATTTTTATTTTAACTATTAAATTAAATATTTAAAATGGAAAACCACTTTTATGATTAGAATGATCCTTAAGTTTTGAACGTTCAAATAAACGAAATACTTTTTATTAACAATATATTCAAAAATTATTGATGACAATAAAAATGAAATCTTAAATTTTATAATTAGAAACTTCATAACTAATTTTATTCATTTTATTCACAAAATATAATAATAAAAATTTAATTTGAAAAAGAAAAAAATATTTTTTGTTTATTTGAACATTCAGAACTTTAGGATCATTGATTAGATGGAGTTTGTTCTATTTTATCATCGTTTTTTGTATTTTTGAATATTAACCAATACTAGTTTTATTTTTTTTTGAATTTTTTTAATTTCAACAAAAATAAACAAAAGATGGAATTTTAAGTTGGGGATTGTATAAAAAAATTTCTTTCATTTGCTCTCACGAATTGTCAATTATTTCGTAAGTTAACTAATTTTTAAGAATTATTTAAAAAACAAAATTATGTCGAGTGTAAATTTAGTGTTAAAAGTTGTCTAAAAGTGAAACTTATTTTTTACAGTGAAAACTGCAAGTCTTATTAAAATATAATTGTGATGAAAAGAGCAAATTTTTTTCCCCACATTTCACCATAATTGTTTATTGATTTTCGCCTTTACTGTGTACTATTAAATAATTGATTTTTAATAATTTAGAAGCGGTATGTGTTCTCTGGCTAAATAATCGTATTAAATAATTAACGCTTGTTTCTTTCGAGCGTGAGAATTATTGGATTTTCCCTCCCATTCCAATGTGTAAAAGTATTCTTCAAGTGTATATATATATAGAGCATTGAAGCAAAAGAGAGTTCCTTGTTTAATTAATTAATGCATCAATATTCCCAAGAAATGTCGAAGCAATTTGTCCAAGTATTTGTATTATGTCTTATAAATATTTCCCAAGATTTCGTGGATTTGTGTGTGTGTGTGTGTGTGTGCGATGGAAAATTTCATCAGTGACTGTACTTTCCCCTTATGCAAGGGTAGATCCCATTTATCATCCTATCGGTACAGCACATAGATTGAATATTAACACTGAAATTTTGCTCGCTTTGAAAAAGCTGAATCTATCAGAAAATATGTTTTACGTTCACACAGTTTAAATCTATAAATGCAAAAAAAAGGAGAGAAAAAAAATTATATCCAGAAAAATGAATTCCAATTTTATTTTATGTTATTTCATGTATCAGTGATAGGGAAATAATACTTTTTGATCCGTTAAGTAATTTTTTATTTTTAATATATTTATTACTTTATTTACATTTTTTAAATTGCAATTTCCGCTTCTAGAATATTCACCTTCTGTTAAGCACATACTTGCGGTAATTTTAATCCGGATTAAGAAAAGTATAATGAAAAAAAAAATAATTAAAAAATTAGATTTTTATTATTGATTAAGAAAGTTTTAATGAAATTAATTTTTAAATTAAAAGGAATTGATAAATAAATTTTTAGCTTAATAACGCTGATGTAAGAAAATTTCTGTATTATTATATAAAAATCAGTTAATTTTTGCAATAAATTCAATTAAATATTTATAGATTTTAAAATAAAAAAATTATATTTTAAGTCAGTGATTGACTTTTTAATATCAAAATAAATTTAATTAATTTCATTAAATTTAGTTAATTTAATTAATTGATATTTGGAGAATTCTTCTCTTATTCGCTTTTTTTAGAAAAAACTTACAAGAACTGTCATTTTTTTTTTGCAAAGAAAGAAAATTTCTTTTACAGATAAAAATTTCTACTTTTCGCAAACTTTGACTAACATTTTTTTTTAACTTAAAGATTTATTCTAACTAATTAAATATTTTTATGTTTGGAGTGAATTTTCTTGCTTTTTTATAAAGTAAATTTTTCTAGTGAAATAACAATTTTGTTTAGTGGATTTTAGTATTTTTAGAGCAAATTTTTCAAAATGAAAAGTAAATTTTATCTTTATATTGAAATTTAATTGGGATTTATTAAAAATTTTAATTCATTGAAATTTAAAAAAAAAGTATAGTGTTCTTATAAGAAAATTTTGGTTCTTTAGCAAAAAATTGTAGATTACGGAAAAAAATGAAAATGTATCAATAATTAACAGAAAAAATTGAATAAAAAAATCCGATTTAAAAAAAATTGCAATTCAGAGAGAAAGCAAAAAAAAATTTTTAATGAACTGTATATTCTACAGTGCGTCTATAATTTACTTAATTTGAAAACTTTCCCTTTTTCAAATTGAATCCCCTTTTAAAAATTGTATTTCCCCTTCTTATCTAATTTTACTTGAAAAAAACTTTGATATCCAGAATTATAATTGATAAATTTTTAGATTGTTAGTTATAAATAGTTATTTTTTAATTATAATTCATAAATTATTTATTTATATAGTTTTATAAATTATTATTTTATATTGAGAGAAGTAGTTTTAGAAATTTTTATTTAAAAGTAGTTTAACGAATTATTAATAGAAATTATTTTAATTATTTTCTTAGCATATTGTTTGAAAATAATTCTAACATTAAAGAATTCTTTTTCTCTTTGTTTCAGGTCAGTTAATAAACATATTTTTCCTGTCGAGTTTATTTCGTAAGTAAACATATATTATTTTATATAAATTATAAGTAAAAAATTATCTCAGGAATAATTTTTAACTTCTGATTCGTTTATTTAAAGAAAAATATATCAGCTCTGTGTAGTATTTTTATGGAATTTATAATTAATTTAATTGAAAGAAGTTATCGGAAAATATATATTCGTTTTGTAAAATTTCTTTTTGAATATTTCAAGCGCGAATATTTATAATCGATGTAGTGGAATTTAGATTGACATTAATTTTTTTCGTGATTCGTGACTGTACAGAATATAAAGTGGGGTGAAAAAGTAATTTGGGTTTTTTACCCCATTTTTTTTCTATGCTGTAGAAAAATTATTTTTTTAATTTAAAAAATCCCCTTTTTTAAAACTTTGACATTAAAATCCTCCTTTTTGACTAATATTTACATGAAAAAAATCACTGAAATTCTGTTTATAGTTGAAAAAAAATAATTGAAGTTATTTCAAATAAATATTTAAATTAACTATACTATTAACTATGATTAACTATTATATAAAAAAGTTGAATTTAGAAAAAAATTGTTAATAATGTTACGTCAAAACGAGAAACCTTTATAAATATACCTAACGTTCCTCGTTTTAAATTAGTTTCATAAATGAATCTAATTTGGGATGAGGATAAGTCAATGAGCCTACTAAATGTGAGAGAATAATTTATTTAAAAACCAACAAGAAAGAAAAGAGTTGACAAAATTACAATGAGTACAAAAATTATGAGTCTTACTTAAAGAATAACGATTACTGGTGTGATGATAATCTCTTGTCTATCTTAATGGTGTTGAGCGGTAGATGAAAAGGGGCCTTCCGTTTGTTGTCCTTAGTTGTTGGGTCTTAATCCTCTTGTTTACACTAATGAGATAGTGTATTGTATTGTGAAAATATCTGCTTTCTTCCAGACGGTTGTCGCCTCCTAAGCAAATTTCGATATTTCGAAATTTGGAATGTGATACTTCAATATTAGAGTTTGTAGATACTCGAAAGAATTTCCAAATTTATATTTTTCGAAATTGATATAAGTTATATTTCGAAAATCGATGAATGGAGTGTTGATTTGAAACTGAATTCAAATTAATATTTGGAAAATAATTCACTTGTAATGAAATATGTTTAAATTAATACTTGGAATTCACTTTTAATAATGTCCAAAGGTATACTGGGAATTCACTTTTGAATAATGTTAAAAGGTATACTGGGAGACTGTTCACTTGTTGCCGATTAGATGAATACTGCTGATTTCCAAAAATTACTCTCTATCTCTTGTACTGAACGATGTGTTCAGGTTGATTTCTAAAATGGTTACTCTCTATTCTCTGCAGAATTTGTATCCCTTTTATATAAAACTGTCTTCATTAATGTAATGCTTTGGAATCATTCAAGTGTGGATTTTAAGTCACACGTGTTGATATTGGTCAGATTTTAAGTGGGGGTGTCGGGCGATGGCAATGCTGCTGCCATACGGGGCGACTGTTCACTCTTCTTCTGTCGCACGTGTCGATATTGGTCAGATTTTAAGTGGGGGTGTCGGGCGACGGCAATGCTGCTGCAATACGGGGGGAATTGTTGTCTCTTCTTCTTTAGCACGTGTCGATTTTGGTCAGATTTTAAGTGGGGGTGTCGGGCGACGGCAATGCTGCTGCAAGACGGGGCGACTGTTGACTCTTCTTCTGTTTTTTTGTTAGGTTGAGGGGCGAGTCGCTCGTTGCCTTGTTTGTTTTCCTTCATGTGGCGAAGATTTTTGAAGGTCGTTTAACTGATGCACTATCGTTATTCTTTTTACATGATTTAAAATGTTACTCATCTTTCTTGAATTCATTATACTTACAAATTGTATAGATACATAGGAGATATATAAAATATGCTAATTATAATGCAATGATATGAAATACATAGAATAATAATGTAGCTTATAAGAAAAATACAATATATAAAAAAATGAAAATACATTCATAACTATCGGAGTTAAATTAGGTATATTAACAGGAAGTTACGGACGTAACAATAAGAAAAAAATTACGAAGTGAATCAGTAGCGACAGATATCGAGGACAATAAATCAATTGACGTTCCTTTTTTTATATTCGATTATAATAGAGTCGTAAAATTGAACTATTGTAGAAGCGAATTTTCCTAGAAAGATTAATCCATAAAATCGTGAATTTTATAGACTAGTAAAAGAGTATTGCAGATATTAAAACATTGCTGATCCCTATATTTAAAAAAGAATTTTCTGAAGTCCTACAAATCTGAACGTAAAATATTGTGTAAATTTTCAGTATTAGTACAATGACATTTGATATGTAAATCAATTTTTATGTAGATGTTGAAAAAGAGAAAATTCAAAATAACCTTTTTTTTAGTTTAATTATTGCAAATTGTCTTCTTTAATTCTATTTTTGTTAGTATTTTCCTATTAGTACCTATATGTTTGTTGTTATTGTATTTGTTTTAAATTAAATTTAAAAATTGTATTCTTAAATTGTGTTAAATCACTTTTTCTTTTCTTGTGCTTTGAAAATGTTTTCTCTTTAAAAATTTTTGAAAATTATTGAATCAAAAATGAATTTCTTCTCATAGTGAAAGGATAATATTCTATGTGCTTTTGTGATTCTTTTTACTCTATTATGATGATCTTATTCTTTCCTTTGAAAGAACATTTTCCTACAAAACAATAGAATCTTTCTGAAGTGAAGGCAATTTTTCATTAATACATGAATTTTAGATTGAAAATAAAGTTTCATAGATTTTTTGATACTATTTTCTGTATATAAAAGAGTTTTCAATAGGGAATTGAATATAGAAGATATTTTTCTTTTTCAATTCTTCTTAAAATTTGTATTTTTTAAAATTATTATTATTATTATTATTATTATTATTATTATTTTCGAATGTTTGACATTTCGAGACAAGTCTTAAGATCTTTCTCTCTTTGATATCTGAAAATATCGATTTTAATTACTGTTGATGTCCCAGTTAGCTTCCACTTAAGCTCTAGTTTCCGTTCCGTTTAATTTTGATGATAACAATTATAAAATATTTATAAGCTACAATCTGATCACGAAAAACAATAATTTCATTTCTGTTCAATAAAAATAAACAGGTTTTGAATAGTATTTAATTATTTTACAAGAAATAATAAAAGAAATAGATGTCAAATAAGACTGCCGGAAATTAATAGTAATTTTGATGAGAGAATTTTAATTAAGAAAAACTGCAAAAAATTACAAATGATTGGGAGAATTCAGTTATTTTAAAAAGTAATAAAAAATTCAATTATCTTTAAAAAAATAATCAAATTTTTCTCCTGAATTCAATTATTTTTAAAAAATTTAATAGAATTCGTTCATGCATAATAAAATTCAACGCAAGATTTTAATTATTTTTAATACAATTTGAAATGAGTTCCACGTAAAATGCAATTCTTTTTTAAAATTTCATTCTTTATATTTTATTATTTATAGAAATTCAAATTTGTTAAAAAAGTTTTAAAAATTTATCGTCAAATAGCAATATTTTTTGGTAAAAGTAAAAATTTTTTCTGAAATTTATTTATTTTCCAGAATATTAATAAAACCCTCTACAAGAATTCAATTATTAAAAAAAAAATTTTTGTAAAATTCTACACAAAAATTTACCACAAAAAAGGTAATTTATTATTCTTAAAAATTTTATTAAAATTTGTCAAAAGAATATTGCATTATTTTAAAAATTTGTTGAAAAAAATGTGTTTAGGAGAAATCAATTTTAAGAAACATTGAATTATTCAATAAATTTTTGTACATTTGAATAATTGAATTCTCGTAGAATTTTCTAATTAAAGTTGATTTAAAAATGAATTTTAATTAGAATTGTTTGTATTATTTATATTTAATAGTTTATTTATATTAAATATTTTTTTTTAATTTAATATTAAAAGCATTATAGCACGGATTTTTAGAAATAATTGATTTTTGAAAAGGTTTGGAATTAAAATTTGAAAACTTGAATTTTTTCAAGATCCTAAAGTTCTGAACGTTTAAATGAACAAAATTAATTTAAATTAAATTAATTTATTTATTAAAATTTTAGATTTGTATTGCAATTATTATGCATCACTATCAAAAAAATTAATTACTGAATTTGTAAACGAAAAATTTTAGTGTTAAATTTTTTTTTGATTAGTAATTTATTAATATATCTTCAATAAAAAATATTTCGTTCATTCGAACATTCAAAACTTGGAGATCATATTTTTTCATATTTTTAATTTAACAAACAATTCTTCAGAAAGAATTTTAAAAAAATTATTTAAAGTTTTGATTATCTGATATATTTTAATTATTAAAGAATTTTTAAATAAATCAAATTTCGTTGTTTATTACTTCTTTTATACTTAAAGTATTATAAAAATTGTCTTAAAATTTTTTTTAATTATTTTCCAAAATTCGCAGTGTAATGTTTCTTATATTAAATATTTGTGTCTAAAAATTTAGCTTAAATTTAGTTTTAAATTTATTTTTAAAGAATCTTCGATTCGAAGTGATCACTGGTAAAAGAATCGGTATACTAAATTAGTCTTTCGTGTCAATTTTGGAACTTAATTAATTTTTTCAAAAATATTGCAATTTTTTAATATTATATAATACTATTACATTCTTTTAAGTTGTTGAATTTGAAAAAGGTTTTAAAATCAGGGAAAAGTGAAGCAAAGTAAAGTTTTTGTGACAACCCTGCTTATTATGAGGCAGTACCTGAAAATTTGGAAAAAGGTTTTAAAATCAGGGAAAAGTGAAACAAAATAAAGTTTTTGTGACAACCCTGATTATTATGAGGCAGTACCTGAAAATTTGGAAAAAGGTTTTAAAATCAGGAAAAAGTGAAACAAAAATAAAATTTTTGCGACAACCTTGACTATTATGAACCATTTCCTGAAAATTTCGAAATGCTATAATTCTTTTTTTTTTTTTTAAAGCGATGAATAAGGGTAAAAATCTATTCATTTACTGCGTTTACTGAGTACCTTTAATAATAATAAAAAGATGATTGAGTATGTAATATTAATGTGAAATTAAATAGAGAAGATAGGGAAGGATCATTTGCTGCTCGAGAAGCGATTGATCCAATGACATCGTAGACGTTAATTTACTGTGCGCAAGGGATTGGGCAGTTTTGGCTTATATATAGATATATATATATATAGAGATAGAGATAGAGAATGTTGGTGGGGGGAGAACCTAATGCCTAATCGCAGTTTGGCACCAAATTGATTTTGCGGAGAAGTCTGTACACAACGATAATATACATTGAGAACGATTAATGGTTTGGACATTTACCGCCTTCGCCTCTATTTGCAAGTCTTATCCGTTCCATTGAACCGCGTCTATATCAGATCGCGATTATATTAAATTAGTCACGATTAATTAATTTTTACATATTATCGATTTCATAAATATTGAAAATTCATTAGAACGTTATTATCATAAAGTATATATTATATTTGAAAATCGGTAAAATAGTCAAGAAGAGAAGAAAATCGGATAAATAAGCATACTATTTTGTGGTGAATTTGTTTCCCTTTTTTTGTGTTAGGAAAATGTTCCAAATTTGAGCGCACTGTTTCAATTTTTTCTTTGCTGTTGAACCTAAATGCGAATTGAAAAAAAAATCGATTAGAAATAATGTTCGAAGGATTCTGTTTAATTTATCATTTTTCACTACAGTTATTCAACTGAAAAAAAGGTTTTAAAATGATTTTTCAACTTCTTCGATACTGCTTGTGAGAGAACTTACGTGCCATCTAGACGGCGACTTGATGAACCTTTTGGCGCGAAATTCAAAAAACATTTATTAATTACTAATTTGTAGTTACAAAAAATAGATTATATTTACGATTTCATTATTTATTTGATATAATGATTTTTTTGGATTTTATTTGACCGGAATGGTGCATGGGTAGTGGCGACTGATTGATGTGTAGCAATTGATAAAATTTCCAGTCGATAATTCGATAAGGAGAAAAAAATACATTAATTTATGATTGATTTGGAAAACTATGTTTAATGGAATTCAAACACAAAAGAGCACACTATTACTGAGACACTATTGTCTCTCTCCAGCCTCAATGTAATATCGGGCAAACAGCAAGAGAATAATGATTCATGAGTAATAGGCTGTGTCAGTATGACTATGCGTTCAGCTATCATTCAGAAGCAACCATACATACATACATACATACATATAACCATATACAAGATGAACAATGTACTTATTGGAATTCGATCTTAATGTCACATTTACCTTGTGCGTACACAGCTGCGCCAAATTCTATTAAATTCAATGTTATTTTAGGCAATGGGAAATTAGGTTAGTGTGTAGATTAATTTTTCAGCAATTCCAAAGAATATAATCTGTGGTTCCATTTCAAATGCGAAATGACAAATTTAAACGAGGTAAAACTAATAATAGTTATAGTAATAGTAATAATAATAATAATAATAATAATAATAATAATAATAATAATAATAATTATAATAATAATTAGACTTCGCACTCGATAATTAATTTTAAAAACCTAACAAAAAGTAGCTGTCAAACAGAAAAAAGTAGTAAAAAAGTAGCTATCAAAGATTATTTGCAAAAAAAATTAATTCTTGACAAGAATTTTATAAAATTTTTTTTAAATAATTCATTTCTCTCAACTAATTTTATGCAAATTCTAATTTAAATAATAGAATTCAAGATCCTAAAGTTCTGAAGGTTCAAATGAACGAAATTTATTTATTTCTTCTAAAAATTAAATTTTTATTGCAATTATTTTGTGTCACAGAGAAAAAAAATTAATTACTAAGTTTGTAAATATAAAATTTTAGTTTTTAAATTTTTTATGATTAGTAATTTATTAAAATATCATCAATAAAAAATATTTCGTTCATTTGAACGTTCAAAACTTTGGGATCATTAGAATTCCTAAGACATTTTTATTATTCATGAAAAGAATTGAATTCTTAGAAAGATTTTTACAAAAAAAAATGTTTAAATAATTGAATTCTATTTAAAAATTTTATGAAAAATGGTAGATATTGAAAAGCATTGTACTGCGAGAAGTTTTTAAAAATAATAGAATTTTACAAAGAATAATTTAAATTTTAAGAATAATTGAATTCTTGCGAACGATTTTATTAGAATTTTTGAAAAATCATTGAATTTTGCAAAGAGAAAATTTCTTATTTTTGAGAATAATTTTGTAATTTATCGACATAATTGAATTATTTTGGAAGAATTTTATTAAAATCGAAAAAAATAATTGAATTACTTCAAAAAAATGGAATTAAAATTGTATTGAAAATAACTAATTTTTTTAAAACAATTTTATTAAAATATTTGAAAATAATTGGAGTCTTGTGAAAAATTCTGATTTTTTTATGATTAATTGAATTCTTCCAAAGAATTTAAAAAAAGCTTTTTTTTAAGCAATTGATTTCATTGGGGAATTAAATCTAAATTTTTCAAAATAATTACACTTTTTGTTCGAGCATAATTCCTGTAAAATTGTTGTATTAAAAATAATTGAAATCCTGCAATGAATTTTATTATTTATGAAAATAATTGAATAGTTGCATTGAAATTTTATCAAAAGTATTTTTTAATTTTATTTACATGAAAACTGTTATTATTAGTGAAAGTATAATTGAATTATTTTGAAAAATTTGTATAAAAATTTTGTTAACTAATCGATCTTTCTAAAAATAATATTCTAAAATAATTAAATTCCAATGGAAATTTAATTATTTAAATAATTGAATTTTGGATGAATTTTATCATTATTTTTTAAATAATTGAATTCTTTCGCGAAATTTCAAGAAAATACTAAACATTGAAAATAATTGAATTTCGAGTATTTTTTGGAA
This sequence comes from Leptopilina myrica (nomen nudum), assembly GCA_032872475.1. Lineage (NCBI taxonomy): Eukaryota > Metazoa > Arthropoda > Insecta > Hymenoptera > Figitidae > Leptopilina > Leptopilina myrica (nomen nudum). Next base: position 9,033,860 of record CM065458.1, read on the forward strand.
ATTAATTGAATCATTTTAACGAATTTTATTATATTTTTTGTGAATAGTTCTTTGATATCTAGTAATTAGCGGATTTAATGTAAAAAAAATAAAATAATATAACTAATAAAATAATAAAAACCGAATGATAAATTCCATTTCTTTCGTTTAATAATTTTAACATTTAAATATTTTTAAAAGAAATATATTTCTTTTTCTACAATTTTTAATTTTCCTTTTTTACTCGCAATTTTTTATTCACGATTTTTTCCCATCTCTTTTTTTTGAATTTCTAGCAGTTACTGTACTTTCAATATATTTCAATTCAAAATATGGATTACTTTTTTCTTCCAAATTTGTAATTTATTAATATATAACCGTGCGACTATAAATATTTTTCAGTTCGATAATAAAAATTTATCAGTTTTCCAATATAATCTCATATTTAGATTTATTAATTGGTCAATTCATTTTAAATTGGCAATTACCTTTCTCTAAATTGACAATCTTACAAAAACCAAAAGTGTAGATAAAATTATTATAACAATATTAATAAGATATTGTTTTTTATTTAAAAAAAAAAGAATAAAGAAAATCCATCACTATTTTCATAAAAAAAATAACATTAAGAAATTATTGTTTAAACAAATTGTTAAAAAAATAAACTTTGTCATTTTTAAAAACAATATTATTAAAATTAATTGTTTCTATTTTAAATCATAACACTATCAAATTGCAAAGTATAATCAAAATAAAAATCTCTCTTTTCGAAACAAATATGAATTTAATTAACTCAAATAAAAATTAATTTATTCAAGTAAAATATTCATTCGATAACAGACGAGTAATCGGTTTTTCGAATTAAATAAATTTTTTTTCCACTGCAGACAAATTATATTTATAACAAATCATTTTTTTTTCTATGCAAAAATTTGCGAAAAGCAATCATTCTCTAATTAATCTCAATTAAAAAGGGAAAATTTCATCTCGACGTTAATTAAAATAAAAATCACTAATATATTGAAACAGAATGATTTAATTGCAATGTTTTTACATTTACATTTATTCACATTTATATATATGTATATAAATGTAAAAAAAAATATAAATCAAAAAATTGTTGAAGCTTCTAGTCTGAAACCATATATTTGATTTGTTTCACTTTCCTCTGCAGATTCATTTTACTAATTGAAAGGTTCGACTGAGGTAGGGGATGTATACAATTAAATCGACCAATTACAAACATTGTATAGACACAAATTGTGTGTACAACCACAAATATTAACTTTTCAATACCAAATGAAAAATGTGGTTTTAACAGTTTTTAACAACACCTAAAGAATTATTGCTCTTTTTATTAATCTTTGACATTTTATCATCATTTTATTTGTAGTTATCAAAATTGTCACGTCTCGTTTTGTTTTATTATTTTATTATTTTATTTATTTTATAACCTAGAACAATATGAGGAAAATTAGTGTTTTTTTTAACATTAGTTATTGTTGTCACGTTCAAAGCCGAATGGCATGAAAGTCTTTGTTAATAAAATTATATTAGTTTTTGTTGTTTATAAATTTTGACACTTATTTTTATTAGTTGTTAAAAGAACTATAAATAATTAAAACAATAACTCAAAAATAATATTTATTATTTAGTTATTATAATTATACATCTATTTTTCTTTTTTTTGTAATTTTTTACTCTCTAAATTTGAGTTAGTCACTGATTCAGTTAAATAAACATTTTTATACTTTTTGCTTTTGAATTAGTAAATTTTGCTAATAAATTCGTAGAAACTACTATTTATTAAAAAGTTTATTAATTACTAATAGTTATGTAATTAATTAATAATTAATTAATTACTACTATTTATTAGTGATAGTGACTGACTTTTTGTTTTCGACTTTGTTGAGACTAATAAAATTAGAAGAAATAACTATTTATTTATTATAAAATTTATATAAAATTTACTAAATCAAAAGCAGAATTTTTTTATATTTACTATTAAATTTTATTTCTATATTTCAGTAAGAAAATTTTCTTATTATTTGTAATTTAATCGCATTTTGATGTTGGTTTTCAAATTTCGATTTCGTGCATTGTTGTTCACAATGAATTGTGAAATATTCTTTCACTTTTCCTGGATTTAATTATTTTTATTTAGAAAATAAAAATTGTTTGAGTGCATCCCTTGGTCGTTACTGAAGCTTTCATTAACCTTGGTATTTGTTCATCAATCACAAGTAGGCAACGATCGATTGCAAAGCCTTCATTGCACTCTTGATTTGTAGTTTGAAAATGGCATGGAATCCTTTTCCAAGTTTTTTTTTTATAGGTTTTCCAGGTAAATTTTTCTATATTTACCTTTCTTGCTGACTTTGATTTATATCATTCATCATCAATATAGCCATATGGGGAATTTATTTTATTTACGTACTATTTTTTTTCAATTAGAAACTTTTTGGTTTTTTTCCGAACACAAATTTTTGAAGAAAATTAATTTGATGAAGTTGAACAACGTTTATTATAAACTTTTATTTTAATATTTATTATAATTAACAGTTTAGGGAAACAATTTAGTTTTCCTGATAAAATTTGCATAATTTTCAGTTTTTAAATATTTTACATACTTCCTTGATCGATAATTTATGAAGGAAAATTTCTCAACAAATTTTATTGTTTTCCTCGAAAGGAATATTTTTTTCTTTTAATTTTTATCGTAAAATGTTTTATGAACTTCACTAACGTAAGAAAATTATCTTTTTCGAATATTAAAAATTAAGTAAAACTTGTAATTTAACTAAATTTTCAAACGATTTGCGTAAGGAAATTATTATCGTAATCAAATGTTTTTGGTTTTCATTTTTGGTCAATTTGAAAATTTTTCCTTCGTTTACCGCTTGGAAATTATAACTTGATGAATACAAGAGTCCAAATTCGCATAGGATTTAGCTGAACCTCTGATAATTACTAAAAGTTTTCCGTATAAAGTACATACTTCTGCAGATTATCCTTTATTCTTGAATGGAAAATTAAAAAATTAATTTTACTTTACATACTGAAAGAGTCTTATTATTACTGCTAAAAGCATTTGTCAAAATGTGTCTCCTTTATAGGAAAATATTTTATATATGTACATGTATTAATAGAATTTTAGAGGAAAAAGCAGGAAATTGTATCGCAAATGGTATAAATTATTTTCTCCTACGGTACTTTGATATAGTAGACAAATGAAAACGAATTATATATGGTTCGAAATGTATTACACTAACTTTGAACAATTTGTAATTTAATAATTTTCATTTTCCAAGAACATTTTGTAATGGTAAATGATATAATTCATGTACGATTACAATTTGCTAATACGTTATAAATATTAATCAACTTTTGTCAAAATTTAATTCTTTTATCTGTTTTTGAAAAGTTTTATTATAATTATTTTAATGATTTTATTTTTTTCCATCAAGGGAGACATTTTGAATTGAAAATTGTATTTTAAATAGTTCAATTATACCGATGGTCTATATTCGACACGGATTACTTTTCTTGTATAAAATAAATGTTTACTTTAATTTTATTAATGTTATTGATTTCAATTAAATTGTTTTTAAATCAATAATTTTATTATTTAAAGCAAATACCATTTATTTGATTTAATTAAAAATTATTTGTTTCAAGCAAAATGTTTATTTGATAATAGACAGGAAACAAATTATTTGAATCAAATAAATTTTTATTTGTTGTGATAATAATAATAAATAAAATAATAAATAAAAATAAATAAAAATAAATAAAAATAATATAAATAATAATAAAAATAATATTAATTATAATAAACTTTTTAAACTTGAGGTTTGGTATTGATTTTTCTACTCTTTCACACAGTCGACCAATATTGGTCCGATCTTGATAACATTTGCTGGCAAGATCGGTCCAATTTTATGTGCCAGTTGTATTTTTTCCTGCTCACTATTTTTGTCGCAGTCTTTTTCTGTAAAAAACAGTATTTTATTTCAAAATACTGTTTTAAATATTTAAATAATCATCGTTCCACTATCAGCAAATATATTTACTTATTTTTTTCAGTATAACACACTTCATCCAAACATAAATATTTTCCAACTTAAAAAATTTAATATCTCTTGAAAAATCAATTTTTACATTTTCAATTGCAAAGCATGCCAAAAATTGATTTTTTTGTAACAATTTTTGGGAGTGTTATTTTTCTTTTTGTAATAATCCTATTTGGCTCATTCTATGATTTTAATCTTTTTTGATGTTTACAAAGTCAGATTCTCAAGGGTGACGTAAAAATTATTTTACTGATTTTTCAAAATAGTTTCTAAATTTTCTATTTGCTGGGAAAAATGTGTTTTGTCTTTTTTTATTAAGCTTGTTAACATTTTTCGACAAAATTGAAGTATTTTTTGTAAATTCTCATAAGATTCAATAATTAAATATTTATTGTTGATTATTAACAAACACAAATATTTTAAAAAACTTGAAAGAAATTATTTTTATTTTTTTTTGAAAAGTAATAGAACGTTTGTGTAGAATATTATAAAAAATTTTGTTTAATAATTGAATTTTTTAACTGTAAAATAAATATTTTATTAAATAATTGAATTTTTCTTAAAATTAAATTCTCATAAAGAATTTTATCAACAAATTTTTAAATATTTGAATTCTCTTGATAAATTTTAATAAAATTTTTAGGAATAATTTCATTTTTCAATAAATTTGATAATAATTGTACATATATAAAAAATAATTGAAATTCTGAAAAGAATTTTATTAAAATTTTTCAGTAATATTTGAATGTCAGAGAAAATTTTATTATTTATAAAAGTAATTAAAAATTGTCGAGAATTTTTGTAAGTTTTTGAACATAATTGCACTTTTACAAAGAATTATATTACCTTTGAAAATAATTGAATCCTTGAGACGAATTTTATTAAAATTTATTTTTAAATAATTGAATTCTTTTGTTAAAATTTTTTGAAATAGTAAAAATTGAAAATAATTGAATTTTGACAAAATTAATACTGAAGAATTCGTTCATTTAAACGTTCTTAATTTTCATAAATTATGTTTATAGAAAAATAATATTTCTCAAGTATTTTTTATCTCTTTTTTTGTATAACTTTTTTTTTCTCTCTCTCTCTCTTTCTCTAATATTCTTAATTAAGAAATCTGTGATTTTTCCTTCCGCAACTGCGGTTAATGGCAAGTTTTACGTTTTAACGAAATGCCCGACTGATAAGATGGCAAAAGCGAAGTACTTTGAAGACAGTTGCAGATTGAGTGCAATTCTAGAATGTGCCTTGGTCGGTGCTATTTTATAGCGTTGAACGACTTAGACACCAATCAGCTTCCTGGTTTCCTCGAAAGCCTTTTTGTGGGCGGTTTCAAAGTGAGCTAAAGCCACAGCAAAAGCTTATTCTCAAGGATTCTTTTCTGTTTCAGCACTAGTGGTAAAATAAATGACATATGTATATATGTGTTTGAGTCTATGAATATATCAAAAATGCTAGTCGTGCGTACTTTTTTTTATAGCACAGTGCATATTGTATCGAGTGGAATCGACTAAAGTTTGTATTGGTTTTCTTTTATTCTACAATTATAATTGGATTTCTCGATTGGTATTGTATTTTTATCTATGTGAATTTGATATTGGTGAAATTTCGGTTTTTTTAATGTTTGACATTTATTTGTTAAATTAGTTAGAGGAATTAAATTTAAATTAGAAGTATAAAAGTTAATTTGATAAGATATTATAAAGGTTTGATTTTGAATTTTTTTTTCTTTACGTGTTTTGTTGTTGTTGTAAATTACCTGTAGTAGAAGGGTGTATGCATATACTGTAACATCGACAAAATGTTTTGCATAATAATATTTTTGAAAGGAATTTTGTGTAACAGAAAATATTTTCCCTTTTTGCTGACGATGAGAAGGGTATTGGGAATTTTCCGACAATAAATATTTTATTTCCGCAGGCATTCAATTTCGATAAAAAGTCCGCAAGTGTTGGTCCTTTTGACAAGATCTTCCTTTTTTTCTCATTTTAACAGATATATGAGGATAAACCAGAAATAATCTTCTTTATTGAAATACTTGACACCTAATACTTGTTCGATAGTTCATCTTTTATCATTTCGATTTTTTTTTTGGGTTTTAGTTTACTTTCGGAGTTTTGAAGAAACTTATCGCTGTTCGACGTAAAATTTTCATTTTGTGCTTTTTCTCACCTGTTTTATCAATCAAATTCTTTAAAACGATTCAATTATTTTCAATATCTAACATGTTCATAAAATTTTGCCTTTAAAATTCAATTACTTAACAAAAAATTGATAAAATTCATCCAAAATTCAATTATTTTTATAAATAATAAAAATTTCACAAGGCTTTAATTCATTCATATTTATAATATTTCGAAAAAATTAATTGTTTAAAACAATGTTTATAAAATTTTTATGAAAAATTCAATTATTTTAAAAAATATCAATAAAATTCGTGGTAAAATTTCAATATTTAATAAATTAACAATTTTTTGTTTTAATTAAATTTTCCAAAAGAATTCAATTATTAAAGAAAAATGTTGAAAATATTCTACAAGAACATTCAATTATTTTCCCGAAAAAATATTAATTTCACAGGAATTAAAGTATTTAAAATACAATTTGTATACATTTTTTTGAAAAAATCAAATGTTTAAAAATTTGGCATTAAATATTCAGTAGTAATCGATTATTTTTATAAATTTAAAAGTTCTTTTTAAGGATTTAATTATTTTTGTAAATGAAATCATTGTCAGAATTTTTCGTAGAAATTCAATTATTTTCAAAAAATCGAAAAAGAATTGTAAACATTTCAATTAACTTTATGAATGCAAAATTCTTCGACAAAATTTAATTACTTTTAAAATTACATTATTTTCAAATATTTTAATAAAATTGTTCGAAAGAAATCAATTCTTTTAAACACAATTTAAATTAAATATTTATTGAATAATTAAATTATTCTTTTAGATTTCAATAAAATTCTTCCAAGGAATTCAATTATTTTTATAAATAATTCTTCGAAACTATTCCAATTATTAAACATAAATAACAAAATTATTCTCAAAAATTCAATTATTTTGAGTCATTTTAAAAATATTTTTATAAAATCAATAATTTCCATAAATAACAATATTCATCACAAGGATTCAATTATTTTTAAAAGCCTTAAATTTCTTCTTGTTAATTCAATTATTTTGAAAAATTCTAATACAACTTTCCGCAAGAATTCAATTATTTTTGTAAATAATAAAGAGCTTTTTAAGATTTGATTTTTTAAAATTAAATTTTAATAAAATATTACTCAAAAATTCAATTATTGGGAAATATTTTAATAGAATTCTTTGTAAAAATTAATTATTTTTTATAATTTAGTAATTAATTTTTTTTGTTGTGAAGTAAAATAATTGGAATAAAAATTTAATTTTTAGAAAAAATAAATAAATTTCGTTAAATTTTAACGTTTGGAACTTTAGAATCTTAATTTTTGTTTATTATATAAAGTTTCTAAAACGAATTTTTTTGGTCAAGTTTAATTTTTCTATAGCTACTTTTTTATTACTTTGTTTTAGTCTGAAAGCTACTTTCTGCTTCTTTTTTTAAAATTAATTATCGAGTACGAAGTCTGCTCTGATATATAGTGAAAGTAAACTTAAAATTCTTTATCAATAACTTATGGAAAAAATGTTTGTCCTGTTTTTTAAAAAAAATGTAATTTCGATTTATTTTTGTTCTTCTTGAATGAATGTTTTTTATTTCCGTAAAATAAAAGTATAGATTCGTCAAGCTTAAAGTGATAATAAAAATCGAGGGGAAAAGAAGGAAAATCTTTGATTAACTACGGAAGATGACAAAACTAGTGAATGAAATGGGTTTAAACTGCATCTTTATACTGTTACGGGATAAAAGTCTGAGAAGCCTTTTCATGATCGAGTGCAATTTGGTCGTCTGCATCAAAGAGGCTCTCGGGGGATATCGAAAAACTTGAACGTGACGATAAAGTAGAAAAGGAAACCTTGTATTTGAAGTTGATCGATTGTTAAGAAGAAAGTCCCCTTCTTAAAAAATCTTTCCTCTTGGACCCTTATTGGGATTCGTAATATTTCCCAACAAACAAAAAAAAAGGAAGAAGAATGAACAAATGCTTCCACATCTAAATATTATAATGTAGTTTCGAGAAAATTAAATATTTACGTATACTTAAATTTTCCTAAAAGCTTCAACTTGGTAGGAAATATATAATATTTAGTATTTTGTTTAATAATTCGCACACCTCTTTAATCTAACGTGAATCAATTTTGTAAAGGGTGCACATATAAGACCTTTAGTACAAAATTGGTTAACCTCGACACTAGATGGATTAAAGGGTATGCATAATATCCTTTTAGCTCTGTGTGTGTGTGTGTGTGTGTGTGTGCAGTGCAATATATCTTTGATAAATATGTGTATATATTTATCGTTGCAAAAGGAAGATGCTTCCTTTGTAATTAACTTTACTTGTCTGTTTTTCTTTGTTGATGATGATGATAATAATAATAATAATAATTTTCGAATTATTAATGTTGAAGGATTTTAGTTTGAGTTGCGTTTCTAAGATAAGTTAGAATTATTAATTAGTTGGGGTTTACTTTAATTTAGTAAAGTTCGTTTAAATCTGGATTATCAATTTTAGTTCAAGTTTTAATATATTTATATTGTCCCTGTTGTGAACCTAAACTGAAACTTTTTCTTTTTAATTATAGAAATAGTTTTGGAAATTTGTTTTTTCCTCGAGGATACCGAACCCCTTGGGGAAAGTTTTGACCTTTTGAAATTTCAATAAAAAACGCTAATGTCAAAATCGATTTGCACTTATAGCCCTCTTGGGTAACGAGATTGAATAATGACTTTAATTCAAATATTTAAGAGGGAAATGTGGGAAAAAATGGAAAATTAAATTTTCTGCACAGGTTGAATGTAGGATTTCAAAATTATTCACTTGTTTATTGCAATGAAGATGATGATGAGAAAGATGATTAAAATAGATCTTTCTTTTGCAAGAAAATTTTTGTTTTTTTTTGTACATTTTTTTTTATTTAACAGCGTTGTTGTTTATTTATGACAAAAAATTTGTTTAGGAGACAACAAATTTAAAAAACAAACATTTTCTTAAAAATTAATATTTAAAATAATAGTAATAATGATTTTTAAAGTGCAGGATGCATTAACACATAGTTGTCAAAGCAGGTCACTCCGAAACTACAAGAGCACTCATTTTGACTTATCGTTTAATTTGCCAGTGATCTATTCATTCAAGGACAGAATGTGATCCACATGAGTAAAAGGATAAATTGCAAACATCTTTCATAACGAACAAGAATAATCAACGCGCTGTTTAAAAGTCGAAGTAGAGCGAGATATTAATTCAATTAAATGTTTTCTCGACAAGAATTAATTGTTTTCTAAGATGATCATTTTTGTCTCTCACATTGCACCTGAAATTTCAATTTAACAAATGCTCTTAAAATTGAGAGTGTAAAATAATTTTGAGGCAATTTTCCCAAAATAACTATACGTGTAAAATAATATCCCTAAATTAATTTTAATTGAAAATAGAGAAAAGTGGGCTAAACAGAAACTATTTTACATTCTATAACAATATTATTATATTAAATCAAAATTTTTGTAAATTTTAATAAAATTCAATAATTAAATATATAGAATTATATTTTATTTATAAATTGAAAATTTTTTTGCTAAAATCGAATTATTTATAATACACAGGAAATGAAAAGTGTTGTTTTAACCTGAATTCGGGTGAAAACCACACGCAACAAATTTTACCCTCACGAGGATAAAATTTGTTGCGTGTGGTTTTCACCCGAATTCAGGTTAAAACAACACTTTTCATTTCCTGTGTACAATTTTAATAAAATTTAATTCATTTTGATTATTAACAAATACAAATATTTTAAAAAATTGTTCATAAAATTCAATTATTTGTAAATTTTTTAATACGAATTTAATTTACAATTCACATAAATTTTAACAAAATTCTACCAATACGAATTTAATTAGAATTCACGAAAATTTTACCAAAATTCTACCTCGAGTTCAATTATTTTCATAAATTGAATTCTTTTATATTTGTAAATAGTATAATTTTGTGCAAAATTTGAATTATTTTTAATACAATTTGAATAAAAATTTCGCCAAAGAATTCAATTTTTTTAACTGATAAAATATTTTGAAGGAATTCAATTATTTTCCTAAATTTTAATAAATCCTTTGAATAGTTGAATTATATTTATTAAAAATTTTATTATATTCAAAACAATTTCTCGAAACGAATTTAATTTTTTTTAAATTTAATATTTTTCGAAACAAATACAAGTTTATTTTTAAATTTTTAATAAAATTTAATGCATTTTAATAATTAACCAACACGAGTATTTTAAAAACTTGAAAGAAATTGTTTATAAAATTCAATTATTTGTACATCTTTTATAAAAAATTTTAATGAAACTCCATTACTTAAAAAAAATCAAAGAAATTCTTTAACAGGGATTTAATTAGAATTCACGATAATTCTAACAAAATTCTAAATTATTTTCATAAATAAATTAAATTCATTATTTCATTTCAATTATTTTAATATATAGAATTCTATATTTTATTTATAAATATTCAATTTTTTTTCAAAAATTAAATATTATTAATACAAATTTAATAAAATTTCGCCAAAGGATTTAATTTTTCAAAGGATTAATTAAAAATTATTATTATATATTATTAATTCTTAAAAATTTTATTATATTCAGAAGAATTCAATTTTAAAAAATTTTTAATGTTTTTCAAAAAAAAATCCAAGTATTTTAAAAAATGTTAATAAAATTCAATTAATTTTGATTATTATTGATTATTGATTGATCATTATTGATTGATTATAAATTGTTTATAAAATTCAATTATTTGTAAATTTTTAATGACAATTTTTAAAGAAACTCCATCATTAAAAAAAAGTTCAATGACATTTTCTAAACAGGAAATTAATCAGTATTTTCAAAAATTTTAACAAAATTCTATATATAAAATTCAATTATTTTCTTAAATTGGTAATAAAATTTTTAGAAAAAATTTTAATACTATAACATTTTTTGATAAAATGCTTTATAACGATTCGATGATTTTCAGTGCATAAATTTAAAAATTAAAAATATTTAAAAAGAAAAATTGAAAACAAGTTTAAAACACAAAATAGAAAACAACAACTAAGTTCAAACTGCGAACAGATTCTTGGAATAGGATTATTGATACAGATTTATATAGATTTTCTGTATATTAGAATAATTATATAATATTAAAAAAATAATATTTTACACAATGACATCTGATTACATATTATTATATTCAGCATATCAGACTTCAAGAAGAAATTAGGTTAAGCAAAGATTTTTCTTTCTTAAAATTCTCCTCTGTGTGTAGTCTAATTTGACATATAATTCTTTTCTAGTAGAATCGGAACAGATAAAAATAGATTAGTTTTTTCTACATTTGTTATACCAAAAAGTTGAAATATTTTTTTTTCGTAAAAAAATTTTGAACGAAAAGAATTGGAAAATTTACTCTTATTTTTATCGTCGAATATATATTTTTGTATGCGCGAGGAAAGAAATTTGAATTTGAAAGAAAAATAAAAGTTTTCGTGCATACTCATTTTGCAATGTGTTGTGTTGCAAAGTACTGTGTGCGGCAATAAAGTAAACAGGAAATTACCTATCTACAACTGGTTCATCTCGAGAAAAAAGTTTCACTAACTTGATTTGTGCCATTAGCTCTTCTTTTTAAGTTGTAGACCTTGGTTTTGCAAAAGTTTTTTTATACATACACACAAAGCTACCAAAAAGTTTTTTTTTTTTTTGAGTGGATGTTACACTTGAACGAGAATCATCATCGGACAAGTTAATAATTAATAGTTAACTGCTTAATTTAAAGGACAAACTTGTTCGAGTTACTTTTCAATAATATATAGTATTCTTTTTCTCTCCATCATCAGAAAGTTTTATAAGTACCACGACAGGAGATTTTTTTAATAGAAAAATAACATTTTCTTTTTTAATTTAACTTGTAGAAAAATACGAGATAATTATCCTCTTTGTTAAGTTAGAGTTTTTTAATGCTTTTTTTTATTGCTTTTGTTAAATTAATATTTCAAACATTTTCTGTATATAGAGAGAAATTTTTCTCTATAGGACAGGAAGTAGAAATTTCTCCCAAAAAGAATATTGGAAAGTATATGCTGATTATTTATCGATTGGGGGTTGGAATTTTTATTAGTAAAAAAATAATCTACTTTTCCTTAACTTTATTTTCTATAATTAGTAATAGTAAAATTAATAGTAAATTATAATTATAATAATAATTATTAATTATATAATTTTATCCATTTTAATAAGAATTAACGAATCAAGAAATTTTCATAACGAACGAACATGAATGATATCAATCGATAATTATTGAATTAATTGTTTAATTTGCAAATAAAGTAGAAAAAGTAAAAGTTTATTTAGAGTGAACCAATGATTTTTCTTGCGGAAGTGAATGTAATAACTTGAGAAAATAAAATATAATATAAACTAATATAAATTTGCATGCGCAATGGTGGTAATTTGCTTTCGACTGTTTCTTAAGTGTGAAATTCATAATTGGAATTGTACCTAATGCATCTGACTTGACAACTAAAATTTCTAATATAAGTCTAACTTCTAACTCTCCGTCTAATAAGACAGAAATCTTGTAGGAAAACTCTCCTTAAGGAGATTCCCTATTACTCGTCGTAAATTACTTGCGGTCTTGTTTGGCTCTTGCCTGAGGTAGATGTTAATATTTCAGAACAGAATTTTCATAATAATTAAGCATTCGCTTAATAATGAATCGAGATGAGCGCTATGTCATTTTCAAGTTGGTCGCACACAAATTCTCCTTCGATGTAAACTTTATACACTTGCCTTTTTTTATTTTCTAATTATTTTAGTATTTAGTTAATAATATCATCTAATAATACTACTACTACTACTACAAATAATAATAATAATAATAATAATAATAATAATAATAATAATAATAATAATAATAATAATACAATAAAAATGTTATAATAATAAAATACGGTAAATTTAATGATCCCCAAGTTTTCAACGTTCAAATGAACGAAATATTTTACATTGAAGATATTTTAATAAATTACTAATCATAAAAATATTAATAAACTAAAATTTTACGTTCACAAACTCAGTAATTAATTTTTTTGATAGTAAAGCAAAATAATTACAATAAAGCTTTAATTTTGAGAAGAAATAAATAAATTTCGTTCATTGGAACGTTCAGAACATTAGGATCCTAATTTAAAAATTCGTAAATAAATAAATAAAACGAATGAATAATTAAAATAATTAAGAAAATAATCCATTAATTTATTTCTAGTAAAAAATAAAAGTCTGAGTACTTTATCAACCTGCGAGGTGTTAAAAGAGATGAATTTTTAAAAATCACTCATTATATGAAGTAATTAAGTAATTATATATGATGCATTTTTAATATTGTACAATCTGTCATATATTATTATTATTGAAATGTCATTATTATTGAATGAATATAAATATATTAAATCAATGAAAATCCATTAATACGGAAATCTAATTAAAATATTTTATTTTTGTTTCAGGTGAGTACATATATCTTTCATTATTAATGAATTATATTGCGAGTGGACGGCAAGAGAGGAGGAAGATAGAGCGCTTCAAGCGTAAGTGTATTAAACATTTAACATTTAGTTTTTAATATACCTTGATAATTTAATAATATTTGAAACTCATTAAATTTGCTGAGAATTATCTTTGAGAAATTCATTTTAAATTGTGACAATTCAATTATAGTACTTCATTAAGAAATAATATTTTCATTCTTGATCATAATGCAGTTTATACAATTTCGCGAATTTTTCTTCATTAAGCATTTTACTTTCTAGTAGTAGTTAAAAATAATTTTTTTTTTGTTTTTGTTTGCTTTAAAGTTAAAGTAGGAAAATAATATTTTAGTTTTGTTTATCAAGAGGAGGGTATACCTATTTCTGTTTTTCTTTTTTTTTAAATTTCCTTTACTTTAAATCCACTAATTACTAAAGATCAAAGAACTATCCACGAAAATTATAATAAAATTCTTAAAAACGATACAATTTTTTTCTTAAAAATACTCGAAATTCAATTATTATCAATATTTAGTATTTTCTTGAAATTTCGCAAAAGAATTCAATTATAGAAAATTAATTATAAAATTCAATTATTTAAATAATTAAATTTCTATTGGAATTCGACAATTTTAGGATAGCATTTTCAAAAACATAAATTATTTGACAAAATTTTTATACAAATTTTTCACAATAGTTCAATTATACTTTTACTAATAATATTTTTCATGGAAATTGAATCAAAAAATTTTTGATAAAAAATTCAATTTTTTTAAAAATAACAAAATTTTTTACAGAAATTCAATTATTTTTAAAACATTTTAATAAAATTTTTCTCAATAATTGAATTATTTTCGTATGAATAATAAAATTCTTCCTAGGAATTAATATAAGTGTTGAAAATTTTAATAACATTTTTAACAACTATTCAATTATTTTCATAAATAATTAAATTCATCGCAAGATTTCAATTATGTTTAATACTAAAATTTTACAGGAATCAGTTATTTTCAATACAATTATAATTTAATTTTGTTTGAAAAATCATCTTTTCGATTTTAATAAAATTCTCCTAAAAGAATTCAATTATGTCGATAAATAACAAAATTATCATAAAAATAATAAATTTCTTCTTAGGAAATCAATGATTTTTAAAAGTTCCAATAAAATCATTCGCAAGAATTCAATTATTCTTAAAATTTGAATTATTCTTTATTAAATTCAATTATTTTAAAATACTTTTCGCAATACAATAATTTTCAATAACTATCATTTTTCATAAAACTTTAAAATAGTATTCTATTATTAAAATTTTTTTTTTTTTGTAAAAATATTTCTAAGAATTCAATTCTTTTCATGAATGAAAAAAATGTCTTAGGAATTCTATTATTTAAATTAGAATTTGCATAAAATTAGTCCAGCGAAATGAATTATTTCAAAAAAATTTATTAACTTCTTCGCAAGAATTAATTGTAAATATGTTTGTGTATTCATAAAAAAACTGCCGAATGAAAAAATTAATATTTACAAAAGTTTTAGCATTTTTTAAACAAACAAAAATTTTTCAGGGTAAGAATTTTAAAAAAATAAGATTATTATTAAATTTTATTATACGAAAATTCATTTGTTTTTCTTCTAACTAATTTTAGAACATAAACTTTAAAAAAAAGGTTTTATCGTATTTTGTTTTTATCACTAAAAAATTTGTTTAAAAGTTTATATTCTGAAATTGGTTAGAAAAAAAATGAGTTTTCGTATAAGAAACTTTAATAATAATCACATTTTTTAAAATTCTTAACTTGAAAACTATTTTTTTTTTGTTTAAAAATGCTAAAATTTTTACAAATATTAATTTTCTCATTTGTTAATTTTTTTATGGATACAAAAACATATTTTTCCCAAAATTACGTATGGATTTGAAAATCTATCAATTTTTTAGAAAAAATAAAAATTCAAAAAGGGTCAAAATATTTTCTCACCAATATAATTCCTCTCAGAAAATTAGGTATTATAAAAATAATTTTATTGAATATATAACATATTTTCTTTATATACTTGAAAATATAGGTGTACCCTTCCCTTAAAATTTAATCTTCATATTGGTAATTAATTTTTCGATATGTAGAGAAAGTTATCGCTGTTGTAAGTAAAACTTTTTTCCGTGTAATTTATGAATTTTTCATTACAAATTTTCATTTATAAATAATTGCAAAATAGAAAATTTTAAACACGAGAATACCATTTCAGAAATGATAAACTATTTTAATTAATGTTATGCATTCAAAACTTGGGGTAAAAATAATTTCTCCAACTTCACCCATCAGCATTAGGTCCGTCACGTGACCCAGAGCAGGAATGTAAATGTAAAATGCTGGTACAAAATTACATATGTAATTAAAGATTTAAGATATGCAATATGAAAAGTAAAGAGGATATAATTAAAGACGTGAAAAAATTTTAAGCTTTAAAAAAAGTTATATAATATATATGACAGTGTGTGAGAGAGAGAGAGGGCAATAAGTTTTTGAATAGACAAAGCGCAAGCAATGGAGATGCGTTTTAACCAAAGTCCTAATTAATCTGCAATTTCAGACTTTACTGGTGCGAAAGCACGTAAACTTAGAGGTGTGCTAAATGTGCTTTAGGCGAAGTCGCAAGCAAGTTGTTGTTTTGGGGTTTGTCTGGTACAAGTTGTGTGTGGTGAACTTTAGTGCAGCAAATATGTTCCATGCCAGTTTGAATTTAAATTATTTGTTTCAAAATTTATTGCATTCAATTTATATATTGTTTTGTTTCACGAAAACGCTTCTTAAACAATTTCCACTGTTTTGTAATTACTGAAATTCTTCGTGGTTTCGATATTTATCATTTACAATTGTTGATTAAAGATTTAATTTAACAGATTGTATGAGGTTTTTGGGGGGAATTTCGTCAAAAAATAAAACAAAAAAAGTATAATTTTATGATCCTCAAGTTTTGAACGTTCAAATGAACGAAATATTTTTTTATTGAAGATATTTTAATAAATTATTAAACATAAAAAAAATTCTATATCTAAAATTGTACGTTTAGAATCTCAGTGATTAATTTTTGTGAATAGTGAAGGAAAATAAATGCAATAGAAATTTAATTATTATAAAAAAAAAATAAATTTTGTTCATTTGAACATTCAGAACTTTAGGATCTTATAATTTTTTAATTTATTCAATAATGAATTATGACCTTCTCGAGAAATAGAGTTATTTCTGGAAAAATAAACAGAATATCTATTGTTTACCAAGTAAATTAGTTTCATTAAATCTGTGCTACTACAAAAAATTAATTTTGTTTTTCTCCAAATTTTCCCTGATTTCCAGACAAGATTTTGACTTTTTCCCTAACCGTAAATAAAAAAATCTGATTAACCCTAAATATGATTAGATACTGAAAAAAAGGTTCTACGACATTTATTTACGAATTTCTTCAATATTGTAAAATCATTCGAAAACGTCAATATCTTCTTTTTAAAATAAAAATTTAATTATTATTATTATTATTGTTTCATAGAAATACAGATTTTCGAAAACTTCAAATGTAGATCTTTTGAAATTCAATAACTTTTAAGAACATTATTTTAAAATAACATGTAGATCTCCATATATTAGTTAAATTTCCATAAAATTTTTCGAAAGAGATTGAAATTATTTACAAAAATTTTAATAAAATCCTTTGCAAGAATTTTATTATTATTATAAGTAATACAATTTTTCTTATAGAAGTAGAAAAATTATTTTTTAAGCAAACTTTACATTTTGTTTACTAACAATGTTTAATAATAAAATTGTTCACTGGTCCTAAACTATTACTAGAACAGCTGGAATAATTATCTGGGTCATCAATATTAATTTAATTCACAATTAACAAAAAGTAACCACAGCCGATAATCAGCCGAAGATGAGAAATTATTTTTTAAGTAAATAGAATTAAATTCATTCAATCAATTTTTTACACTGAAAGAAAATGTATATTAAATTTTGTAAAAGTATTTTTCAATTTATGGGGAAAAAGTGCAACAAACCGAAATTTTGATATAAAAAAATACTAAACTTTAAAAAAATTTATGTGAAATTTAGTAGTTATATTGAAATTGAATAAAAACTCTTGATATTTGATATAATTATATACTAAATTCCATAAAATTTTTTATTTGAAGTTTAGTATTTTTTATACAGGGTGTCTACTAACCGGGAAATCCGGGAAAACCGGAAAATAACCGGGAACTTAATTTAACCGGGAATTAACCAGGATTTTTATACAAATCCGGGAATTTTTTCACCAAAATTAAAAAAGTTTTATTATTTTAACTTGTTTAAAAAAAAATTACTTTTTATTTCAATTTTTATAGATATTTATACTCTTCTCTAACTTTGAATTAGTTAAAAAAATTAATTTGATAGTAAAAATTAAGCACCAATTCAGACAGATTATGTAAATAAATTTTTAAAAATTATGGTGTTAATAGAAATATTGTGAAATTCGACTGAAAATATGTAATTGAATTTCTTAAAGAATATTTTTAGAAACTTTTTAACAAATAAAATTTTCAAAGTATTTTAATTTAATAATTAATTAATAATTGGATCTTATAGTCACATTTTAATGAATTCATGTTTCTTAGAGCGAAGATTAATAATTAAAATTTGTATTAGTTAATTTAAAAAAAAATATGAACTTCAAATTTTTTTATTAAAATTGAATTCTCGCAAATTTTTTTTTTTAATTCTGAAAAATAAAATTGTTGACATTTTTCAATTCCATTGTTGCAAGATAATTTAATTTTTCTAAACAAATAATTGAAAATTTTTGAAATATGTGAAATTTCTTTACAATTTATTTTTAGATAATTTAATTCTTTGAAAGAATTTTAATTTAAATTTTTCGAAAATAATCAAGGAAAGTTAGTGACAGAAATTATAATTTTATTTTTAAAATATAAAGTCCCTCTTGAAGTTTTAAATCAATTTTTTGCTTCTAAAAATTATATTATTCTATTATTATTATTATTCAATAGTTATAATTATTGAACTTCTCTTAAATTTTTATAATTTCAAATTTCTGAATGTTCAAATAAATTATATTTATTATTACTTTTAATAAGTAAATAATTAATTATCACTGCTTTTTTTAAATTGTAATAAAATTCTTCACAGGAATTAAATTATTTTCATAAATAATATCATTCTTTGGAAGGGTTTCAATTATTTTTGTAAATTCTTTGCAGAAATGCAATTATTATCAATAGAATTGTAATAAACTTCAAAAAAAAATTTCCAATTATAATTATAAACAGACAAGATTATTTTAAAAAAATTATTTTTCAAATTTTCAATTAAGATTATTATTTATTTATTTTCGAAATCAAATTTAAATTTAAATTTTATGAGAAAAGAAAACCGGGAAAATAGTAGACACCCTGTTATATCTTTTGCACTTGTTCTCTAAATAATTGATTTGTTGCACTTTTTCCCTAAAGTGCAAAATACTTTTACAAAATTTAATAGACATTTTTTTTAGTGTATTTTTAAAACTATTCCAATGGTTCAATAAAAATATTTTTTTCTCCATATGAACTGTTGGCTTTTTCAAGTCGAATTTAGATTTTATCACTGCAATGAGTTTATACATCTTCACTGTAGTATTTGAGTACATATTTATTCAATATGGCTTGGTGTTTATATGTTATATTGTCTAATTGTGGAAATAGTTTTGTTTCTATTGTCGGAAATTTTGCATATATATAATATATGTATATATATATATATGTATATTTAGGGTCTATCATTGCCACGTTGAAGATGGCTTTATACTGTCAGATCCAATTATGAGTTAGTTACCACCCAGTTTCTCGCTTACGCTTTGTTTAACTTTCCTGTGTATGTGTATGAAAATATATATATATATACATATATAAAATAGTATATATATATACACGGCGTCGAATGCCGTTACCTCCAAACGATGTCCGGTGTATCTCTCACATAAAGGAAGCATTAAAGCGAAGTCCTTTCATTCTCGGCTGTTAATAGAGCTACTGCAACACATTTATTGTATACGCGTTTAATTCCGCTCTCGTAACAAGGAAAACAGTTTTATTTCGCCAATCCGCTACAATTATTGCACACAAACACACTAATACACAGAACAAATTAGAGAATATGTTTTTGTACTTTTCTTTTTGCAATAATTGTGATAGAAATAATATTGGGGGAAAAAAAAGTCTTATTTTCTTTTTTCGAAAAGTAATTTTCTTTCTTTGCTCTTTTAATGGAGAAAATTTCAACGTTTGCAAAGAAAATTTCTTTTATCATGCAGAAAATAATAAAATTAGTTGTTTACAAACGTTTGTTTAAAATGTACATTAAAAAATCCAAGACTTTCTCATTTTTGATGAGAATGTAAAAAAAAATGTAAAAATGTACATTAAAAAAAAATGTAAAAATGTACTTAAAAAAAAAAAGTAAAAATGTACATTAAGAAAAAAAATAATAAATTATTTTTACATCCTCTTGGTAAATATATTATATATGCACTTATCAGAAAGTCTTTATAATATAGTTTTTCGTTTGATGTACATTGTTTCACTTGACATATCGTAAAAATTCTCTTGCTGCGCTATAACTATGCGTTTTTTTCCAATAAATATCGTTCGCTGAACAAAAGAAAGAAAAAAAAGGAACTATCATGAAAATCCAATTTTTTTTTACAAATGTATTTTACATCGTGCGTTCAATATATTGAACAGCAATTCGCTCTGTTTGGTCAAGTGTAGAAACTAGCATTCAATATATAAATATGCACTTTTTATTTACTTTTCCTTTGTTATTTATTTCCAAGAAGAGAAAAAAAATTACAATATATAGATATATTCAAAAGTATTTATAAAAAAAAGTACATTTGAAATAGTACTATTTCGGGGTAAAAAAATGGTGTAAGGTTAATAAAATAATTTTTGTTCGAAATGCGAAATAAAAAATTAAATTATAAATCAGAGGGAATAGTAACCTAATGGAATTAGTGATAGTTTCTTGTGAGCAGAAGAAAATGTTCAACCACTGCAAATGGAGACATTTATCATTATGTATACCGCCTTCGAGAGAATTTACATTCGAGTACCTGTATGACTTATACTTGAAACTACACACTTGGGGAAAAAGTTTATTTATCACTTCAACAAATTTTTGAATTAACCTATTTTATTTAATGCAATTTATTTTTGTTTCGTTTATTTTTATTTAAACGACGTTAAAGGACACAATGATTATCAACGAAAAAAAATTATTCATTTAATATATTTTAACAAAAATAAAGCAGCAATATTGAAATAAAAAATTGAAAAAATAGATTGATGTTTTTGTTATGATAATAATTGTTATATAAATAAATATTAAATTTAAAATAATTTTGAAATAAATCAAACAATTTTTTTAAATTTTTTACACAAGGAAACAGATTTTTAGTACAAATAAATTTAATATAGTTTCTAAGACTCATTTTCCAATATTAAAAACAAATTTTTCTTTCATAAAAAAAAGATTTTTGATTCAAAGAAAATTCCCTTGATTTTATCGTCTGTAAAAATTGTATGAAAATTTAACTATTTTTTTTTCTATTTTTGCTAAATATAATTTTTTGTATTTTTGTAATCGAAACAATAGAAAAGCAGAATAATTTAGATAATAGGAAAAGGTAATAGAAAAGCAGTATATACACACATATTTAGGAAAGGAAAAAAAAATATATATATATATATATACATATACACACTATTTCAATTGAAGGAAAAATAGTTTGAAAATAAAAGGAGAATAAATGAAAAGAGTCAAAATGAAAGCGCGCAGAGAAAAATATAAGTTTAAATGGAATGAATACATTTTATTTTTCAAGAAGATATTTTCTTTCGTGCAAGAGAATAAGAGAATATTTGCTTGGAATGATCCTCTTTATTCTTTATATGCAAAAACAAATATTCTTTCCAATCTGCTTTGAAATTTTATATATATAACTTAAATCAACAACATATAAAAAAAATTGAATTCGCATTTTTCTAACAAAGTGAATTTGCTATATTTAATTTTAATTAATTAATTAATTTTTATATTTACTTTTTTTCGATTGGTCACTTGAGGTAAATGTAAACAGTTGATTTGGCAAATAAATTTAAAAATTTTAAATTAAGACGATATTATTTTGATCTCAGCGCACTTGTAAGAGGTTTTCAGTGTTTCTCATATTTTATATTTTTACAATTTTTGACTCGCATTTGCAAAAAAAATGAATCAATGATTAAAACAAAAATTTATAATTATTTTTAATAAATAGTAATAGTAATTTTTTCGACCACTTTTCTCTTTAAATATTTAATAAATTAAGCTGAAATTTTGTATGAAAGTCTAAATTGCAGTGTCAATAAATAAAATAATAAATAAAAAATTTAAATTATATTTAATAATGTTTATTTATTTTTTAAATTAATTATACAAATTACTTTAAAATTATCAATTTTCATGACCAGTTGTAATGAATTTTTCTTGTTTACCGATTTCAAAGTGTTTTATTATAATTTATTTTGCAGATATTAAAATTTTTGCACCTCACTGTCCTTATTTATTATATTTTAGACTTTCTTACGAAATTTCAGCTAAATTTATTAAAAATATGTAAAGAGAAAAGTGTTCGAAAAAATTATTGAGTTTCTAACAGTCACATGCTGTTCATAGTGTAACAAATATTTTCTTTGATTTTTGAATTTAATGAGAAATGATTCCCATTCTTCTAAAATTAGTTAAATTCTTAAATATGTATTTAATTAATTTTTAAGAAGAATGGACTTATAAAAAATTTTAATAAAAAGCACTAAAACATTGGAATTTTTGAAAAGTGACAAATTTTTTCGAAAATTCAATTATTTAAAAATTTGTTAATAAAATTCTTTATAAACTTCATTTTTCACCAAAATTAAAAAAAGTTTTATTATTTTAATTTCTTTTTTTAAAAAATCACTTACTTTCATAAATATTAACATTCTCTGAAAAGGTTTTATCATTTTTATAAATAGTAAAATTCTTTGCAGAAATTCAATTATTGTCAATATAATTAAAGAATGTGAATTTATCATTCGGTAATTTAATATTAAAGATGGAAGAAGTTAACAATCTTTAATATTATCAATTTAATTTTAATGAAATTAAAAAATCAAATTTTTTATTATTATAATTATAAAGAGATAAATTTATTTTTAAAAAATTAAAAAAATTCTTTGTTTAATTCAATTATTTTCCAAATTTTGAATTAAAATTATTTAAAAAATATTATTAATCAATCTTTCAGGTCCGAGAAATAATAATTATAGATGGATTGATTTTAGATTATATTTTCTATAAAAAAACATTATTTCCAAAAAATTTAAAGATTCATTGTTCGAAAGCAAATTTAAATTTATTGAAAAAAAACGGGAAAAAATTAGGACATGGCCGGAAAAAACCAGGAATTTTGTTGAACGAAAATAGTGGACAACCCTGGAACTGCATCATTTTTAACAAAATTATGTTTTCAAGCATTGATTAATGATGAGTGCTTCTGTGTAAAACGTATTGTAAATATTACATGATCGATTGTGATGCAAAAGAAAAAAAAAATTTTTTTAAATGTAAATAATAACAGAAAAATATCGGAAAGAGCCATTAGGAGAAATGTGTTTTTTTTTATTAATAATACGTATCAAAGAGAAATGGAATAACAAAACGTGTTCCTAAAGATTGATTTCCCCGTAAAATGCAATACAGCAATAGGGAATCAATTCATCAGGTTCTCACCTTGCTGCAAATTTACTGCTCGAATACCGATTTCAAACCCGCTGGCAATTTTACTAACACTATCATCATCCACAGAGAGTATTATCTCGCTTTAACCCAGTACTCTGAATTTCTATGGTCTGAAATCATTTGGAAATTACTGATAATAAAAGCATTGAAAACAAGGTGAAAGGGAATTTTTTTTTGTGTTTTTCTTTTATTTACATAGTCAAGCTGGGATAAAGTGTGTTCAATTGAGTTTTAATTGTTTTCGCAATTTGTTACAAATTTCAGGTGGAGATTATGATTGTTTGTTAATTATTAGAATCGTTTTTGTCGGTGTTCCTTTGCATATTGTGTGTAAACATATTATAATTTTTGGGGTTTTCCATGTGAGTAATTTTTTACTTTCCACGTGAATGGGGATTAATTTTTATTTTTAATTTTTCAATCTTTTTGGGAATTATTCTTTTTGTGCTTAAAATTTGTTTGCTACACAGTTTTCTTGAAAGTATCAAATTGATGCCGAAAATTTGCACAAGTTCTTGCTTTGAACCACATTTTTGGTATCATTTCGTTGCCATTTAATATTTTTGAGTTAAAAGTGTAACAAATAATTTTATTTTCTTTTGCTTCTTTATTAATTCAGTTTTAAAAGAGTTTCGTTTTCGATAAATGAACTTGAAAAGATTTTTATTTGAAATTTTGTAAAATTTTAATTTTAAATTAATTTTATTAAAAAATTTTAAGAAACAAGATTTTTAAAAAAATTTAAGAACTAAAATTGTTCTAAAGTTAGTAAAATTTTTTAATAGATATTTAATTAATTGTTAAAATAATATATTTATAGAAAAATTTTAGTTAAAAATACTTTTAAAAAATTGAATTTCTGCACATTTGATTTTTGCGATGAATTTATTAATTTTGAAAATAATTGAATTCTTGTGTGAAACTTAATTAAAGTAATAAACATTGAAAATAATTGAAGAATTAAAAAATTAATTATTTTATTTTTTATTTATTCTTCAAAGAATTAAATTATTTTCAAAAATTTAAATAAAATTCTTTTGTAACAATTCAAATTTTTTCAAAATAATGTTCATAATTAAATAATTCATTTTTTCTTAAAATTTAATTCTGGTAAAGTATTTTATCAACAAGTTCTTTAAATAACAGAATTCTTTCGACGAATTTTAATAACATTTTAAAGAATAATTACATTTTTCGAGAAATTCGTTTAAAATGGTATTAAAAATAATTGAAATTCTGTAATGAGTTTTTAGATTTTATATTTTTTGGAAAAATAATTGAATGTTCGTGTAAAATATTATAAAAATTTTTTTTTGTAATTGAATTTTTTTTACTATTAAAAATAAATATTTTATTAAATAATTGAATGTTTCTTAAAATTGAATTTTCATAAAGAATTTTATCAACAAATTTTTAAATAATTGAATGCTCTTGGCAAATTTTAATAAAATTTGTATGAAGAATTTCGTTTTTTGAAAAATTTGATAAAAATTGTACTATTAAAAATAATTAAAATTCTGCCAAGAATTGTATTCAATTTTTTCAGAAATGTTTGAATGTTGGAGAAAAATGTTATAATTGATAAAAGTAGGTAATTGAAAATTGAAGGAATTTTTTGTAAACTTTTGAAAATAATTGAATGTTTGCAAAGAATTATAGTACATTTAAAAATAATTGAATTTTTGAGAAAAATTTTATTAAATTAGTTAAATGAAGAGAAGAACTTCCAAAAATCAATTACAAAATTATTATTATTAATGCAAATCTAGAAGGAGTTAAATAATTTATACGGAATTATTATTTTCACTATTATCTAAAATAAATTCAATTTTTTTTTGTTAGTTACTAGTTTTCCTATATTTCACCCAATTAATGAATCCTTAAGACATTGTTGGTCTAATAATAAATTCAATTTGACGCTTGACATTGATTTCCACAGTTGCAGTCGTGTGACCAATATTGATGATAAGAGTTATATTAGTCAATTTAAGTTAATCGTCAGCCTTGACAAATTTCCACTGGATTTCTAAATATAGCTTCAAAAAAAATGTAGGCCTAAAAAAATTTATAAAATTATATAAGGAAATTTAGCATTTGTTATTGTAATGCTTAAATTTAAATGTAGTACTTCCGTTTGCGTTTCAGATTAAGTGCTTATTATACGTTGGCCTCAACGTAATCTTAATTTAGTGACAACTTTGAATAGATTCAGACATTACAGTGATAAATCTGAAGAAATATTTCATTTAGCGCTTTGATAAAAATCGTCGTTTCCATCAATTTGCTGTTATTCTTGTAAATTTCACAGATCAGTCGAATTTAATAAAAATAATTTTATAAATATATTTAATATTGAATTAAAATAATTTTATAAAAATATTTAATATCTAATTAAAATAGTTTTATAAATATATTTGTGTCACGCTCCGAAGAAAGGTACCTAAGATGCAAAAAATTTGAGGTTATGTTTTTAAGTTTTCAAGTAAAAATTCAAAAAGAGAATCAAATATTAATTACAAATTATTGATCTTCAAGACTTTATTATATCGAAAATATTCAATGAAAATTGGTTTCAAATTCAAATAATTGAAAATAAACTTTTATTTAAGATAAATCTAAGACGAACCTAACCTACAATTCGTTTGCTTCTTAGGTACCTTTCTTGGGAGCGTGTCACATTTATTATTTAATTAAAATTAAAAATTATATTAAACTTTTTGTAGTATAAATAAATATTTATTTTTGAATCGAACTATAATATTGTTGGTGATTGAACTAAGTAAATGACTTTATTTACTAAGTGTATAAATATGAAATTTAATTAATATTAAATATTTATTCGCAATGAAGAATCTGTCATTAAATATTTAATAGGTATTTATGTTACATCAAAACAATTAACTAGTTGCTATTTGTTACCTTGCAATAATATGTACATTTCGATATATAGGTGTGTTTACATTGATGCGCAAACAAAGGGTGCTAGTCTCCTTGAATAACAACTCATAACTATAGTTGAAATCAAAATTCATGCTCATCAGTTGCATTTCGTTATTCGATGCGTTTGAATGTACTCATTATTATAATTTTCCTTTTTTGAAAATTTGTAACTTTTCAATGTTCCCAAAATTCCACACGTTCAAATGAATGACAATATTTTTTTACTTCTTAAAATTTGTATTTCTTTACGAATAAAAACATTTCTTAGATTAAAACTAATTTATTCCAAACTAAATATTGTGTAATATCAATTATTTTTCTTTTTTCGATAGTAATTTCTTAATCATAATTGTGTTTGGTGATGAAAATTATATTCTTGTTTCTTATTTAGAGAAGCTTCGTTAGTATTTTTGTAATTTTTGAAATCCATCGTTTCTTTTAACTGTTTAACAATCAACTTGTTGTTACTTGTTAGTGGGGAAAAATTTGTACCTAAATTTCAATAGACGGTGTTTACATTCAAGTACTACAAACAAAAGTAAAGAGTGGTGGGGGGAATTGTCGCTCTAAATTGCCAGGAACATAGTCGATTGAAATGAAAATTTCGGTGGAAATTTATTCTGAACTCATCAGTTGCAATTCGCGAGTCAACGTGTTTAAACGTGTTCATTCTGGCGTTGTGCTTGTCGATTTCGACACAGTACACGTGTTTTTACAAATTCTATTGGTAGGAATATTTTTTTTTCTTTTTAATACTTCCGGGAATGTTTGATACTGTTTTTTTTATCGTGATTGATAAATTTTTTAATTGTTTGAAATTTTTTATCGTTACAGTTTTATTATTTAAGCGAGCGTTGGAAATTTTTTTCAAGTGTATGTATTGGATTTTTTTCGGAAGTGTTTGAATTTTTTAAAATCGTAGTCGTTTAACAATTAAAAAGTTATTTATTTTTTCGTACAGTGCGGTTGGGATTGTTTGGAATTTTTTTTTTAAAACCGTAATGGTTTGGTAATTATGAGTGAATTTTTTTCCGCTTTTGAACGTTTGGAGTTTTTCTTTATTTTTTTTTTGAAATGTGGCTTGCAGTGAATATCATCGTTTAAGAACACAATATCGCTTGGAGTAGAACGTGAAATATTATTTAAGGTTTGAAATGTTTACTAGTTTTATTACAATATGAGTAAATTTATAGTTTTTTTAACTACTTATTAATTTTTGAATTTTTTATTCTCTTTTTTTTAAACAATAAAAATGAAGGAATCTTATGCTATCTTATTTTTAAAAATGTTAAAAATAATAAAAAAATGATAATTATATAATCGAAAAATACTTTCATATTTTATTATTAATTAAGGTCAGCTAAAGTTCTGAACGTTTAACGAAATTTATTTATTTCTTCTGAAAATTAAATTTTTATTGCAATTATTTTGCTTCACTATCCAGAAAATTAATTACTGAGTTTGTTAGCGCAAAATTTTAGTTTTAGAATTTTTTTATGATTATTAATTTATTTAAATACCTTGAATAAAAAATATTTCGTTCATTTGAACGTTCAAAACTTGAGGATCATTATTAATTATTATTAACTTCAAATGTTCTGATGTAAAAGAATTTAGTACTTTTTATGAATAAGAAAATAAGTTTAATGATCTCCTTAAAGATCATCTGTGAATAATGCAAAAATTAGTCAGTTTTTGAAATACTAATGACCAAGATATCGTATATAGTTCTAATTTTTATGCACGGAATAAATCTTGTTATCCTTGTATTTTTATGCGTCAGGATTTGCATAGTAATTACAACGACGATTTCGGAGGCCAAATACGGTGCCTGAAATAAATTTTGTATTTTTCAACACCCAGACATTATTTTGTCATTAGCATGTTATTGAATTATTTTCTTATTATTTCTAGAAGAATATTCTTTTTTCTTCATCCTTTTAACGTTTTTTTCAACTATAAGAAAAGAAAATAAATTATTTTATTTGTTTATTTACAAAGGTCCTAGGGCAATATTTCTTCCAAAATAGGCTACTAATTGAAAAATTAATTTTAAGACTAATAAAAAATTAAAGACTTTAAAAATATCACAAATTAAAGTAAATTAAAAATTGAAATCCGTTTGCATTAATTGTCAAATAATTTAAATTTGATTATAAATATTTATAGAATTGGGAATATTGATGAAAATTTAGAGATTTAATATGAAAATGCTACTCTCCACCTGCGAACGCCAAGGTCACAGCTAGATGGCAGTTCAGTTGATGAAACCATATTTAACGCCACCTGGTGATAATCTTAGCGTTCTCAAGTGGAGAAATACTTTTGATACTATTTTTTATTTTTAAATTCAATCCGAGGTTTGATAGAAAAAATACTTAGAAAAAAATATAGTAATAATAAAATATAATAAAAATAATAAATAAATGAATATAATAATCAAAAAAATATTAATGAAACAAGATAAATAATAATAATGATAATAATAATAATAATAACAACAATAATAATAATAATAATAATAATAAAAATAATAATAATAATAATCAAAAATTACTGAACAGAAATTTTGTTTCTTAATTTTGATGGAATTAAGATAACATTTAATAATCGGCTTAGAAAATGTTTCGTTATTTAAACTAGAAATTTTTCGTTAATGTCGAATTCATTTTCGTTTTGATTAAATAGATCGTTATCTTATACATACAGAGATTAGATCGGTTAATGAATCATTCGCATTTTAGTGTTTCATTAGCCCTATCGCGTGTAATGCCCCACACACGCTATATACACATAAGTTCATTTCATAAACATAATATGTAAGGGGTTTATTTGCTTGTCTAGTTTGACAAATTGTCTGCATTCTATACATAACAAACGTATAAAAATAAATTATTTCTCTCTCCCTCTCTCTCTTTCTCTTTCTAATGAAGTAAATTGTCATTTATGACTGCATTTCTTATTTTAATTGAGATAAAATAATATGTATTAATTAACAATAAATGTTTGTGCTTTAATATATTTTTTCCTCTCTAAATCTAAATTCGCGAAATTTCACTGATTCACAGCGAGATAAGTAAATTACTAATTTCCAAAAAGCGTATAGGCGTTAATTGATGTGTGAAATTTAATACTGATTATCAGATTTAGAGAGTCGATTTTGAATTATGTAGCAAACTGTTTTGGAATGTTTCGTTTTTTTTTAATTTTATTGTAATATTTATAAATATTTATAGTTAGAAAATTATTGTATAATTTAATTATAATAATGATAACATTTTACAACCTTAAAGATTCGAGGTTTTAAATGAATGACTATTTGTTTGTTATTTCTTTAAAATTTCAATTTTGTTAAAAAATATTGTCCTAATTTTTTTAAACCTTTTATAATTTGAAATCATACCAAAGATTTAAACGTTCAAATGAACGAAATATTTTTTATTAAAGATATTTTAATAAATTACTAACCATAAAAAAATTTAAAAACTAAAATTTTACATTTACAAATTCAGTAATATAATTTTTTTTGTCAGTGACACAAAATGATTGCAATAAAAATTTAGTTTTTAGAAGAAATTAATAAATTTCGTTCATTTGAACGTTCAGAACTTTAGGATCTTAATTGGAAGTCTAAAATAATTTAATTTTTTGCATAGATAGAATTTTATTATAATTTTTGAAATCCATCGAATTGTTGTAAAAAATGTTATTGAAAACTTTTGAAAATATAATTAAATTCTTTAAAGAATAATTCAATTCTTCTAAAGAATTTTTGGTCAAAATTTGTGAAAATATTTCAATTCTTTTTAGGACTTTTATTTAAATTTTAAAAAATAATTTAATTCTATGAAAAATGTTTTTAAAATTGCAATAGAAATAATTGAGTTCCTATAAAGAATTTAATAACTTAGGAAAATAATTAAATTCTCGAGAAGACTTTTATAAAAAGTTTTCCAAATAATTAAATTCATTAAAGAAATTTAATTAAAATTATACAGAAATCAATTCAATTCTTCTAAAGAATTATTGTCAAAATTGTTGTTAATAAAATTGAATTCTTTCAAGGAATTTCATTGAAATTGTATTGGAAATAATTTCATTTCTCTGAATAATTTTATAATATAGAAAAATAATAATTCAATTTTTTCGACGAATTTTATAAAAATTTTTAATAATAAGTTATTGAAATCTTTTGAAGAATTGAATTAAAATTTTTTAAATTAACTAAAATCTTTCATTAAATTTGATTAAAAATGCATTAAAAATAATTTCAAATTTTAATAAACAATTTTTAATAAAATTTACAAAAATAAATGAATTCTTGCTATGAATTTTATTTTACTTTTTGATAATAGTTGTATTTTTAAAAAAGAATTTGTAATTCTTTTCAGAATTTTAGTTAAAATTTTAATGTAAACAAATTGAATTTCCTTTGAGAATTGTATCTAAATTTTCGAAAATAATTTAAATATCGTTTAAATAATATTATTTTTATAGTTTAATTTTCCGATTATACGAATTTGTAAGTAATTTTCTTTTCAAAACAATTTATTTATATGATTTGAAATTTTCAAAGATCTGATTTTTTTTGCGGAAATAAATTAAATCTAAAGTAATTTAAAGACAGTGTTGAATTCTCAGGACGATTTGAATTATTTCATTCTTTTGAATCTCAACAGAAGTGGCAATTAAAGAAAGTTTTGAAATTGTTTTGTCCTACTTTTTCATACAGCAGTGAAAAAAAAATTCCAAATTTGATTTGACTTCATCTTCTTTTATATATCGACCCCATACACTTTTTTATAATGAGAATATTATATCTGATTTTTCATAAAACCTACTCTCGATTTAATTAAATTTCTCTCTCTCTCTCTCCCTCCTAGGTAACGAAGGGTTTTGTATTATATAATTGGATTCAATTCCTGTATATTAGGGTAGAATGAAAAAAATAAATAAATATATATATCCCCGTGCTCTCGCGCGCTCAGAACGTTTTTTTGTAAAGTGCAAGTTTCAACGTGCTTTAGACGATACTTTCAACTGCAATGAATGAGTGCTTTTTTTGTGCGAATGTATGTCAAGCTTGAGTGTGTTTTAAACACACGTATGGAGAACGGAAATAAAATTTCGTGAAAATACTTCTTTATTTATTGAACATTGTAACTTTTGAAACAGAAACCAGAAAAATAGTGATCTGATCCTCGAAAATGTTATTTTTAGAGAAAAATGTAACTTTGATAAAATGAAAAGAGGTTATTTTTTATGTTGAACAAAAAATTACATTTATTGCAATATGTTTTTGTCTTGCATTTTGAGAATTTATTTTGTTCTTGTTGGGAGAATTGTTGTTGGCAAAAGTGATAGAGTTTTTTTTATTATGTTAGTTATTTTTTGGGAATATTTTTTTAGGAGGTCGATTATGTAAATTTTGTTTCTAGTTTCACTTTCATTTTCACTTTCATTTCAAGAGATTTTTATTTTCACTTTTGTACATTCAATTTTATGACTTTTTATTTTTACTTTCTATTTTAGTTTAAAAAAAATTTATTTTGTCTCTCATTTTCAGTTTGTTAGATTTTTATTTTCATTTTTATTTTCTCTTTGAGAAAGTGAAAGAAAAAAAATTTATTAATGAGACAGAGAAAATGAAAGCGAAAATTATATTTTATCAAAATAAAATTGAAAATGGAAATAAATGCGTAGCTAAGTGAAAATGAAAATAGAAATCTATAAATAATAATTTATAATAATCTATAAATATTTATTTAAACAAAATTTTTTAATAACCTAAATAAAACATGTATATTTTTCCACTTTTTTTATTTCTTATTTAATTTTCTTTTTTTCTTTCTTAATTTCTATTTTTTCTACTTTACTATTTTACAAATTTTTATTTATTTTATTTTGTTTAATAATATTCATAACTTTCCTAAATATAATTCTAATTTAATTTTTTTAAATTTAATATTTCCTTTTTTGATTTCTCTTGTTTTTTATTATTTCTTCTAAACGTTCTTCTCCTTCTTTAAATTTTTTCTACTCTTTATTGTTTATATTTTTTGTTGTCCGTTTACATTTATTTATCATTTTTATTTCCGTTCTTATCATTCCGCTCAATTTTTATTTCTCTATTTTTGTATAGTTTTTCTTATCTTTATTTCGTATTTCTTATTTTTATTTTATTTGAAGCATTTTTTTTTATTGGGTTATTAATTTTTTCTTCGTCTTCTCGTATTTTATTGTATATAAAATCCAGTTCACAAAATTCGTTAATTCGCTTTAAAAATATTTACTTTTTCCAATTTAATGAATCATTATACACAAAAGTGTAAATAAATGTGCTAATATAGGAAAAGGTAAGTTTTATGTATATATAATATGTACGTGACATTGCGCTCCGCAGAGTTTTCTGACTTAACATTTCACAATATTTGCCGAGTAGGAAGTTAATTCTAAAATAAATAACTTCGGTTGCGATGTTTCCTCTGGAAAACAGAGTTGTCAGGTTCAATGTCGAGAAATATACTCTTGACTTCTTTCCAGAATGTGAGATATATTTTATTAATAGACCACTGCTTTTAATGTTGTAACTCAATTTTTGGCGGCAAAAGAGAAAATTATTCTTGACATTTTTGGAGTTTTTTTTACTTAAATTATAAATTTTAATATTGTAATTTACTTTTTTGAAATAAATTTTTGTTCGGTTTGAAAATATTTTTTTTGGTTCAAATACATTTTATTTGGTTTGAAAATATTTTTGTTGGTTCAAATAAATTTTATTTGGTTTGAAAATATTGGTTTCTTGGCTCAAATAAATTTTATTTGGTACAATTATATTTTATTTGGTTAAATTAAATTATACTCAGTTTCAAATTAAAAATTTTATTTGTGTCAAAGCAAATTTCTATTTAAAACAAAATAATTTATTAGACTCTGTGTGATTAATAATGAAAATTTAAATATCAAATTAATATTAAAATAGAGACTTATTAATTTAAAATTAATATCAATAATTAATTTTTCTAATTTAAATTAGTGTAAAGAGTAGTAATTAGACCGAAAACAGAGAGAGAGAGAGAGAGAGAGACGGAGAAAAAAATGAAAGAAATTTGCTAAATCCATTTTCTCTATTTTTGTATAAATAATTCCCTTTTTTTAAATGAGAAATGAATGGTATGGTTACATTTTTTTCCAATAAAAAATGAACGTGAAATTGTGAAAGAAAACCTTATTATGTTTTTGAAGAGAGTTTGTCGTGTTGGCGTCGGTAACAACCACACCACACAACTTGTGGTGTCGTGGAAGATCATTAATCTATTTCTTCAAGAGAACTTCTGTTGTATAAAATAAGCTTTCGTCCCCCTTGAACGGCATATAGTTTTCATTGTGCACTTTTCAATAAGTCCGTCTTTTCTCAGAGGCAGACACTTTTCAAGTTTGTCTCTCGACACATTTTTAGATTCCACAAATAAATACCAGAAATATTTGCAGAAAAGAATGCTCTTTAAAGGAATATTTATTAACTTTAAAGCCCAGCTTTAAAGCTTCATTTCAATTTATTTCTCATATTAATTTAATATTAACAATCAATTGTTTCATTCCGCTTAATGAACTGGAAACGGTCTTATTTTACATTATTATAATATTAATACTTTTTAATTTACTGTTTATTTATAATTGGAAATAATATTAATTGTTCTTATTGTCATTTATTGATTCGATGAATTGTATTACATCTTCGTTAGTTAGAACTTCATTAGTTGTAAATAGAATCACTGAAAATCAGCGAAATTGTTAATTTTGTTAATTTTATTTTGTAACACGTGATCTGTTGCTTTTGACATTATTTTTTATTCCCTTAACAAATACAAAGAGAAATTATTTACAAAGAGAATTGGTTAATTTTTGAATAAGTTTACAGAAAGTGTAATTTCATTGTCATAGTTATTATTATTATGATTTTTATTATTATTATTATTATTATTATTATTATTATGATAAAAATGATAGATTTTTTTAATCTCCTGTAGTTCAAAGGAAACTTTTAATTAATTACAAGCTGTTAAATTTAAAAATAAATTATTTACGTCGTAGCTATAAATTACAACGTTCAATGAGAATTCGCGTTTGTTTCCTTTTTATTAAAAACATGCCCTTTAATTAAAATTGTAATTTTCTCAACATGATGTTTTACATTGTCTTTCGAAATTTTTATTCCTTTTTTTTAACCAAAATTATTGTATTTTATACACTGGGGAAAAATTATTATTCGATTATACTGTGACTATTAAATTTTTATTTTTTCTAATACAAATATACCACTCATTTGATTTAAATGAATATTTATTTGATAAAAGTCAAAGAATTGTTTAATTAAACCAAATTTAACTGAGTAGTCGAATAAATTTTTTTCAGTCTCAATTACAAGATAATAAAATTCTTGAGTGTAAAAAGTGAAAACTGTAAATTGACAATAAATTCATTTCATTCATTTCGAATATTTTGAAAATTGACGTCAGTGAAATTCACGTTTGTGATCAACGACTAAAAAAGTATTTTTCTCGAGGAAAACAATAAAATTTGTTTAGAAATTTTCCTTATTAAATTATCGATCAAGGAAGTAGTTAATATATTTTTTATGTTTCTAAATCGTTGATTATAAATGTTCTAAGTTCAAAAAAGAAATTAAAAGAGAAATAAAATTAATCGAAATATAATTAATTCTGTGACAGATTTGCTTAATTTATAAACAAACAAAAAAAATAGAATATATTTAGTTTCTTTTGTTAAATTAATTTTTTTAAAACATTTATCGTGAACATTTATTTTTTTTTTGAAAAGTATTGAATTAAAAAAATTTGAATGAAACCTTAATGATAAAATCAAATAGTAAATTGATGGAAATTTCGTAAATATTGTATCGCTGAATTACGCTATTTAGTCTTGATTTCTGAAACTCAAATTACGAATTCTATATACATGAGCGAATTTGCATTTCTAAAGGATTAGACCGATTAAGATGACGTGTCTTTGCTATTCCTCTTCAGATTTATCTTTAGATTCATCGTAATAGGATTTCGGTTGCTGCTCTTGAAAGCATTTTCCACTGACGAATCCCAATATCAAGTACATTTAAGAATTAATTTCCGCTTCTGTGTTTTCTATACATTCAAAATTTGTATTATAACAAAAAATAAATTCTATGCCCATTAAGTTTTAATAGATTATAAATAGTCTTGAGTAAATTTTCCATTGCAATTTTTGTGTAAAAAATTTTTATATATTGAAAAATTAAAGACAAAAATTAAAACAATAGTTTTGATTTCTTAATTCCCCCTCTCCTCATTTTGAAAAATGTTTTTGTCTTTATTTACAAAAAATTTATTTCATATTTTTTTCTTTCAAATAAACTTGACATTTTTAATTAATTTTTAAAAAGCAAACTAAAAATTCGCCACAGAGAGTTGATAATTTAACATTTTCTCATTAATTGCTGCAAAAGAGTTTTTTTTTCTCCCGAGAAAGTTTTTAAATTACCTTAAGAAAATGTTGAAAGTTCCTTTTATCAAAAAATTAGAAAAAAAATGAACAAATGTTGAAAGTATTTTATAGTTTCATGAAGAAGAGAGAGAAAGGACTCATTGATTAAAGTGAAAAAGTGGGTCAAAAACTTTAATTTGTAAAAGTAAGCGATATTTTTCAAAAATAAATTATTTACTTTTCTAGTTTTGTAAAATGTGTCTTATTTCTGAATATTAATCTAATTTTTGAATAATATTTTATAGTGGGAAATTATTTACTTGAATATTTATTGACAGTGAAAAAAATTTTACTTGATTCAAATATTCGATTCGAGTAAATATTTATTTGAACAAAGACAAGTAATTGTTCAATTTTACTTTCAGTGTAATTTAAAGAAACTTTGTTCAAAATTACCTAAAACTAAAATTTATTTAAGAAAATGGAGTTTTAGATTCAAATGAAATTTTTTCCCGCGAGAGTGGAATAAAATGAAATTGAATAAAATATAAATTTTTGTTGAAATAGAATTTTGGAAGGAATATTTTAGAAAAACAATTTTTGTACGAGAAATAAAATATATTTCCGTCTGTTTAACCTCGTGAATTATTTGATAAAACTTGACACTTTATATTTGATTTTTTAATTGTGCCCTAAATTTTCCAACAAGTCTGCAGCAAAATGAATCTCATGAGAAATGCAGCCTCTAAATTGGACTGCTTTGAATTTTGCTCGAGTAAGTTTGAAATACATTTCGCGCTTCTGCTTTTCAGTTGTGAGAGAAAGTTCTAAGCTCGAAGAGCCCAATCATCCATTTATGAAATACCAAATTACAGAAAGCGTGTGTTTGAGAAGCTAAAAGGAGAGCTCCTCTCTTCCCCCCTCTCTCTCTTCAGAAACAAGTTCATTTGTTTCATTTTGACACGCTTTTCACACTTGACAAATATTTTACAATTGAAATGATGAAAAACATTTTTTTTCTCTCTCCTTTTTTTGTTTTTGTTTTTCTATTTAGTCCCCTATTTGTATTGTTAGGGATTAAAAAGGAGAGAAAAATTATTATTATTTTTTTTTTTTTTTGAAAAAAATGCAATGAATAAATTTTTACGAAAAACATAAAAAAAATGAAATGCAAGGTGACATAAATATTAATGACTATATAATTTAAAACTCCAATGAATCTCAATGCCGTGAAATCTCTTGATTTCTATGCGTGTGCGAAAAAAAAATTGAGAATACTGCGCTGAATTTTTTTACTCGTATGATTTCGTTGAAAGGAATTTTTTCCTTTGTTTTTTTCTTGATTATTGTTTTTTTTCAAGTGTCCTTAAAATTTGTACAGTTTAATGAATACGAATTTTTGTAATTTTTATTTTATGAGAAATAAATTTTCGATTATTTTCAAAAATAACAGAAATTCAATTTTTTAAAAATATTTTAATAAAATTTCACACTATAATTAAATTACTTTCATAAATAATAAAATTCTTCTTAGAAGTTCAAATATTTTTAAAAATATCAACAAAATTCATGGTAAAATTACAATATTTAATAAATTAAAAATTATTTTATTTTAATAAAATTTTCTAAAAGAAGCGAATTATTAAAGAACAATTTTGATAATATTCTACACGAAAATTTAATTATATTCCCGAAAAAAATATTTATTTCACAGGAATGAAATTATTTAAAATAGAATTTGAATACATTTTTTTGAAAAAATCAAATGTTTTAAAATTTGGCATTAAATCTTCAGCAGTAATTCGATTACTTTATAAATTTAAAAGTTCTTTTTAAGAATTTAATTATTTTTGTAAATAAAATCATTGTCAGAATTCTTCGTAGAAATTCAATTATTTTCAAAAAAGCTAAAAAGAATTGTAAACATTTAAATTATCTTTATGAATAGAAAATTCTTTGACAAAATTTAATTACTCTCAGCATTACATTATTTTCAAATATTTTAATAAAATTGTTCGAAAGAAATCAATTATTTTAAACACAATTTAAATTAAATTTTTATTGAATAATTCAATTATTCTTTTAGATTTTAATAAAATTCTTCTCAGGAATTCAATTATTTATTTAAATAATTCTTCGAAACCATTCAATTATTAAACATAAATAACAAAATTATTCCCAAAAATTCAATTATTTTGAGTCATTTTTAAAAATTTTTTGGCAAAATTCAATTATTTCCGTAAATAACAATATTCATCAGAATAATTCAATTATTTTTAAAAGTATAAAATATTGTTCATGTTAATTTAATTATTTTAAAAAATTCTAATAAAACCTTCCGCAAGAATTTAATTATTTTTGTAAATAATAAAAAGCTTTTTAGGAATTGAAGTTTTGTTTATTAAATTTTTAATAAAATTCCTCGCAAAAATTTAATTTTTGGTAAATATTTTAATATAATTCTTTGTAAAATTTAATTATTTAAAAAAATTTTTCTAAATTGAATAATTTTCAATATTTTAAACAAATTTGCAAACAGAACTCAATTATTAAAAAATTTTGTTGTAGAAATCTTCGTAAGAATTCAATTTTTTTTATGAATAATAACAATTTATCGGGAAATTAATTATTGAAATAAGAATTTGCATAAAATTAGTCGTAAGAAATGAATTATTAAAAAAAAAAATTTTTAATTCTTCGCATTTTTTAATTCTTTTTCATTTCTGTTGTGTAATTTTTTTAAAATGATTTTTTAATACTTTTCTTTAATAATTTGGTCTTTTTTGTAATAATTTTGTAAGTTTTTTTTTCGAAATAATTCTGTAATTTTTTTTTCTTTTTTTGAAACAATTTTGAAAATAGATTTATTTTGGTTGAGAGAAAATTGGATAGTTGACACAATTTTCTTTCGCGGGTATTATTAGTGGCATTAATAGACGAAAATGACACGCTGCTCATTCTGCTTCTGTCGTAACAATTGTAGAACAGTTATCGCGACCATTAGCGTCAAAAACATAAGCAGAAGTATGAAACTTACAGTCCGATAAAACTCAACTCCACGGTTTTCTCCAAGAAAATAATATATATATATAAGTATCACATCCAGTTGTTGTAAAATTTCCCGTTAATTAAATTATCAGAAACAGTGAAACATCTGTGTTGGTGGAAAATAATTTTCTTTTATTATTTTTCTAAAATTAAAAAAAAAAGAAGTGAATGAATTTTTTTTCCTTTTGAAGATTTTCAAAAATTACTGTAATAAAATAATGAGTGGAAAATAAATTCAATTTTTAATTAAGAATTAAATCAATTAATGAAGAATTTATTTTTTATTTAAAAATGATTTTTTATTGAAATTTAAATTCAAAGAAAAAGTATTTATAAAATAAAAATTTATTTTCGGATGTTGAAAAATTTAGAACTAATTTTTATTAGGAAAGAATTTATATTTATTAACTAATTAATATTCTATTAATTAATTTACTAGTGATGTTTAATATATATAAATAATTTAATATTAAATACTATATTTAAGACTCAATTTTCGAATGATAGTTTAAAAATTAATTTTGCGTGATCACTCTCTAAAACTGAATCAGTGGAATTTCACTGAGAATCAGTGAAATTTGACTGAGAATCAGTGACTCTATTCTCGCGATTTGAATCAGTGAAATTTGACTGAAAATCAGTTAAAAATGATTGAAATTTCAGTCATATTTCACTGATTGACCAATAAAAAAGTTACTGGAAATTTCAATCACACATATTGAAAATTTCAGTTATTTTTTAATTGGCCAATCAGTGAAATATGACTGAAATTTCAATCATTTTTAACTGATCTTCAGTCAAATTTCACTGATTCAAATCGCGAGAATAGAGTCATTGATTCTCAGTGAAATTTCACTGATTCAGTTTTAGAGAGCAATTTTGAGAATTTGCCGTATAACATTTAAAGGGATTTAGGGCAAACGACAGTTTGAAGTTATTGCCGTGAAGATTCTCCAAAGACATAAATTTAATATCGCTTTATGACACAAGATCTCGTTTATCACACTCTCCGCAACTTGGAATTTGGATTCTTGATAAAAGAATTGTAGAATTTAAATATTCAGCACATCTGGCTAACTGTGGAGAAATTTTACTAGTTCAACTTTGGCAGAAAGTTCTATTGTCGAATATTATTTGAATCAATTTTTCAATGTAACGTTACGAATATCATTGAATCGAGTCTGGAAAATTTAGAAATTAATTTCTAGCCAAGAATTTAAATTGTCGGAAATTAGTAATTGGAATAAAAGTAAAACTAAAATGGGATATTTATTTCTTTTGCTTAATTTGAATTTTGTACCAAAGTATTTTCTTTTTTAACTGTCTGATAGATGGCAAGAAGTAAATTTACTCATTGTCAAAATAAAGTGAACGGAAAATAAGAATTTGGAACGATTTTTAAAATTTTAATTAGTAATTATGAATTAGTAATTAATTACAATTGTTTTTAAAAACAATAGTTTATATTTATAATATTTTTTATTTTATTATTTTATTTTCACATTCATTAACACTTTCATTTTTACTTTTATGGATTTTTATTTTCATTTAAACTTCCACATTCACTTGAAAATTTTTTACTTTCACTTTGATAAATTTTTATTTTCCGTTTCTCAAATTTTTACTTTCAATTTTCTTTTCACTTCGATGGATATTTTTATTTTCACTTTCTATCGGCGTAAAATTGAAAATAAAAG
This sequence comes from Leptopilina myrica (nomen nudum), assembly GCA_032872475.1. Taxonomy (NCBI): domain Eukaryota; kingdom Metazoa; phylum Arthropoda; class Insecta; order Hymenoptera; family Figitidae; genus Leptopilina; species Leptopilina myrica (nomen nudum). Next base: position 9,074,646 of record CM065458.1, read on the forward strand.
TTTATTAAGCGAAATGCAAAAAGTGAAAATAAAAAAATTCCAAATAAAAGTGAGTGAGAAAATAAAAAATTACGAAATGTAAAAATAAAAGTGAAAATCGATCTCCTGTGACTAGAAAGAAAAACTATTTAAAAACTGACTAAAATTTCGATTCCTGTTTAAAAATTGACAGAACAAAAAGCAAAACTGGAACCTTTGAAAAATAATTTTTTTTTTATTTTCTCTTAAATAAGGATCATTTGTCGTGAGCCCAAAACGATATTGGCAATTGAATTTGACGATTTGCCTTTGATTTTGGAATGCACTATTATATCCGGTCATTCTAACGCAATGCACGTATTGAAAATCTAATCGCAATATCACATCTCATTTCATCCTATAAGCAGTATAGGATAATGTATCAATTTTTTTTTGCGATCAATATAATAAACTGCGTGATTTTGTTTTTTTATTATCATATTTTTTTAAAGGAAGGCAATTTTTCTAATAGCGTCTACTTGCTTTTGAATCAGTTAAAACCAATAAATTTTTTATTTCTTTTATTATTGAAATAATCAAATAAGAATAAAATAAAAAAATTAAATTACCCTCTAAATTTAAGTTACAGGGGGAAAAATTCACCTGGAACAGCAATAAGTTTCTCTAGAATAATAAAAGTATTCATTGATATAACTAAAAATTCAGTTACTGATTTAAATAAAAATATTTTACTAAATAAATAATTAATTATAGGTAATTATTAATTCAAATGATTTTTCAGTTATGTCAATAAATTATTTAAATGTTTATTAAGTAATTTAATTAGTGAAATTTGACTATTTTCGTAGTTCTACTTATTTACTAATAATAATTAATGTGGCTAAAGTTTCGAACGTTCAAATGAACAAAATTTTTTTTCACTTTAAGTATTTTTAAAAATTACTATCTAAAAAAGAAAAATAATTGAAATTAAACTATATTTATAGTTTAGAATGAATTTGTTTCAATCTAAAAATATTTTTTTTTGTAAACAAATACAAAATTTCGAAGAAGTGAAAAAAATATTGTCGTTCATTTGAACGTTTGAAACTTTAGGAACATGATAATTAGTAATTTAGCAACTAAAAAATTTTCGTAGTTGTACTTATTTACTAATAATTAGTTATATTTAATTAATTCAGATTTAGAGAGTAAATTAAAATTGAAATTAAAAACAAAATTAATTAAATTATAATAAAAATTGAAAGTGGAAATAAAATAGTAAACTTTAACTAATTCGAAAGAAAATATTAGTTTTGATTTCAAAGCAGTGAGAAATTATAGTAATTAAAATTTATAGATGAAATTATTATCTATAAGAAATTTTCTTCAATGGGAATTTATTTCCATGATTTTTCATTAATGATAATGATAATAATAATAATAATAATAAAAATAATAATGTGGATATTTTTATACCTACAAACACTTGTGTTTGGGATTTATCGGAATGTTGCGACTGGATTTTGAACGATTAAATTTTGACGGAAATAGCATCGAGAAATGACAGTTCTTGCGTGTTTGTTTTCGAACAAGTAACCATAATCGGATCTAATATACCAGCTGACGATCAATTTCGATTTGATAATATCTTTATAGGGTATTATCGAAAATTAAAATCTCTCTATTACTGTTAAAGTTACATATACATATATTTATTTGAAAATAGAATAGTTACCGGGGAAACGAAATGGAAAATGATTTTCTGATGTTTAAATAGATATTCTTGAAGGATTGATATTTTCTAAGACGTGTATTTGCAGAGAATGTAAGATAAGTATTTTATTTTTGATCCCCATTATTTTATTCATTTTCAAAAAAATTTTTTCTATAGAAATACTTTTTGTAAAGAATTAAGAAGAAGTAAAAAAAAATTGTCGTTCATTGGAACGTTCGAAACTTTAAGAATATGAGTAGAATATTGTAGAAAATATAATTTTTTTTAAGTATTCCTTTTTTAATTTAATTAATATTTTTCGTTAATTAAACAACAATTAAAAAATTTAATTAAAAGAATTTAATTTAATTGTTTGAAAGTTATTTTAATTTGAGTTAATTTTAAGTTAAGTCGAAGTTAATTTTGTTTAAGTCAACTTTAGGTTAATTTAATTTACGTCAAGTTTAAGTTAGTTTGATTTAAATTAATTTCAAGCAAATTTGGGGAAAAAACAATAATGAAAATCAATAAATAGAGTTTATTATCGTGTTGAGAGGGTGTGATGATGATACTACAAAAACGTGTTAGTAAAATACTAATTTAACAGATCACGTGGTAATCATCCTTAGTCTTCTTATCTGTTGAATATAAATTCAATGATAACAACGGCATAAAGTTTGAACCATCGCGTGCTTAACATTTTAGGCATCACACGAAATTACACAGCTTGAGAAACTAGAATTTGAAATTTATCGTTATAACTTCTTTAAATTGTCACTTCAACGGTCTTTTACCAAAACTTGTTAGGAAAATCCTGTCCATAAATTCGAGTCACTGCGAAAAAATATATTTTTTTCTGTTTCTAAACTTGTCTCTAAATTTTTGGTTCACAAAAAAATATTTCTTTTTGTAAAAATAAAAATTGTAATTAGAATTTTTTTTGAATGATTTACACTTTTTGTTATTTTGTAAATTTGAATTTGAAAGCATTAAAAAACTCAGTTAAAAATAATTTTTTAACTGAGTTTTAATTGTTGTTCAGAAGAAGCAAATAAATGAACAATTTTATTATTTTGTTTACTTATTCGATAGGAAAAATTAATTTTCTTGAACTAATTAACTTTTCATTTCCTGGTGAATTTAAATGCAGAATTTTCTCGATAATAAAACTATAATTAAATTTTATCAGAAGGTATTTTTTTTAAATATAATATTAAAACAAAAACAGAAATACTATAATTTATATTTTTAACCTTCCTTATAAACTTCCTGCGGCAAGAATGTTACTTGTGTTGATAGAAAAATCAATGTTTATAAAGCCATAAATTTTCAAAGTTTACTCACAGAAAATTTTCTCCTGCTCCAGTAATTTTATTGCGAAAAACCTTAACTTTAAAATTTACCGCAAAAAAATCTGACGACAATATAAAAGTCTATAGCTTGTTTGTGTCTCTGAATATGTGTAAAGTGTCGTCGCCCAGGTAAATCACCCGTTAAAGCTGAAGATCGATGTAGGTCGGTTCCATATAGTTTAGCAGAAAAAAAATGCAGAATAAAAAAAAATTTGAAAACTGTATTTATACACAAAAAAGAAAGTTATTTGTGTCATATAAAAATTAACAACCTCCCTTTTTCTCCATTGGAATGAGAAAAAATATATGACAACATTTTACAATAGGTTTTCTGATTGTTTTGAAAAAAAAATTGAACTAGAAAAATATTTTCTATTATTCACTAAAAATTTTAACTTTTAGTGAATAATAGAAAATATTTTTTTCTCTATGTGAAACAAAATTTCTTTACAAGTGTAAATTGAATTTTTCATTTAAAAAATTAATTTCGATTGTCTCTGAAGAATGAACGAAGTTTATTTAATTTCTACTTTTTGTAAAATTTTGAATGTTCAAATGAAGGAAAAAATTGGTTACTAAGTGAAGATTTATTTTTATTAAAACTAATTTCGATTGTCTAAAAAAATTGGATATTTAAATAAAAAAAGTTTATTATTATTATTAATTGTTATTATTATTATTATCGAAAAAATAATTTGTTTATTTGAAAGATCAGAAGATTTAAAACATTTATTGTTAATTTGGTTTGAAAATTTGATCACTAATTTTTTTGTATCAACTGGAAGAATTTTAGTTTTTAGAATTTCGTGTTAAATAAATTAATATTGAATGTTTCTTGTTTTATTATATTTTTTATTATTAAAAAAATTTGAAAAAAAAGAGAAGAAGAAAAAAGGAAAGAAAAGGAAAAATAAAAGACAGAAATAGAAGAAAAAAAAACTCAACTGCAAATAGTGAGTGCAAAACTGTTAAAAATATAAAAAATGCAAGTAATAAATATTTTCAAATACAAAAAGAAAGAATAAAAAAAAAGAAAAAGGAAGAGAAAATAAAACCAAGGGCCAAATAAATCTCAACGAAAAAGAAAATTCAAATAACAAGGCACCTGGTAACAATTGTCTGAATTTGTGACCAATATAAAATATCCTATGGACTTTTTATTCTTTCGGTTATACCCTATGAGTTGTTCAGCATCTAAACTTTTATTGTGTGTGAGTACAATTTTCACTCTCATAATACCCTCAATTTCTAGCCAAGATTTCTCTATATAAGAAGAAAAATTCCTTATGTAAACGTCTTTTGCAAAGTTGTAATAGAAAAAGCGTAATATTTTTACATCTTGTGCATATAAGGGAACAACTGATTTGAGCTTTCAATTCAATTGTGCATTGCTTTTCACTATTGTTACTATTGTACTTTTTACTTTGTTTTTTTTGTTTTTGTTTTGTTTTATTCTTCCCTATGAACTTGTTTTATTATTGAAACGAACTCGGAAAGCAAATACAACTTTCTTTTTAGTATTGTGCATATAAAGAGAAGTTTATTCCTTAACCGCATTTTCAACCGTTTATACGAATTTAACGAGCACTTAAAATCGCGACTTATATTATATTTGTATATATATATATATACAAAAAGAATATCACAAAATAAGAAAAACAAATTCACTTGGAATTAAATAACTTTTTATGATTGAAGTCATTCAGTGTTGAATAAAAAAAAGTTATTTCAGATGCAATCTCGTTATTATTGACTGTTACTTAATGGGTTTATCAGTTTTTATGAATAATTTTTAATGAAGCGGAATTATAATGCTAATGGGGAATAAAGTATAGTTTGTTAAAATATTAAAGTGTAATTTGGCAAAATTTTCTAGTAGTAGAAAATTTTACTTGCTTTTATTTATTTAACTAAATTTTAATTTAACAGAATTTTAGATTAACAAGGTTATTATTTCACCAACATTGTTGTTTAATAGGCTTTTTAATTAAAACATTTTATTTGGCACAATTTTCATTCAACTGTAATTTTATTTAACAGGATTTTTGTTTAATTGAATTTTAATTTAACAACATTTTTATTAGACCGAAATATTTTGTAACTGGATGAGATTTTTTTTTTGACATCATTATTATTAAATAGAATTTTCATTTAAGAGAATTTTTATTTAACAGAATATTTATTTACCTGGATTTTTATTTAATAATATTTTATTTGGTAGAATTTTTATTTAACAGAATTTGTATTCAACTGGATTTTTATTTAACTGTATTTTTATTTAACTAGATTTTTGTTTAATTGAATTTTTATCTAACAAAATCTTTTTTGACAGAATTTTGATTAAACTGAATTATTTTTTAACTGGACATGATTTTTTCTTTGTCAACATTATTATCATTATTATTATTATTATTATTATTATTATTAAATAGAATTTTTATTTCTAATAAATTATTAGTGAAATTTACTAATTCTAAAGTAAAAAGTCATTTACTAATTCAAATTAGTAAACATTTTTACTATTTCAAATTTAGAGAGTGAATAAAAAAAATATTTTTATAGTAATTTTTTGAGAGGAATTCAATGGTCTTAAAAAAAATTGGTTAGAAAATATTTTGACCCTTTTAGAATTTTTATTTTTTCTAAAAAATGAAAGATTTTGAAATCCATAAGCAAATTTGGTAGGAACTATGTTTTTGTATCGATAAAAAAATTGCCGATTAAAAAAATTAATATTTACAACAGTTTTAGCATTTTTTCAAAATAAAAAAATTGTTTTCAGGTTAAGAATTGAGAAAAATATGATTATTATTAAATTTTATTATACGAAAACTCATTTGTTTTTTTTAACTAATTTCAGAACGTAAACTTTTTCGAAAAAAATGTTTCATTGATAAAAACAAAATTCGATAAAACATTTTTTTTCGGAAAAAGTTTACGTTCTGAAATTAGTTAGAAGAAAAACAAATGAGTTTTCGTATAATAAAATTTAATAATAATCATATTTTTCTCAATTCTTAACCTGAAAACAATTTTTTTATTTTGAAAAAATGCTAAAACTGTTGTAAATATTAATTTTTTTAATCGGCAATTTTTTTATCGATACAAAAACATAGTTCCTACCAAATTTGCTTATGGATTTCAAAATCTTTCATTTTTTAGGAAAAATAAAAATTCTAAAAGGGTCAAAATATTTTCTAACCAATTTTTTTTAAGACCATTGAATTCCTCTCAAAAAATTACTATAAAAATAATTTTGTTGAATATTTAAAATATTTTTTTATATAGTTGAAAATGTTGGTGAATATTTTAATGAATTAACTCCCCTTAATTTTTAATCGTTAAATTGAGAGTAAAATTCGGTAAAAAAAAATTCTTTCAACTAAAAACTCCAAAAAAATTACTTTCAGAGCTTATTCATACGGTTGAAAAATAATTTCGCATCGAATGAATGCTTTTATATTGTATATATATATATATATGTTTACTTGATTTCCTTTCAAGAAGTCATCCATGACTTCCTGTAAAAAAAGAAAATTTTCTTTCTCTCTCTCTTTCTTACACAGACTTAATACCTATGACGAGCAGATATTTTCAAGTTGAAAGTTAAAAAGTCATTTCCTGTCGTATACTATATGTAAATATACCTTCATCATTTTTCCGGCAGTTTGTTTCCGTCTATTTTTTGTCATCACATATATATATATCTCTTTCTAAAGTAGAGGCCGCGTCGTCATACTATTTTACATAACTGAATGTAAAGCACTCCGTGAACTAGAAGGATGATAAAATTCACCCCGCTGTGTTTTTTTTCCCCAAATCCTTTTTCTAAGACGTGAATTTTACCCTTTGGATATATAATACAGTATATATATATATATATAAAAGAAGAAAAACTGCAATATTTCTCCAAACGCTTAGTAGCAATATGCACAAGGAGAAAAAAATATATGTTTGTATATTGATTTACATATGTGCTACTGCAACATATGTAACGGTAAAAAGAAGGGAATATATTTCCATATATGAAACAACAGAGTAGGCAATTTCAACAACAGTATTCCTAAGCTAAATCTGTTTCCAATAGTTTCAAACTTTTCAAGAGAGGAGAAAAAAGAAGAAGAAGAAAAAAAGCGAGGAGTCGCCGTAGAGTGAACTGATATGTATAAACCAAATCCAAAGCCTATAGGCACTTATATTTCAAATTGAAGTTTTAGAATAGATTTCTTTTGTTTTCTTTGTTTATACTGTATATTGCGGCTATTGTGCGGAAAATGTTGATATTCTTGTTCATTTTATTTATTGAGAGGAGTTTTTTTTTGTTCGATATGATACAAAATGTGTATCGAGAAGTTGGTTAATTCGAAAGGAATTTTTTTTTTAGTTTGGAACAAAGTGGTAAGAAACATCAAAAAGGTTTTAGTTTTGTAAATTTCTGTTCAATTTACTCGCAAGCAAATTTTTTCCATTTACGTTGTTAAAAATTAATACTATAGTATTTAATTAATTTTTCAAAAATTTATGTTGGTTTTAAATTATCCCCAAGTTTTGAACGTTCAAATGAACGAAATATATTTTATTGAAGATAATAAAATATTTTATCTTATCGTACTGAAAAAATAATAATAAAAAAGTAAAATACAAAATAAAAAGTCGATTTTTACAAATAATATTTTAACACACATGATCGATTTTTTATTTCACGTTCATTATTTTAGTGTATTTTTTTTTTAAATTTTCTTTATTTTGCTAGAGAATTGGATTCATAAATTTGCATAAATTAAGAATGAATTTTATTGGTAGCAATAAAACCCAATAGAATAAATAGTAAATCGAAATAGAATCTCAATGAATCACTGATTTTTATACCTCGTTGACTCCCTTTCGTTTGAGAATAGATATTATATAGAATTATATAGAATTTTTAAAACAAAAAGTAGTGTTTAAAAAAAAATGTCGAGTTCTTAGAAAAATTGTAGATTGCTCAAAAAAATAAAAAAAAAGTAACAACAATTAACAGGAAAAATTGACTAGAAAAATCTCATTTAAAAAAGCTCTCATTCAGAATTTTTTTTTTCATTCAGAGAGAAAGGTGCAATTATAATTCACTAAATTTGAAAAAAATTTCCTTTTTCAAATTGAATCCCCTTTTTAAAAATGACATTTGCTCTTCTTATTGAATATTACTTGAAAATTACTGCGATCCCTGGAGTTATAATTCATAAATTTATAAATTATTAGTTATAAATAGTTTTTTTTTCATTATAATTGATAAATTTGAACCCATAAATATATAGTTTGATAAATTACTATAATTATTTTCATTTTCTACCGTTTTGATAATAATTATCCAGTATATAAAGTAATTTTTATTCTTTTTGTTTCAGGTGAGTTAAATAACATATATTTCCTGTCGAGTTTATTTCGTAAGTAAATATATATATATAATAGTATAAGTAAATATTATATATTAATATAAGTTAAAAATTATCGAAAGAATAATTTCAAAATTCTGATTCGTTCTCTCTAAATTTGAATCAGTTAAAAATAACTGATTTAAAAGCAAAAAGTCAGTCACGAATTTAAATAGTAATATTTTTACTGACAATTAATTAAAAATAACTGATGTTTCTGTTAATTTCTTTTGATTGATTCAATTCGTCAAGTTTAACTAATTTTTCAGGTATTTTTTTTACTGAAAATCAGTTACTTTTTATAACTGAAAACAATTGTTTTTAACTGATTCAGAAGCAAAAAGTTTGTCACTGATTGTCAGTTAAATTCATGATTTTTAACTGATTTAAATTAAGAGAGTTCATTTAAAGAAAAATATACTATACAGTAAAATAAAAATAATAATTTTAATTATTCTATTTTTTTTTTGCAATTAAAATAAAATAGTTTCCATTTAATAAAAACTCGTTTGGAACAAACGAAAAGTATCAATTAATTTAACAATGAAAAGAAATCAATTAATCGAAATAAAAGAAATAATAACTATAGAAAATTTCTATGGTTTGAAAAATAAATTTACATAAAAGGTCATAGTTAACATGAATTTTAATTGTAGAAAGAGATCTGGTTTTAATTCGAATATATGACGGGCCGTTTGTCTTTGAATAAAATTCATCGTGAAAAATTAATTCAGCATTCATCCGTAAGACTGTATGCAAAGTTGAGGCATCTGCGTTTAGATCAAACGGGGTTTTTTTTTTAAAGTAACTGGGAATTTACATTTTCTTATCGATTCCTTTTGTAAGCCAAGTTTAAACATTGGTTCGGATTTTCTTTTAACCCCCCTCCCCTCTCTTTTTCCTCCCTTGAAAACGACGATCTATATAATATGAATTCATTAAATTCTGAATATTTTTCAAAAGTGAGTTCCTGATTTATAAAAGACAAAAAAAAATTCTTTTCTTGTTCTTATTGCTTTGTATCTATATTCATATTTTTTAGTTATGAATATGTTTATTTAAAAATTTTTAAATCACAAATCTTTAAGTCTCGTTTTGCAGGAGGAAGAACGATTATATTTCTTTTATTTTTTGTATTTGTTTTACTTATTTTTCTTTATTTTATTTATTTTTTTATTTTTTTTTATTTTATTAATTTTTTTATTTCATTTATAAAAGTGATCCGTTTTTATAGGATAGGATATTTTTATTTATTCATAAAAAGTGTCATTTCCGGTTTAAATGATTCGGTATAATTTTTTTTTTAATTTCCAGCCACTCGTAACGGATATTAAATTAATTTGAAAATATCCTGTTTAAATTGCCACATGTGAAAGAAGCAGAAGAATAATTTAGTTGATCAGTAATAATTTATTTTGAATGAAGTGAAAAATTGTCTGTTTGGAAAAAAGTATTCGATTTCGAATGATTGGAATGCTTTTCATTAAAATTATAATTTCGAATTCTATTCAAATACGTTTATTTACAAAATGGGATATATGAGTTTAAGTATTAAAAATAAAATAAATATTTAAAGGCATAATGTTTAAAAAATTGCAGTAAATTATAAGTAATAAAATATGAAGAAAATTGTCTTTTGATAAATTCTACAACTATTTGATAAAATATAATCTAGGTCATTATGAATTTAAATATTTTTATCTCACTCTCTTAATTCTAATTCTGAATTCGCTTTACTTAAATACCGAAAGGATCATTGCTTTTTATAATACGATCGTGAACGTTAAATCGAGTGCAATTTTTCATGAAAATTTACCTATAAATGTCCTCTTTCCTTTTTCCTCTTCTTTTTTTTTACATTTTTTTTTATGGAAAAAAAGAAAATATTCAAAGTCATCTGTGACTGAATTCCCCTTTGCAAATCGAATTTGCAATGCAATAGCCTTTCCTCTCTATCTCTCTTTGAGACTATTTTTCGGCACACTAACAAGAAATTGTGACATCCAAATTCCACTTTGATTTTTTGCTACTAGAGAAGTTTTGTCCTTTCTCTCTTTTTTTAAATCAAACTTTCAAGTGTTCTATTTTTTAAGAGATTCCATTACAGTTTTTAATTTAAAAAATTGAATTTTATATTAATCATTCGAGAAAGTCCAAGTAAAATTAGTCCAAGTGGTCAAAAAACTTGTGGCTATAGAGACTTTCTTCCAACTTTTTCAAGTATTTTTCGGTCCAACTTTTTTGTATGAGTTCAGCAATTTTTCAACTCTAGAAGAGTCGCGTTGGTTATTACTTTAAACTGCGATTCTATTTTTGAAAAATATTTCCTCTCTCTCTCTTAGGTAATGCATTTTATACTTGAAAAAATCTAACTTTTGTACTGAAACTCATAATTTTTGTTGTTATGTAATAGTTCAAAATAGAAAAAAGCTTTCGAAAATGAGGCAAATACAGAAATGAAAGTTCCAACCGATATGAAAATAATAAAACTAGAGAATATAATAAAACGAATGGAATAAAAAATAAAAAAAAATAGAAATAATAAAAATAATTGTTAATATCCTTTAATATTTTTATTATTTTTTGTTTTTTATTAAAACAGGGTTGCCACGCAACCTAGTAACCTGGAAAACCTGAAAATGTCAGGAAATTTTATAAAAATTTAAAAAACCTGGAAAAGGCAAGGAATTTCGATCGAAATCCTGGAAAATTATTGTTTTCTAATTATATTTATCCTTGAAATCTAATTTTAATTAAATATTTCGAAATTAATTCAGTTTTAAAAGAGTTGCGTTTACGATTTTTATAATTAAATAAACCGATTTAAAATTTTGTAAAATTTTAATTTTAAATATGAATTTCATTAGAAAGTGTAAAAAACCTTGATTTAAAAAAATATTTTAATAACTAAAATCGTTCTAAAATTAGTTAAATTTTTTAATATGAATTTAATTGATTTAAAAAAATGAATTTATAGAAGAATTTTAGTTAAAAACAATAAAAAAAATTGAATTTCAGTAATAATTAAATATTACTGCTGAAATTCAATTATTTTTAAAAGTAGTAAAATTCTTCTCAGAAATTCAATTATTATACTTTTTTATTTATTCAATCTATAAAGAATAAATAAAATTATTTTCAAAAATTTTAATGAAATTCTTTTCTAATAATTCAATTTTTTCAAAATAATTTTAATAAAATTTCTTGTAGTAAATCAAATTATGTTGAAAAGTTTACATAAATTTTAATAAAGATTTCAATTATCTTTATAAATAATACAATTTTTCTTTGAAATTCAATTGTTTAGAAAAATTTTAATAGAATTTTTTCGACGAATTTTAATAAAATTCTACAGATTAATTACATTTTTTGAGAAATTCGATTAAAATTGTATTAAAAACAATTTGTAATAAATTAAAATTTTATTTCAAAATAATTGAATTGCATTTGAATTGAATTGAAAAATAATTGAAATTCTGCAATGATTTTTTGAAATTTTTATTTTTTTGGAAAAATAATTGAATGTTCGTGTAGAATATTAAAAAAAATTTGTTTAATAAATGAATTTTTGAACTATAAAAATAAATATTTTATTAAGTAATTTAATATTTCTTAAAATTGAATTTTTATAAAGAATTTGATCAACAATATTTTAAACAATTGAATTCTCTTGACAAATTTTAATAAAATTCTTAAGAACAACTTCGTTTTTTAAAAAAATTGATAAAAATTGTTAATATACCTATTAAAAATAATAAAAATTCTGCCAAGAATTTTATTAATATTTTTCAGAAATATTTGAATGTCGAAGAATAATTATAATACTTTTGGAATTAATTGAATTCTTGAGACGAATTTTATTAAAATTTCTTTTTTAACATTTGAATTCTTTTGTTCAAAATTTTTTTTTTTGAAATTGTTGACGTTGAAAATAATTGAAAGTTGAAAAATCATTTTGAATAAAAAATGAAAAAAATTAAGAATTTTTGAAACTAATTCAATTCTTTGACGAATAAATAAAAAAAAATAATTAAATTTTTGAAAATCCTAATTTCTATACGAAAAAATGATAATGATTAGATGTTTATTTAAAAATAAAGTTAATTTAGATTTTCGAATAAGTTTCTAATTAATAATAAATGTAGTTTTAAAAACCTGGATAAATTTCATTTTTTAATCTGGATAACCTGGAAAAGTCAGGGAATTTAAAAAGAGCAAAATCGTGGTAACCTTCTAAAATATGTCTGACTAAAAGAGTTATTAATTAAAAAATTGAAATACTTTTACTTTTTTACCTTTTTTTTATTTCGTTTTTCTATTTTTTAATAATTATTCTTTAATTATTAAAATAAGCAATGAAATGAGAAATAATGAAAAATAATAAATGTCCATATTTCGAAAAATATAATATTTAAATTGACAATCACCGTGATTATAAATAAGTAATAATTTTTATTGGAAAATTTAACAGTGAGAAGGACTCACTTGTTTTATTATCGTTCGCGTTTATTGCTTTTGCGCAATAACATATCGTTGCAAAATTTCCCTTGTGTCACATAAAAGTATACGCGGAAATACAATTTCTCAAAATTCTGCGACTCGTCAAGCTTTTGTTGCTTTTGGTCACGATTTATTGAAAATATAAAACTGATTTGAAAAGATTGCTTTGGCAAAAAAAAAAAAAATGAGAAAACAGTGAGAGAGAGAAAGAAAAAAAATTGAATGAAGAGAAATCTTGATAGAAAAAAAATAATAATAATAAAAAAAAAGACAGAAAAGTGTCAAAAGAAATGACCGTCTTTTACTTTTGTGTGTAGAACTCTGTTATATAATAAATTTCAGTCACGCTGTGTATAGGATTCTGTATTTGATTGATCGCATATATATAAACTTTCAAAGTACATGGTATAAAATAGAAAAATATCTTCTCGAATGGACTCGGACATGTTCTTTAATTGAGTTTAGGTATATATGCATTACTTTATTTGAAACGAATTCATCAAAAAAATAATTTTACTTTTTTTTCCTTGTCCTTTTCTTTGACAATATCCGGTTTAGATTTCAATTTATAAATTAATTTTGATAGAAAGACAATTACTTCTTTTTAGAACAGTTTTTGAATAAAATTTTTTTTATTCGGATGCTATATAAGTAATTCTCTAAAAATGAATCTGTTCAAATTTTTCCCAACTTTTTGAATTTACATATTATTTCAGTTTAAAATAAATTTATAATTTAAAGAATGATCCCCATGTTTTGAACGTTCAAATGAACGAAATATTTTTTATTGAAGATATTTTAATAAATTACTAATAATAAAAAAATTCAAAAACTAAAATTTTGCGTTTACAAACACATTAATTAATTTTTTTGGACAGTAAAGTCAAATAATTGCAAAAAAAATTTAATTTTTAAAAGAAATAAATAAATTTCGTTCATTTGAATGTTCAGAACTTTAGGATCTTTTTAAAGAACATAAATAATAGAGATAAGATTTGAAGAGAATAATTCAATGCATTGTTTACTGACGAAATTTTAAAACTGATTTGAAAGCAAAAACTTGATTTGCAGATTTCTTTTCACTGATTTAAATTTAGAGAATAATTTTCTATTTTTAGAAGCATGAAAAAATATTTGAATATAAAAAAAGAAAGTTCGATATTATTAATATATAGAAATTAAATTTATATACTATCTGCAAAATTAAGGATTATGAGTGGAATTGAAATAAGCTCGAGAAAGTAAATGCAAAATAGATTCAGAGCGTAAAATCTCTTCTTGATCCTGTATATTTTATAAAAGTTTCTTCTTGACGTTGAATCTTCAAGTTGAAAGATAAGACGAGATGAATTTTATTAGAAACCGATTAAAGTTTCTCGGGATATATAAGGAAATGAAAATGATTGTATTATGTAAATACAATGAGCGAGAAAGTTTACATATATAAATTTCATTTCTTTTTCAAAACAAAAATTACATTTTCAAGATAAGGAATTATTATATAGAGAAGAATTTAATAATGAAAACACATTTTTTTCTATTCCTTTCTACATCTTTGTGTGGTTGAAAAAAATATTGTTAAATTTCAAAAGAAATTTTCTTCTTCGATTTTTTTTGTTGATATATTTTCCTTTAAAGGGAACTCAATAATTTATTATTATTACCGTTAGAACATTAATAATAAATTTAACTTAATTTTTAATTATTAAAACATTAATTTTATTGTTATTTGTAAAAATTATTTTAATTATTAAAACATTAATTTTAATGTTACTTGTAAAAATTATTTTTATTATTATTTTTCATGTAATTTTAATTTAGTTTTGATTTAATTTTGATTTAATTTTATCTTTATCTTGTTCGAATTTTTGTTCTCAAATCCGATTTAGTTAAATAATCTAAGAGAAATGCGGTAAATAAAAAAATAGGAAAAAAAGTGTAGTTATACCGCGGGTTTAATTAAACATTTTAGTGCTTTTCTGTAATCAACATCAGTGAAAGAAAATTGCATTTATTTGCCCGGATCAATTTTTGTGGATGATTAAAGCGAACATTTGCCTGTGGGTATTCATCGATGCGTTGAGTATTTTTTTTTAAAACCGTATGAAAACCCATTACCTAAAAAGCTTGATATCCGTCATTTTTTTCGCCTAAAAAATAAAAACGCGATGCTCACCTTTGAAAAGTATTAGTTCAAAAAAAAAAAAAATCAAAATGTATCATCGTAATTATACAATTTTTCCGAAGAAAATGAACTTTTAATCGAGGGAAAAATTGAGGAAAAATTGGAAATTTTACTATTTAAATCTAAATTAATTAAAAGTGGATGATGTTTTTTTAGTTTCTATTATCTATTTTCTATTTATTATTTAATTTTTACTTATAATTGATTTATTATTTACTTTTTAGTAAACTAACTTTTAGTAAAATATTTGTTGACTTCTCAGAAAAGCAGGTAGTCTAAAATAACTAATATTTATTATTTATTTATATTATTTATTCTTAAATAATAATTATACGCCATAAATAAAATTATAAATTTCTTACTAGTAAAAAACGACGAATAATTAATTATTCCTTATAAATAATTAGTTTTTTTGCTGGTAATTATTTATTTTTTCCTAATTTTTTTCTTTTACTAGAAATTAATTACTTTTACTAATACTAGTTATTTTTTATTTTTTACTAAATGAAGGAGAAGCTAAACAAGTTTTTATTATTATTTCGACTTTAAAATAATTATCAGTTATGATTATAATTATTTGTTAGTGATTAGAAAAATGATTTTTCTGAAAAAATGCCTAAAAATTTTAATTGTATTTCCATTTTTTGGTCGCAATAAAAAAATTCTCAGAAACTGCCAAAAGTTTTTTTTCTCTTTACAAAAAATAATGTAAATAAAAAAAGTTTAAAAGCCACAGTATATTTTTTACCGTGTAAATTTATGGTGAAATATTTCTATGTTTTTAGCAGTTTCAATTCTTACTAATTAAAAATTTTTCCATATAATATTTATCTATAGAGAAAAATTATTATAACTTATTTAAATAAATAAAATTTTTAAAATTTTACATAAATATTTCTAAGAGCAGGTAAAAATGTTAAGAAAAAAATTTTTTTTCTCTCCTAATTTAGATATTTTTGAACAGTCATGAATATTAATACTTATTGATGAAACATGGTTATTATTATTTTTAAATATTATCATACATTATTAGCTGACCTCTTATATACTGCAGATATTAATTAAAACCAGAAATCATGATTTCGAGTATTATTAATGGATAATTTGAATTTATTAAAATCCTCTAAAATGATTTTCATTGAAAATGACAAAAAAAACATTTTGCTCATAATTCACAATAAACATATAAATCATCGGCTCATTCATCACTTTCACTTCCCACGTATTTTGAATCAAAAAACTCTATTACCTCGAATTTAATATGAAATTCTCGATTTTCATTTTATTACAGTTGACCGAGTTTATTTAAAAAGTGTTTTCTGATATTCGATAAATTATTCCCGCGCTTAAATGTGTATAAATTTATTTCAACAAAAAAAAAGAAAGAAAAAAATGTTTATAGATATTTTATTAGTGTGATGTATGTTTATATCTCATTTATAAACACGAACACGATACCGCGTGATGAAGAAAAATTAAGTTGAAAATAAAATTATTCCTAGGAGAGTAATTTATTAAGAAAAAATTGGGAGTTAAAAATAAAATTATTGTTACTAGGCAGTAATTTAGAAAAGATTGAAAATTGCATTGAAAATAAAATTATTAGACTGTATTTAAAATTTAATTGATACTGAAATTATTGTTGCTATCGGAGATTAGTTTATAATTAAAAATGCAGAATAATGTGAAGCGGAATTGAAAATTTTATGTATCGTCACTATTTGGGAAGTTTATCAGTTTAATGTTTTTATTATATATATTTTTAGTGCTGTATGTTCGCTCCCTCTCATTATAAGAGGAGCTTTTAATAGCTTGGAAGGAGTTGTATGAAATATTCAATTGAAAATTTCAGTTTGAATACTTAGTAAATTACTGTCCAATAAAATATTCAATATATACATATATATCGAGTGTGCGAATAAGGTGATCGCGCTTGTGGATATTGCTTAGATATTGCTCCATACAAACCGCATATCTAAGTGTCAATCGATATTCATATATGATATTCAAACGCGCATTCACTATAAGCAATAATGTGAATGTCAGAATTGCTAAAATTTTTTCGATAATATATATGAGATAGTGGGAGAGATAAAACAAATTTTCACTTTTATGTTTATAAATTTTTTCCATAAAATAAAACGAACTTTTTTTGGGGGGTAATTTATTTTTTATTTATTCACAACGATTGCAAAATGGGTATAAAAATTACACAGGTGACTAATTATTTTTTATTATTATTGAATTTTAGTATTAATGATCTGTTTTATTTTTTATTTTTTTGTTTTAAAACTGAAGGGATTAGTTAATTATTTTTTTATTTTTAACATTTTGAACGTTAGTATTAATTATCTGTTTTATTTATTTTTTTTCTTATAATTTTTCTAAATGAAATAATATAGTTATAGTTTTAAATTTTTTCTAGTTAAAAAATTGTAATTTTTTGTTTCAACTGAAGAAATTAATTAAAAATTAATGAATTGAATTAACTAAAATTAATTCAAATTGGTTTTATGGGTTTAAAAAATAGCAAAAATTGTCCTTTCCATCCCACTCTACTCTCATAGTTAAAAACTAAAATTTCCACTAATTTAACGTTGATGAAGTTCACAACGTTTATAGTCAACGATTTTAGAAACAAAATATTTTTTTAAGGAAATTTTTACAAATTTTCATAAAGAAAATAGTACGATTAATTTTTTTAATGATTATTCACAAAAAAAAATATTTGTGAACAAAAAGTATAATTTTTTTTACTAGGAAAATAATTTTTTTCTTTCAATCGTTGTTCATAAACGTTGCGAACTTCACCGACGTTAATTTAATGGTTCGATTTTTAATTTAAACCATATTACTTGAATTTAATTCAAGTTTTGAATTAATTTAATTTAATTAGTAATTAATTTGAATTTAATTAGTAATTAATTTGAATTTATTATTTATTAATTTGAATTAATTATTAATTAATTTGAATTCATTATTAATTAGTTTGAATTAAGTATTAACTAATTTGTTTTAATTAAAAGAATCATTTGCAAGCAAATAGAAGTTACGGAATTTGGAGAAATTAAATGATTATTTACAATAATCCATGTAAAATAGTTTTATTAATTTACCGAGAGAAAATTTATGGCAAAAGTATCATATCATATATTGTATAAAATATGACTAATAGCGAAATATGATTTATTGTGTATTCATGCCTCATTGCATACACTAAAGCGCATGTATACGGTAAAACGAATAGGTGCCTTGGGAACTATAAACGATAAGACGTGTGAGAACGACAATACGTGCAGTCCATTAAAGCGTTGACAAAAAATTGATTGTAAAATTGACATAATATCGATAAATGCATTTAGAAAAAAATTTTTTTTTCATATTAATAAAATGTACAGAAATTACTTTATAATTTTACAAACCAAATTAACTTTAATATTACTCTCTAAACGCGAACTTGGAAAACAATTGTAATTTGAATATGGAACTGTTTGCTTTTGAATTTGGATTAATTTAAATTTACAAAATAATATATTAAAATAATTATAGTTTAGAAAGAAATATTTTTTCTAATTTTATTTATCGCTAATATTAGGATATTTTTAGTTTTTTCTCTAACTATATTATTCCAAGTAAAATTGAACTACTCTTTAAAATAAAGTTTTTAAATCCACAATGTATTTATTTAAATTAAATAATTAATAAATTAATAAATTTTGTTAAAATGTTTACTGATTTTTTTATTTTAAATTACTAAATGTTATTCATGAACTAGTAAAAATTACTATTAGTTATTATTTCCCATAAATATAAATATTCTTTTAAAAAAAATTACCGACTAAATAAGCGTGAAAACGAAGTCAAACATTGAAAAACTGTTTAATTTGGACTTGACTACGTGACGCAATGTTGTAGTAATAAAATTTTAATTTAATGAAGAAATAAATAAGCTTGAACTTGAACCTTTCAAACTTTTGCCACATGAAGAGTATTGACTTTAGTTTATATTAATTTATTGATTGCTTTTTTCTTTTTTCTATTTGAAGTATTTACAGCTTGTATTACGTCGATAGGCATGACTTAAAGGATTTTTTTTACCCCAGTACATCAGTGTCATTTGTTTTATGATTACTTGCGTTTTAGTGTGAATCAATAATATTAAATAAAAATTCAATTTCGAAGAAGTGTCAATATTAATTTCAGTAGTAAAGTAGACTTTAAGTCAGGCGTTTCTATTTATTTCACTGTAAGTAGTACAAGTCAATTTTCGACAATCGAGAAATTTACATTTTTAGTAATTTTCGTGTCAGTGGTAAAATTTCAGTTTCGATGGAAAAGGATTTTTATTTTTATTTTTTTTTCTATTAAATTTACTTGTAATTTTAGTAGCGCAGTAGTAAATGTCAGTTTTAATCAGACAACGTTGTAAATTCTTGCAATGTTGGCACCAGTAGTAAAAGTTGGTTCAAGTCAAACAAGACGTGTTACATTCATGTAATATTTGTTCCTCGAGTATAAACCTCAAATTTACTACTGTACAAAAAATATAAAAAAAAATTTAAACTTACCTCCTGCTTTGATATTTTTTACAAAATATTTTTCATTATTATTGTTTATTATTCTCGCAAAAAATATTTAATACTTAGTAAATTGTAAGAAATAATTTTTTTAATTCGTGATATTTTCTTTTTGTTTTAGTTAAGTCAACTACAATATTTATAATATTAATTCTATTTTACTATCCTTTGTTATTAATATTAAAGTCTTTTTATTTATTTATTTATTAAATTTTAAATATTTAATTGAATTGTAAATTTAAATAAATTTAGTTCAATAAATATAATTTAAAATAAAGTCATCGTCGTCGTCGACATCGCCATAGTGTGTAGTGAATATTAATTCGATCTTTTAAAAAAGAATTCATTTTTTATTACTGAAAATCCAATAATTGAGAATTAATAACAATTTATGTTTAAATTGATAATTTAGTTGACTATTCTTTGAGTGGAAATAATATTAATTAAAAATTTAGACTATTTAATCAACAACTAAAAATATCCATTGGATACTGATTGTGAGCTATTCACACTGTCCCACTTTTCCTCTGCATCTAATTTTTTGAAATCAATAACTAATTGCATGTGCCAAACTATGAACGTCATGATTTATTGACTTTCACCTACTTCTCCATCCATTATATGTATGTACGAGTTGAGCTTATTACTAGATAGAAATTAGATAAACGGATATATTAAATTATTTACAAAAATTAATATAGCAATTGTCTGTCTGGTACAAAATAATTATAGTCTCCTTTTTTAATTACGGAATAAACGTTCCTGAACTTTTTCTATTTATTGATTTATTGAAATACATCCTCGTAATCGAAAAAAAGGTTAATAAGTAAGAAACAATATTTTAAACTGAAACAAAATTTATTCGTTACAAATAAAATAATATAATCAAATTCTTTAAAACAATTCAATTATTTTCAAAAAATATTCGAAATTCAATTATTTTCAATATCTAATATTTTCATCAAAATTTCACCTTTAAAATTCAATTATTTAACAAAAAGTTGATAAAATCCATCCAAAATTCAAGTATTTTTATAAATAATGAAAATTCAACAAGGATTTAATTCATTCCTAATATTTATAATATTTCCAAAAAATTAATTGTTTAAAACAATGTTTATAAAATTCTTATAAAAAATTCAATTATTTTCAAAAATAACAAAAATTTTTGACAGAAATTCAATATTAAAAAATTTTTTAATAAAATGTTTTACAATAATTAAATTACTTTTATAGATAATATAATTCTTCTTAGGAATTCAAATATTTTAAAAAATATCAATAAAATTAATAATAAAATTTCAATATTTAATAAATTAAAAGTTTTTTTTATTTTAATACAATTTTCCAAAAGAATTCAATTATTAAAGAAAAATTTTTATAACATTTTAAACGAACATTCAATTATTTTCCCGAAAAATATTAATTTGACAGAAATTAAATTATTTAAAATACAATTTGTATAAATTTTTTTGAAAAAATCAAATGTTTTAAAATTTGGCATTAAATCTTCAGCAGTAATTCGATTATTTTTATAAATTTAAAAGTTCTTTTCAAGAATTTAATTATATTTGTAAATAAAATGGCTGTCAGAATTCTTCGTAGAAATTCAATTATTTTCAAAAAAGCTAAAAAGAATTGTAAACATTTCAATTATCTTTATGAATAGAAAATTCTTTGACAAAATTTAATTACTCTCAGCATTACATTATTTTCAAATATTTTAATAAAATTGTTCGAAAGAAGTCAATTCTTTTAAACACAATTTAAATGAAATTTCTATTGAATAATTCAATTATTCTTTTAGATTTTAATAAAATTCTTCTCAGGAATTCAATTATTTATTTAAATAATTCTTCGAAACCATATTCAATTATTAAACATAAATAACAAAATTATTCCCAAAAATTCAATTATTTTGAGTCATTTTTAAAAATTTTTTGGCAAAATTCAATTATTTCCATAAATAACAATATTCATCAGAATAATTCAATTATTTTTAAAAGTTTTAAATATTGTTCTTGTTAATTTAATTATTTTGAAAAATTCTAATAAAACCTTGTGCGAGAATTTAATTATTTTTGTAAATACTTTAAAGCTTTTAACGAATTGAATTTTTTTTTATTAAATTTTAAGAAAATACCAGGCGAAAGTTCAATTATTGGAAAATATTTTAATACAATTCTTTGTAAAATTTAATTATTTCTAAAAACTTTTCTAAATTCAATGATTTTTAATATTTTACAAAAATTTGCAAACAAATTTGTTTTAAATTCTATTTTTTTAAAGACACGTTGAACACATATGACAATAATACAAATTAATAATTGTAATAATAATTATTATTATATGTAGAACTTTACACTCTCAAAATGTCGTAATTTGAAATTATTATAATTACTTTTTCGATTGTAAGGGAGAAGGAAACTAGAGAAATGTTCAACGCATTGGTAAAACCGATCCTAGGGGCTTGTGCATTCATAATTTTCAGAGCGGACTTCTTTAGAACGGAAAAGTTGAAGTAGGTTGGAAAATTATTTTAATTATCCCCGTCAGTTTTATAGTTTTCTTTTGAGATGAAATTATTTTCAAAAATATAAAGTGTGTAAACAAAAATTATATTAACATAATGAAATTAAAATTATTATTTGTCTTTGTTAATAGAATATTTAATCAAAATGAGTCTTGAGATAAAAAGTCAATTATTTTTTTTATTAAAGTGTAATATTATTATTATTAAAAGAGGGAAACTTTTTTTTTTAATTTTTTGTTTGTTATTGAAAGTTAGTTCCGTAATCTCATTTATTATTTCTCTCCATTTATACACGGGGTTATCGATTTTGGAAGGTCTAAAATTGACTAATTTCTAATTCAAGTCAGGATCAATATACTTATACAATAGGTATTTAAATATTTTTGGTTTACGAGTGTAAGAAAGTCGTAATTATGATAGTAAAAGTGCATAAAAATAAATTTGAAATACAAATTTTTTTTGAGAAAAACGGATAAAAACTTGGAATTATACTTTTTTTATATTTTAATTAAAAAAAAGATATATATTCATTAATACATTTGAAAAAATAAAATATTAGAAATATGACATATTTTGAATATAAATATAATTTAAAATTATTTGATAAAACACATTTTTTTAAACAAAAGTAGTTAAGAACTTTGAAATATTTTTTTTATCGATTTTAGCAATTGAAATATTTAAAATAATAACCAAAATAAAGTATTTTTACAGAAAAATAATAAAAAACTGTAAAATTTTTTTTATACAGAATTTAGAAATCGAAATGAATCAAATAATTTCCAGTGTAATTAGTTTTTGAAATGTAAAATAAATGTTATAATTAAATAACAAATTTATTTAAATAAATTAACTAAATAATTGATTAATTTAATTAAGTATTAGCTAAAATGGTTAAAATTTAAAAATCTTGATACACTTTAGCGCATTATTAAACGCGCCACTAAAGAGTTCTGTTGAGTGCTTTGTTAAAGAAAAAAATTAAATTTTCCATTTCGCCTTGAATTCCATGCCAGAAGAAAAGTATTTGTAAATTCGAATAAATTTAAATTAACTACCGGTTCGAAGTGACCTATTCCGGGAAGCGTTCTCTTGCTGCCAAAGCTTTTAAGGGTCTCTGTGCTTTTTGATGAGTTCCACGTGCTTGCTCAGAATGTATTTTTAAGACTTCAATTTATTGTTTGAAATTAATTTAAATTTTATCATAATTCGTTTTTCGAGTATTAAGTCAAGATTCAATTTGAAATTGCAAAAAAAGGAGAGAAATTATTAGTTTTATTGTTTATTTCTCGAATTTTAATTTTTTCTCTCATGAAAAGTATTAGTTTATAATTTTATTTAAATATACATTTATAATTTTGAAAAGAAATATTAACAGGAGGAATAATTATTAATTATTTTGTAATATATAAATAGACGTTCCCTTTAGTTTTTAATTTTATTTTATTTTTGTTGCTTGAATTGTTTTTATTTTTTTACTTTACTTATTTTTTAATTTACTTTACTTTTTTTACTTAGCTTTTCTATTTTTTACTTCTCTTTTCTATTTTTTATTTTACTGGTATTTTTTAATTTACTTTATTTTTTTTAATTTACTTTATTTTTTTTACTTCATTTTCCTATTTTTTTACTTCTCTTTTTTATTTTTTTACTTTACTTTTCTATTATTTACTTCTCTTTTTAATTTTTTTACTTTCCTCTTTTTCATTAATTTTACTCTTTCTTTTATTAAAAAATAAATCAACACTTTTCTTTCCTTATTCCTTTTTGCTTTATTTTACAATTGAATTCTTTTTTTAATGTTTAAATCTTTGGAATAATGAACGAAGGAGTGAAATATATTTCTACCGGCGAATCTTCACCGCAAAATCTCAATTTTCTGAACTGTTCCACATTTGAAAATGTACTCCCAAGTAATTTTACTTGGGAACAGAGCTCATTACGAAGAACACGTGTAAATGGAAAATGCGACAAAGTAGAATCGTGTTAATTGCGTTTATAGTTTCTTGAACGAATTAAAAGTCCTTGAGTTTAATTAAACTGAAAGCAATATATAATTACATGGTTAAAAAATTTTGCGTTTTCTCTGAGGATCATCAGTTTCTTGAAGAAAAAAATCTCTATATAATATTATTTTCTGTAAAATCAATCTGGTTAAGATTGATTTTATTTTATTCTAAACTTGTCTTTTGTATTCCAAATAATTGAATTTATTTGTAATGATCACTTTGTTAGGTAAAAAAAAATTATTTAAAAATTTTACTTATTTAAATGAATAAATAAGTAAATAGAAAAATTGTTTTTAAAAGATTAAAGTTTTAATTTTTCGATCGCTGGTGTAAAAGAAATTTTATTTTAACTTTAATTGTCGATCGAAATTTATTTTAGAAGATGGAAAAAAATTTATATTGTCGACAATTATTTTGAGACGAAACCATATTGAATGAAAATACAAATATATAATAATATTTTACCTGCAACATCCGCCCATTGAGATGGAAGCGACATTATATACTATAGAGAATTGTCGGCTAACGGAATTATTTAATGGCTTTGAGACCGCAAGCTCAACGTTAAGGCACGAACCAAGTTACAGCTTCATACGTGAAGAATAAAGTTTCTGAGCCAAATCCCGCTCAATTCCTTTGGGGAAATGTACTCTTTACTTCCTCTCGAAACACACCGTATAAGCTCATGTTAACTTTACAGATCAGAAAGAGCTGTCGTAATTGCAAAAAGGATTTTTCAAACTCAAAAAATTATTATTATTATTAGAATTATTATTAGTATTAAAAAAGAAAGAGAAAATTTTTTTTCCACTTCGTTGGATAATTTAAATTTTTCACCCTAGAGAGAGAGAGAGAGTGGAGATAAAATATTTATTCTCGAGAAATATTTTTAAATAAGTAACAAAAAGTTTATGAAAATAAAAAAGAAGCATGTCACTTTTTAGACGTGGGATTAATTCTTGACGTTCTTTTTTTTCTCATTCTAGGAGAAATGGAATCTTTAAGAAATTCGAAGAATTAAAGCTCTTTTTAACAAAGAATGTTATGAGGAATATTTTCTTTCGAGAAATAAGTTTTTGTTTATAATAAAGTTTAAATATTTTTTAATTATTATTAGCATTAATATTACAATTTTAATTTTTTAAATATATTTACATGTTTTTTGTACTCTCTAAATTTGAAGTCGTAAAAATGTTTACCAAATTTTGTTAGTGACTGACTTTTTTCTTTTAAATTAGTAAATTTATTTAATTTTTTTTTCAGTAAAAATTATTATTCGGTAGTAAAACTTACTAATTTAAAAGCAAAAATACTGTCACTAATTTAAATCCAATTTTTTTAATAGTTCAAATTTAAACGGTTAACTATAGTCGAAAAATGATCAGTAAATTTTGAACGTTCAAATAAAAATATTTTTAAAAATTACTGATTTCAATAAAAATGGAAAAAATCTAAATTTTTCACGAAGTTGAAGTCTACAACTTTGATCAATGAAATTTATTAATTTATTCTAAAATTATTTTTAATTTAATGTTTATTTATATAACAATTATTACCGTAAACATCAATCTATTTTTTCTAAATATTTTTTTTGGCAATATTGTTACTATATTTTTATTTAATTTTATGAAGTGAATAATTTTTTTCGGTGATAAACGTTGTGGGCTTCAAGGTCGTAATTTTGCATTTAGTAATTTGATAATTAATTTTTTTCACAATGTGGATAAATTTAGAAAAAGCGAAATTTAATAAAAAATTATTCCCTAAATATAAAGGTTTATTTAAATAATAAAATAAAAAAATTGACCTTGCGCTGTAAAAAGAGCTTTCAGAAAAAAAAACTTATAAACTCTTTACGGCTACGAGAGACGTATTTAAAGAAATGGAAAAATAATAAATGCAAATTTTATCCTATCAAATTATTCAAAAGAAGAAGAAATTATTTTTATTCTCTTTTTCGTGTACTATAATATTTCAAAAGGAATATAATAATTATAGTATATATATATATACGGTTCGTGTCAAAGTGAAATAGTTGAAAGTATTATAAAGGGAAATATACATTATAGCATTTGAGTTAGGACACTTTATATGTGACATATTGTTTCCACTTTGGGAATTTCGAACACCCGGAGAGAAGCGTTAAAACTGCGTGATTGTATGAGGCCGGGGAAATTGAAACTTATATATTATTCTCGTTTCCCCCGAAAACTTATCCTTAATATTCGTCGGTAATTTCAAATTGGTTATGTGAATTTCCGAGATATGTCGAAGTTATACATACTGAAACATCGCGTACTGAATCTGAATTTCAAGTCTTCCTTGCAAACTGCAACTTCATGTGTCTCAAACTTTCAGACACCATCATGGTTTCGAAATGCGATATTTCGACAAGTTTCCAACATTTATATATATACATATATATATATATTGAATTTAAATAAAACATTTAAAAAATATTTATAAATATCAAATATTTAAAATAAATTACACTGAGAAAAAAAATTATTTGATTCAAACAAATTTCTACTTTTCTATTTAGCACAATTGGTTTTACTCTTTTGATTTTATTTTTTAAATAAGATTAAGAAAGAAACATTCAGCAAGTTTAATTATTATTTTTTTTCAAAGTAACGTTTTCTAGAAATTGCACTGAGAAAACATTATACTCGTTTCAAGTGAAAAAATAATTTTGTAATTATAAATTTGAATTCTATATTAAATGTACCTTATTAAAAATAAGAATATTAAAATCTTATTTTCTAATTCATTATTTTTGTTAATTCTATTTTTTTGAAATCAATAGATCCATTTTTTCTAAATTAACGATAAAAAAGAGAATAAAAAAGAAATATAGAAAGGAAAAACATTGAAGGAGAATGAAAAATAATTTAAAATGCAATGTTTGTTTTTGTATAAAAAGTTTTTGTTGTATTTTTATTGTAAAGTTAAATGAATGTTGAAATAGGAGTAAGGTACATTAAAACAATGCGCAAGGGTTTGACTTCATTTTAATATTAATTCAGTCATAAATATTTAACTCATAGTTTAAGTTAAAAAAAAAACTCGTGTCGGTTCATGTTGAAAACTTTTTACTAATTTTTCGCCTTGATTCTACTTCGAAAAAAATTACATCTGAAATATTAATTTCAACTGTGCAAAAAACAGAAAAACGGGCAACAACTTTCATCCGCCTATTTTGGATATAATTTATTTTTATGTATTTTTTCTCCTTCGCATATTTTTGTATTTTTAGAAAATATTTTCTATTATTTCTTTTCTTTTTCTGTTACTACAAGGAGTTTAAGTGGTTTTAGTCAGACTTAGGTAAATTGTTTACATTCTATATAAATGCATTTTTAATAAATTTCTGGCATAATATGCTTGCATATATTTTACTGGAAGGAGTAAAAATAAATTTTTAAGACGCAAAAACGGTTAGATTTTTTATTATTTTCTGTAAGTAGTAAAAGTCATTTTAGTCAGACAACGTCAAATTTTCCTATAATTTAAATAGTAGAAAATTTTATTTTTATTTCTGACAAAATATTTCGTTTTTATTGTCTATTTGCAGTGTGAGTATTCAGCAAGCAGTATAAGTGTTCCATTAGTAGTGTAATTAGTTTTTCGTCAGACATAATTTTTACTTTACTGTAAATTTCATAAAAATAATATAAATAAATTTTCGTCTCTAAAAAAGAGTTAAATTTCGATAATTCGTGCCCCAGTAGTAAAAGACCGTTTAGTCAGGCCAAATAATAAATTCGTGTATATTTAGTAGCGGAGTAGTAAGCGTTAGTTTTAATCAGACAAAATGTTACAGTCTCGTTCATATTAATTTCAGTAGTAAAGTAGAATTTAAGTCAGGCGTTTCTATTTATTTTACTGTGAGTAGTATATGAGTCAATTTTAAAAAATCAGTCGAGAAATTTATAATGTTTGTAATTTTTATGTCAATGGTAAAATTTCAGTTTTGACAGAAAACGAAATAAATTTACTTGTAATTTTAGTAGCACAGTAGTAAATGTCAGTTTTAATCAGACAACGTTGTAAATTCTTGCAATGTTGACATCAGTAGTAAAAGTCGGTTTAACTCAGACAAGACGTGTTACGTTCATGTAATATTCGTTCCTCGAGTATAAACCTCAAATTTGGTCGGACAGAAAGTTTTTTATTTAAATTATTCAGAATCAGTAGTACAAGAAGCTTTTAGTCGGACAAATCGTTTTTCCCATTTCAATAGTTTTCTCTATAAAAATATTACCAATTAGTATGCGAGTAAAATTTTATAAATTTATGTAAATTTTTGTGAGTAGTAAAAATTGTTTTTTTGGCAGTTTTTAAAATAAAATGTAGATTTAATTTATACTATTTATACAACATAATTTAGTTTTCATAAAATCGTAAATGAATTCAACTTAATGAATTCGTTAACGTATTTTTCTTTTACAACTAATTATTCTTTTTTTAAAATTAATTTCATTTATTTATTAATTATTCTTCTAGAAATTGTTTAAAATTTAAAAAAGTTGTATAATAACATTTTTTACTTTTTTGTCTTCTTTTGTTTTATTATTACCTATAAAAAAAACTAATTCTACATTCTGTTTATAATTTTTTTGTTGAAATTATTCAAATTAAATGGAGAACATTTTTATTTATTTGCATCTTTGAAATTTTAGGGAAATTTAAAAATATTGCGAATATTCAATTTCTTTTTAATAGTAGTAAAAATACAGGTTTGTCAGACGATAGAATTTCTCATAAATAATAATTAAATCAATAAATTTAAACAGTAAGTAAATAAAAATTAATAAAAATAAATCAAAATTCAGGCATAAAAAAACATAAAAATTGAGAAATTAAAAGCAAAATTATTAAAAAGGGGATGAAATGAAAAGGAACATAAAAAAATTGTAAAAACTAATTAAACAAGAAGAAAAATTATACAAAAAATTAATTACTGAGTTTGTAAACGTAACATTTTAGTTTATAAATTTTTTTATGATTAGTAAGTTATTAAAAAATCATCAATAAAAAATATTTCGTTTATTTAAACGTTAAAAACTTGGGAATCATAAAATAATTTTGTTTTAATAAAATTATGAATAAACTTAATTTAATGAATTCTTTAACGTGAGTGTTTTCTTTTACAAATAATTATTCTTTTTTTATTTATTTATTTTATTTATTAATTTTTTTATTTTATTTATTTATTATTCTACAAATTATTGAAAATTTACTAAAGTTGTGTAATAAAATTTTTAAATTTTTGTCTTTTAGGTGAGTCAACTTCATTTACAAAAAACAGAATATTGACGTAAGTTTTGGTACTTTTTTATTTACTTAGTATCTAGTTAGTAAAAATACTTTCTTCAATACCTAAACATTTTTTTTTCTATCCAAAAACCCTTTTTCAATCATCTAAAAAAAATCATTTTCTGGATATTTAAATTTACAGAAATCGAAAAGCTTTTTAGAAAATACTATTTGATAGATAATAATATATAGGTATAGGTTCCATATGAGTGGATATATGGAGTACAAGTACAATATATGTGTCGAAAGTGGGAATTTTCAGCAGGGAAATAAATTTCTTTTGGTCGGACACGTTCAAGAAGAAAATAGAATCGATACCCCTTTCTTTTTTTTTATTGACTTCAATCTTGGTATCCATTTTTATTTCTTCCTTGAAAAGTTTTTTTTTACATTCACACACACATACATTTATTACACATAGCGTTTAGTTTTTTTTTTTTTTTTTTTTTTTTTGTGAAATAGAGAAGCTGTGAAACTACAATGTTTAAAGTTGTGATGTTCAATAAATAATCCGGAATAAGCTTCTGTAAAAGTTATCTCGCGCTTTCTGACTCTCGCTTTGAGTTTGTGTTCAATTTTGCAATTTTCTTCTAAAACTTTCAGTAACATTTTTCCGTTTCTTTTATTTGTAAAAATAATAAGACCACCTGTTCTTTCTAAAAGCAACTGAAAAATGAATCTTTAAAAAAAAGGGAAAAAAATTGTCGAAGACGTAAAATATAAATCAAAATTTTTGTCAGCCGTACTGTTGGCTGAGAAGGAAAACTTCGAAAGTGATTATTTGTCAATAAATAAAAAATGAAATTTAATTTGTAAATTATATTATTATTTAAACACGAAAAAAAATCTTCACCTAGAAAAATTACAAATTTCACTATATTAGCGAAATTTTTAGTTATTGCAACGAATTCTTTCGCTATTTCAAGGAATGTTTTCACTATTTTAGCGAAAGTTATCGCTGTTTCAGTTAAAAGATTTTTTTCGTGAATAATATTAATATGATGAGAGTATGTAATGTAATCTATTTTTATTAATATTTATATTAAAAATAATTTTTAATTTATAGACACACATAATTCTTTTCAACTATTGAATTTCAATAAATTGTAAATTTTTTCCGTTACGTTTTAGAAAAAAATAAATTCATTGAGCAATGTGAATAGCAATAAATTGTAAATTTTTTCCTTCAAAAGACTCGAATGTTTATTTAAAGGAAATTTATCATTTTTTCCAATTTTCAAGTAAAGTTAGTAATTCAGTTGTGTATCATTCTTTAAATTAAATTTACAACCCCATAATGGGAACAGTAAAAAATACAAAACACCCTTAAAAGAGGCGTTCTCTCGGTGATATATTTAACTGAAATATATTTACAGCCAATATATTTAAGTTTACATGCATGATAAGACATTTTTATTACCAAATAAATTTTAAACCTTGAAAAAAAATTTCCAAATTCCAAGAAATGTATTAATAGTACGAAAAATCGTTAAATAACAATAATATACGAAAGTGGTGAATAAATTCTTTTCACTTTCTCTCTTTCTTTATTTTTCGAAAAAAAAGAAGAAGTAAGGATAAAAATTTAAGAGAGAATATTTTTTTTGGGGGGGAAAAATTTTCTTAAAAGTTTGTAGTCGAAGCTTTTAGGAGCTTTTAAGCAAATTTTGTAAATAACAAAGTAAAACATTAATGCAGCCACATTTAGCTGCTGGGAGCTTTTATGCAGTACCTAATTGCAGTCATTTGTTTCACTATACAGAAATGTGCAAACGCTGTTCAGAATACGGTTTGATTCAAACAATGCAGACATCAATGAGGATGAAAGTAAAAGTTAACAGAATATTTTCCGTTAAATAATGTGGATATATATTTTTTTTATTTTTTAACAATGGCTTTAAATTTGGTGTATTTTATTTAATTTTTCTTTTTGTTTAATTAATTTTTACAAATTTTTTATGTTTCTTTTCATTTCATCCACTTTTTAATAATTTTGCTTTTAATTTCTCAATTTTTATGTTTTTTTATGCCTGAATTTTGATTTATTTTTATTAATTTTTATTTACTTACTGTTCAAATTTATTGATTTAATTATTATTTGTGAGAAATTCTATCGCCTGACAAACCTGCATTTTTACTACTGTTAAAAAGAAATTATTATTCTCAATATTTTTAAATTTCCCTAAAATTTCAAAGATGCAAATAAATAAAAATGTTCTCCATTTAATTTGAATAATTTCAACAACAAAAATTATAAATAGAATGTGGAATTAGTTTTTTTATAGATAATAATAAAACAAAAGAAGACAAAAAAGTAAAAAATGTTATTATACAACTTTTTTAAATTTTAAACAATTTCTAGAAAAACAATTAATAAATAAATGAAATTAATTTAAAAAAAGAATAATTATTTGTAAAAGAAAAATACTCACGTTAACGAATTCATTAAGTTTAATTCATTTACGATTTTATGAAAACTAAATTATTTTGTATAAATAGTATAAATTAAATCTACATTTTATTTAAAAAACTGCCAAAAAAACCAATTTTTACTACTGACAAAAATTTACAGAAATTTATAAAATTTTACTCGCATACTAATTGGTAATATTTTGATAGAGAAAACTATTCAAATGGGAAAAACGATTTGTCCGACTAAAATCTACTTGTACTACTGATTCTGAATAATTTAAATAAAAAACTTTCTGTCCGACTAAATTTGAGGTTTATACCCGAGGAACGAATATTACATGAACGTAACACGTCTTGTCTGAGTTAAACCGACTTTTACTACTGATGTCAACATTGCAAGAATTTACAACGTTGTCTGATTAAAACTGACATTTACTACTGTGCTACTAAAATTACAAGTCAATTTATCTCGTTTTCTGTCAAAACTGAAATTTTACCATTGACTTAAAAATTACAAACAATATAAATTTGTCGACTGTTTTTTTTTTAAATTGACATTGTCTGACTAAATTGACTTTTACTACTGACGACAAAAAATGATCCAAACTATTTCGATTTACCTAAAATGTTGAATGAAACTTTTTTTCTATACAAATATTTTAAAAAATTACAACAATGAAATGAAAAATAAAATCCAATGAATATTAAGTTGGGAATCATTTGTTTCTTAGTTAATACCAAGGCAATGCAGAATAATAAATTCTAATGCATAATGAATACAGATAATATTATTAAAAATAGTAATAAATGCAATAAAAATGATACATTTTAAATTTGAAAACATTTAAAAAATCGTCGATTATTTTATCGTTTGGAACTTTATGAAAATTATACAATAGGAAAAAGTTAGTCGAAAAATTCAACTACAATTGAAGCGTTTTGTGCAGAAACCCGCATATGTCCATTTTTTCGAAAATCACTTTTGTTATTGAAAATTTATCTTTAAATGAAGCTTTACAAGTTGGTAAAATATTAAATAAGTGATTGAACTATAAATCCTTTTAAAACATAATTAAATTATCATTTCGTGCAAAAACTTGTTATATTCTTTAATAAATTTAATTTTCTTTTTATATTCTTAACGTTTATTAATAATTTATATTAAACAGTTTATATTATAAATGAAATTCAATTAAAGAAAGCAAAAAGTGATATTGGTGACTGAATTAATTTAAAATCAGAAAACATTAAAAATTGGTCAAATTTATTCTTAAAACAATTTTCTTATTTATAAAATTTTTCTAAAAATTAACCAAATTCAATATTTTAAATAAATGTAATTAAATATTTAATAAAAATTTGATACTTTATTGAATTCAAAGATTTTTTTGTGTTTTTCGTTTCATTTTGTGCAGAGATAGAATAAGTCCAAATGTTAATTTTTTTTATTTCTTATTAAGTAGATAAAAAATTAATGACATTGGATTTTTTAGCTTATAGGTTACTAGAATATACTGCAAAAATCAGAATTAGAAAAAATCTCAACATCACAGTATTCTAGAAAATATCAAATTGATGTCAAAAATCTGGATCAATTTTTTATTTGATTCCCATTTTTGGTATCAATTCGTAATCATTTGATACTTTTAAGTTAACAGATGGTACTAAAGTTTTAAACGTTCAAATGAACGAAATTTTTTTTTTCTATTTGAAAATTTGTAAAAATTTATATGTAAGTAAATTAATTAAAAATAACGCTACAATATTGTTACAAAAATATTAATAAAAAAAGATTGATGTTTATGTTTTGATGATAATTTTGTTGTAGAATTAAAAATTACGTTAAAAATAATACTTTAATGAATTAAATAAATTTCTTTTTCATTTATCAACGTTGTGGACTTGAACATCGTATTACATTGTTAGCTCCTTTTAACCACTTTTTGGTAGTTCACTGAATTTGAAAAGGTACCTTTTTTAATTTTATTAATTTAAAATACTATTTTTATTAATGACTTAATAAATTATTGAGAGTAGTTAAAAAGTAATAGAAAAAATTTTTTTTTTACTAAAGTACATATCAAAGAGTATTCTAACAACAAATCTAGAATTATTTGTTCTAAACTCCAATTGGAAAAAGTGATATTGAAGAAAAAAATAATATAATAAAAAAGGAGGGAAATGAAAAGAAACGTGATGTTAAAAATATTCAAACCCCCCTGGATAGTGGTGCAATAAGTTTAATAATATATTGATAAAAAAAAGTTTAAATCGTCTTTGCATATAAAGATGAGATACGGATATATTTTAGTTGAGGATATAAGGTGCAAGAGTCGATTTTAGAAAACCTACAAAATATATACGTATGTATGGATCCTGTGTATATGAATCGTGCAACGGAGAGAATCACGAATCTCTGATGCTATCGACATCACGTTTTTCGCTTCGTCACGTTTCTTAGAAATGGTTGATCGATATCGTACACGACGGGGGTATTCTCCACTACCCACACACACACACTCTGAGCTTAAAAAAACTTTGCCTTCTTTCTCTGGCAAGGCTCTAACCAGGAACACTGTTGAACCGTTGATACTCAATTTTTCACGCGTAATCTTTTCTTTTTTTTTCCTCAATCTTTTTTTTTTTTTATTCATCAAAATTCAAGAAATTTATATATCGATGACTTATTTATACAGTGCGATCAGGTTTTTTTTTGAACAAATAAAAAAAAGATAGAGAGAAAGAGATAGAAAACTCGCGTGTTTTTTAACGTGAGAGAAATAGAATTTATTAATAATAAAAATAATAGTGTATATTTAGAAAATGATATGCCTGTAAATTGAGGGTGAGGTGGTATCAAACTTTTAGAGATTGTAAACCATTTGTGAGTTGAAATGAACAGGAGAAAAAAAGTTTATTCCAAGATATCAGTTGCAAAAAGTTTCCTAATGTTCCTAACTTTTCTTAATGGAATTTTATCTTGTCTTGTGAACACTACTTTTATTTGTTTCCAATCATAAAGTTTATAGTCGAGATTTAAAACAGTAAATATTTTCTTTTTTTCACTTTTTTATTTTAATTTTTGATTCCTCTTTAATTCAAAAATTGTTAATTTGGGAAATTTTTTGTAAATTTTTTTCCTGTAAAGTATTATTCAAAATTTTATTACGGGAACATTCGAATTCGTTTTATTTTATGAATGTTTTATCATGAAGTTTGTAGTCGAGATTTAAAATAGTAAATATTTTACTATTTTCACTTTTCTATTTTAATTCCTGATTCCTCTTTTATTCAAAAATTGTTAATTTGTAAAAATGTTGTTAAATTGTTTGTCTGTAAAGTATTTTTCAATATTTTATTTCGGGAATATTCGCATTCGTTTTATTTTATATTCTGAGATTATATTTTCAAATTAAATATTAAAATTTTGTTGTTGTTAAAAATTGCTTGTTTTGTTTTTATTGTTTATATTCATAAGCTGATTGTAATGTTTTTTTTGTTTTCTTTCTCTTTTATTTAATTTAATATTATGCTTTTTTATTTCGTTTTCACGAATCTAATGTTCTGAACGTTCAAATGAACGAAATTTATTTATTTCTTCTGAAAATTAAATTTTTAAATCAATTTTACATTATTATTTGTTATAATATAAATTTTTGTTTTTGAATTTTTTTTGTGATTAGTAATTTATTAAAACATCTTCAGTAAAAAAATATTTTGTTTATTTGAACATTAAAAACTTGGGGATCATTCATTTTCATTTTATTTGTGTTTTGTTTAATTATAACTTTTATGATGATCCCCAAGTTTTGAACGTTCAAATGAAGGAAATATTTTTTATTGTAAATGTTTTAATAACTTTCTAATCATAGGAAAATTTAATAACTAAACTTTTACGTTTACAAACTTAGTAATTAATTTTTTGGATAGTGAAGTAAAATAATTGCAATAAAAATTTAATTTTTAGAAGAAATAAATAAATTTCGTTCATTTGAACGTTCAAAACTTTAGGATCTTTTTTATGTCTTTTAGTTTACTTTTATTTTACGTATTATTTTCTTTAATTTTGTTTTTCTTGTTTTACTTGCTTTACTTATTTCTTAACTTTAGCTATTTAATACAATTTAATGGTTTTTATTTTATGTTTATTTATTTTATTCTTATTGCATTCAGTATTATTTTATTCACGTTTTTTTATTTTATTTATTTAGTTCTTATTTATTGATGTAAAACTCGCAAGCGATTTTTTTATTTTTTTTCCTTTTTTTATTCATTATTTTTCTTTTATGTCAAGTCTTTGGGAATTTTTTCCTTCTATTTATTTTTTTATTTTTAATTAGCTTGTCACTTTTGAAAATACTTCGATTCTTATTATTTATTGTCGTTAAAGTTCTCACTCCGTTTATAAAAATTAATTTTTAAACAAAGAAAAAACAATCATTCGGATTAAAAAATTTCAATTATTTTGTATTTAGAAAAAAATGCATTTCTATTAATTTAGTAAATAAATGTAATTAAAAAATTTTTTAGAAGAACCTTTTTTAAAATATTTATTAAAGAAAATCAAAATATCAAATTTAGTAGATCAATTATTTATTTTTAACTTGAAAGTTAAATACATTTTTTCTATACTAATTAAAAAAATTGGATTTATAGAGTAAAAATTAGAAATCTTTTTTAAAGTTTGACACATTTTTTTGTCTTTTTTGACAATTTAGATTTAGGAAAATTGGAAATTTCGTTTAATTACAACTCATAAGTTTAAATAGAGATCAGTTTGACAGTGAAGACTAATTAAGTTTGACAAATACTTTGAAATGAAATGAAAACTAAACTTTTTTAATAAATTTTTAGGTCATGGAACAATTTCAAAAGAATACTAATTAACATTTTTGACAAAATTAAACTTTATTTAATGACTAAAATTTTTGAACATTTAAATAAAATACAAAAATACTAGAAAAACTTAGAAAAAGTCAATTTTCGACCAAAACTAATACAAAATGACGAAAAGAATATAAACATAAATTTAAAAAAATATAAAAGCAAATAAAATAAATACAAAAACAAAATACAAGAAGAAAAATGGGAAAAATAAAAAAATGGCGAAAACAATAAAAATACAAAAAAAATTAGGAGTCGTTAGAAGTATTTAATTGCAAGAATATAATTAAAAAAAAGAATCAAGTAAACCTCATTTTTCCAAGTCTTCTAATTGCGGAAAAATAATAGTGTAGAAAATTAAAAAAAAAATTCTACTCGCCCACAACTAAACATTTAATCAGTAAAATAGCTTTTCTTAAATTGAAAAATTATCGAATCCCGTAAAAGATGATTTGATCGTGCTTACATCTATAACGGGAATAATTTTTCAGTGAAGCACCCACGCAAAAAAAAGGAATATTGAAAAAGAATGATTCTCTTTGCCAAGGCTAAATTTTTTTCTCTGACTTCTATGCGGCAATTCTCAATATTTGAGAGTTACCGCATTTAAAAGAGAAAGAGTGAGCGAGAGAGAGAGAATATGTGGACAATCCTTTTGATTTGTATTCTCTATAGATAGTCGAATTTCAATTTTGTTTGTCGAAATTTTTTGTCCTTGATATTATTTCCCGACAAAAATTTTTAACGTCCTTGTTTACAGTGTGTGAGATCAAATATTTTATTGGAAACTCCTCCTCCTTCCTTTCTTTTTTTGCCTTGAAACAAAATTCACTTCCCCCTTTTGAAATACAAAGAGAGAAGAGATTTGAGCTTTAAAAGTGAATCTCTGTTATTTTAAGACTTAAAGCTTTGTTTTCGTTCACTTATATAAATTTAAATACTACTCATGAAAAAAAACACAATGTTCAATGAAATGAAATTTTATTCATCTGGTGAATTATGTAAAATGTTTTTACTCTGAATTATGTAAAATTTTTACTAATCTAAAATCTTTGGCGAACTGAAACTCTTCTTCGTCTGTTAAATAAAAATTAATTATTTTGGTTTTTATTTCATATTTAAAAATTTTTTTCTTGGTTTGCATGAAATCAAGTAAATCAAGCAACAATTTCGATATTTGAATCAAAATATTATTTTTTAATTTGAAAAATAATTTAAACAATACATTTCGATTTGATTCATTAATTAATTTATATTTATCTATTTATTAATTTAGATTTATCTACTAGAAATAAATATTTACTTGCTAATAGACAAGTAATTGGAAATTTAATTCAAATGAGTTTTTTTTCTTTTTAAAATAAAAAAAAACAATTTAAATAAAATAAATTGAAAAATAAACATTTGTCCAACAAAATTATATGGGATAAAAATTCCAAAAATATACATAAGAAAATAAACGAAATAAATAGAAAAATAAATGTTTGTGAAACAAAGTTAAATGGAAAATTAAAAAAGCACGAAAAAGTGGCAAGTGAAATAAATAAAATAAATAGAAAACTAAATATTTGTCAACGAAATTAATAAAAAATAAAAAATACGTACAAAAAATATTAGATAGAATAAATATAACAGTAGAAATAAGTTAAAATATAAAAATGAAAAAATGAAGAGTAGAATATATAAAAAAAATTAATAAATAATAAATAACAAAATTAATAAAAAACAGAACCTAACTTGTTTATTATACAAGAATTATTGACATGCTAAAGTTTTTGACAAGAAAAAAAATCCGTGATTGTATTTTTAATATTTGTTAAAGAGAGAGATAGAAAAAAATTTTTTTCTGCAGTAATTTGACTAGAAAAAAATGCGGGAAACTTTATTTGAACGCAATTATGAATGAAGTTTAAAAGAGAAGGTCATCACAAAAGACAGAAACGTTAATGTTCGTGCTTGTTTTGATTGCATTGAGAATAAAGTTTTTTTCATTGTATGAGGGATTTTATTTTTGAGCCCGAGAGCATCTCGCTTTTACGTTCCTCATGCAAATATTTGCTCGTTTCCTGTCTTTTTTTTCAGCAGTCATTTTGCACCAAGGGAAGCAACCACAATACTTTGTTTTTTTTTCTTTGCCCTAAAGCAAAATTTTCGTTCTCTTTGTAAAATATTCTCTTTCTTCGTTTTCTTTTTTTTTCTGTGTGTTTTTTTTTGAGTTATTAAACGCAATATTATAGATTCTCTCATTAAAATCAATATTTACTTTTTCGTTTCTTATTTGGTTTTTAATTATTTCTTGTTAATCGGATTATTATGTAGTAAAGTGTAATTTCAAAAGGGAAAAAACGAAAAAAGGGGGAAAAAATAAAAAAAAAATTATTTTCTCGTTGGAAGTTTAAATAAAATTTATTAATTGATTAATTTATTAATGATTTCCGGAGAAATTTTGCATCTCTAACTTTGTTTGTAGATTAAATAAATTGCAAATCAATTAGTTTTGTGGAAAAATGTGGAAACAGTAGAAATTTATTTGCATTTAGAAAATATTTACTTGTGTGGGGAAGAATATTTATTTTTAGCAATAGAATATTTATTTGAGTTGGAAAAATAATTATTCGTTTCTATAGAATACTTATTTCTAACGAAAATATCGATTTTCAGCCAAAAAGTATTTATTAAAGAAAATGTAATTGTTTAAGAAGAAAATTAAATTTTATTAGAAAGGTTTATTTGTATCGATAAAATATTTTTTTGTAATGAAAAAAAATTTACTTGTATCAAAAAAATATTTATTTGTAGTGATAAAATATTTACTTGTATTGAAAAAATTTACTTTTATCGTTAAAATATTTATATCTTAAAAAATATTCTATCGAAAAAATTATTATTTATCTGAATTGAAAAAAGTATTTATTTGATTGGATAAAATATTAATTTAAATCGAATTGTCGATAATGTATTTATTTGTATGAACGAAATATTTATTTTTATCGATAAAATATTTACTTGT
This sequence comes from Leptopilina myrica (nomen nudum), assembly GCA_032872475.1. NCBI lineage: Eukaryota > Metazoa > Arthropoda > Insecta > Hymenoptera > Figitidae > Leptopilina > Leptopilina myrica (nomen nudum). The sequence continues at coordinate 9,114,516 of CM065458.1, forward strand.
ATTGAAAAAAATTTACTTTTATCGTTAAAATATTTATAACGATAAAAACATTCGATCGAAAAAATTATTTATCTGCATTGAAGAAAGTATTTATTTGATTCGATAAAATTTTCATTTATATCCAATTATCGTTAATGTATTTAGTTGTATGATGAAGAAATATTTATTCGTACGTAAAAAACATTTATTTTTACGTAAAAAATATTTATTTGTAACGTAAAAAATATTTCTTTGTATCGAAAAAATATTTATCTGTATCGTAAAAACATATATTTTTTTATTTTTTCGCAATTATTAATAATTTGAATTTTTTTAAATTTCCATAATTTTATTTTTTCGAAAGCCGCTTGATGCGTGAAAGAAGACTTAATTTTCCCTGAAAAATAATATTTCTTCTTTCTCCGCAAGACAATTCACTCTTGATAATCATTATTAAAAATTTATTCTTCAGTTACTGCGTGATATATCACTTCTTTAGCATTATTCTTTGGCGCTTTAAGACAGTAAACATGAAATAGTATTGAGACGGAAATATCTTAAAATACTCGTGATTTGTGCTCATTTTTCAAACATTTATTCTTATTCTTCTTTTTTTTTAATTTTGTTTCGACAGTTTCTATTTTCTCTTTCCCTATGAAATTGTTTCCTATCTTGGTTTAGATCAATTTATTTCTATTTTAAAATAATCTTGTCGCATGATTAGATCGTTGGATGGGTTTTCGATTCTTATTATTATTATTATTATTATTATTATTATTATTATTATTATTATTATTATCATTATTATTTTTATAATAATAATAATAATAATAATAATAATAATAATAATAATAATAATTATTATTATTATTATTTTGATTATTATTATTATTTATTATTATTCATTAATGAGTGTTTTCTAGAACGAACTTGTTCATTTTCTTATTGTCAGTGCTTATCTTCAGTCTGATAAAGATAAGAAGAAAGAATGTCAAGATGTCAGTTGTGTTTAATAATTGCAAGAGTGTAGTATATAGGTAACAGTTGTTAGTGGAAATATTCAGAATTGTGTCTCTCTCGAGTTCTCTCTATTAGTTTTCGAATATAGAACAGAAATCGAAAAATTTTTTATTTTCGTATTTTTATTAATATTTTATTTATTTATTTAATTAACATGATCAATTAAATTTAGAGATAAGTTACTGGTCAGTTATGTAGAGATTAATTTACGAAATTATGTCACTTTATTTTTAATTCTTAGCTCTCTTTATTTTGTTAATTATTCTTTATTTGAAAATTTATAACTTGTATACTAGAATTAATCACTTCGTCTGTTAAAAGACAAAAAAATTGTCAGTTTAAAATAAAAAAAATTCCTTTTAGAAAAATTAGAAAAGTTTCCCAAAGCTAAAATTTTAGTTTGCCACTAAATTTACACTGGTGCAATATATCGTCTGACTGCAATCGACTTTTACTACTGATAACAAAATTCGTTTAAATTTCAAAGAATCGAAAAATATTTTTATTGCTAAGCGATAGTGGAGAAATAGTGTCTGACTGAAAGTGACCTTTTACTACTGTGCCAAGAAACAATTAAATTTATAACGCCTTGTATGACTAAAAGTAATTTTTACTACTCGGACACTAAAATAATATGGATTTACTGCGTTGTCTGACTAATCTGACATTTACTACTGACACTAAGCCATTCTGAAATTGGAAAGTACTCTCTTTTTCAAAAATTCACTTTTACTATTTAACTAAAATTAAGATTACAATTTATTTAAATCTAAAAATATAAAAAAAATGATGATAATAATTAAATGGATGAATAAAAGTAGAAAAGGTTAGTTATAGTCAGACGACATGTTGGGAATTTTTTTGTCACATTATAGTAGAAAGTCGTTTTCAGCTAGTAATTTTTTTTTTGCCAGTCCATAATAAATAACTAGATAATATAAATAATAATAAATATTTTGAAAGTATTTTATCATTTTCTATAATAAATATTAAATAATTAATAAACAAAAAATGATAAGTATTAAATAATAAATGATAAACAATAAATTAAGATTTAGAATAATATTTTTGATAAACAATAAAATATAAATAAATAAAACTAAATTTCTGTCTGTAAAGAAGAATTGATATTGTAGGATAAAAAGATTCTCGTTTTGTGGCTAACGGGCAGGGATTTTCTCTCCTTTTTTTCCCGTTCGATGTAATCGGTATCTAGTTTAATTCATGGCTTTAACGATTTATTCGATTGACATCCGAATTTGCATTTAATTTGTATTTGTTGTTCAGCGAACGTTAATACAAGGCCAATTAATAACAGTTGCATATTGCGAAATCGGGTTAAGAGTGCTCCATCATTTTGCTCGTTCATTCTAGTGGAACTAAATAATATTCATTATTGCTATCTCTGTGAGAGAATATTATAGACAGCAACCCAATTTAACAATAAAGGTAAATGGCGTACAAAGCCTTTTCTTATTAACATATGTTAAGCACAAAAACAATAACAATATATATATATATATATAAAATTATAAATACATGAATTAAATAAATTCCAATAATATTAAGCAGTACAATTAAATACAATTTATTAATATTTTATATCAAAACTGTTAAATTGATACGCAGTTTTCTTAAAAGTATCAAATTGATACCAAATTGGTTAAAAATGATACCAAAATTTGTTTCAAATTATGATTAGATCCACTTTTTGCTATTATCAATTCGTTGACATTTGATAATTTTAAGTTAACAGTGTAAATAAAATTTATTTTGTAAATAAAGCAAATTCTTTTTACTATTTAGTGTATTAATTGAAACATCATTCATCGTTCGTATAAACTATAAAGTGCGTCATTATTATTTAAACAAAAAATTATTTGCTATCAAAATATTGTCGGATTTTATGCTGAAATTTTATTCCTCCTACGAAGTTTAATAAATAATATTATATTATAACGCTAATTAAAACAGGGAAACAGGCGGTAATTAATAATAAAATATGTACGAGAGGGCAAATTTATTGGAGACAAATACCAATTAAGCGGCATTTATATCCAGGTGTACACTCTGGCTGTGTAAAATATATATATATAGATGTGTATAAGCCTCATGATTACCAGAAAAAAAAAGTTTTAACGTTTTTCACTTTAATCTAGCAGGTAATCAGTGCGTTGGCTTTGTATTGAGTCAAGAAGCAATCCATCACTGATCCCCTTCACAATATCCTAGTGTCAATTAAACCTAACCTGGGAAACTTCGTCTCTATATATACCGTTTTGTCTTCTAAGCCTCTATAGCACATACTCAATTTAGCTTCCCCCCCCTCAAATCCTCCCTTCTCCATATCCATACTTTGAAAACTTGTTCACTCTAATTTTTACGATTATCTCCTTTATTAATAGGCGCCACTTGATTCCTCTTCTTTTATTCAATTGATTTACTATTAATACAGTAGTTTATAGCATAAGTTTTTTTTACTAAAAGTTTAAGACAATTTTTTTTATTGTTTCTCTATTATTTATAATTCTTAATTTCTTTTCTCCCTTCCATTTTGAATATGGGAAAAGCAAAACTTGTGCTTTCTTGTTTAGAATTATGTGGAAAAAAATATTTGAATATTGTTACTTTCAATTGGAATATACACTCTGGCTTCGCACTCATCTACTAAAACCTACTATTTACTACTTTTTTTTACGTTATGATACTATTAGGGTACTTTTTTACTTTTGAACAACTAAAAGCTACTATTTCATCATCTCCAAATTATGAACGTTTAAATGAACGAAATATTTTTTTTTGGAAGATTTTTTAATAAATTACTCATAAAAAAATCATAAATTAAGCGATTATTATAATCATAAAAAAATTTATAAACTAAAATTTTACGTTTATAAAATTAGTAATTAATTATTTTTTGATAGTGAAGCAAACTAATTGCAATAAAAATTTAATTTTTAGAAGAAATAAATAGATTTCGTTCATTTGAACGTTCAGAACTTTAGGATCTTACTATTTCTGTTTTTCTTTTCTCTTTTTTAAAGTTCCATTACTTTAAATCCGCTAATTACTAGAGATCAAAGAATTATCCACAAACATTATAATAAAATTCTTTAAAACGATTTCAAGAAGTTTCACAAAAGAATTCAATTATTTAAAAAATAATTATAAAATTCATCCAAAATTCAATTATTTAAATCATTAAATTTCCATTGGAATTCAATTATTTTAGAATAGCATTTTCAAAAAGATCAATTATTTAACAAAATTTGTATACAATTTTTTTACAATAATTCATTTATACTTTCACTAATAACATTTTTCATAGAAATAAAATTTTAAAAAAACTTTTGATAAAATAATGCAAAAATTCATGTAGTTTCATATATAATAAAACTAATCGAAGAATTTCAATTAATTTTAGAACAATTTTAAATTAATTAATGAAAAACTTGACTTATTTTTGAAAATTTTAATAAAATTCTCTGCAACTATTTAATTATTTTCATAAATATTGAAATTCATTGCAGGAATTCAATTATTTTGAATACAATTTTACAAGATTTGTTCGGGAAATGTAGTTATTCTTAAAAATTTAATTTCCATTTTCTGAAGAAATTAATTATTTAAATAAAATTTTTTAATTCTATGGAAAAATTCAATTTTTTTTTAAATGACAAAATTTTTTTACACAAATCCAATAATTTTTAAAACATTTTAATAAAATTTTCCCTTAATTCAATTATTTCCGAATAAATTATAAAATTTTACTTAAGAATTCAATTAGTTTTGAAAATTTTAATAATATTTTTAAAAACTATTCAATTATATTCATAAATAACTAAATTCATCGCAAGATTTCAATTATTTTTAATACTAAAATTTTACAGGAATTATGCTTACTTAAAAAAATGTTTTTTTTAAATTCTTCGAAAGAATTCAATTATGTCGATAAATAATAAAATTATTCCCAAAAATAATCAATTTCTTCTTGAAAATTCAATGATTTTTAAAATTTCTTTAATTTTTTTATATTAAAACTTCGCTTTGTCGCACTTTTTCCCCAACTTGTAAAATACCGTTGTGTTAGAATTTGAGAAATTTTCTCGATAAATAAAAAGTACTTTTTTATAATCGAATTGTTTAAAAAAATATTTCTATTTGGCCTTAGGAATGTGTCTACCAAAAATTCGAATTAAAAATATTATTTATAAAAGTTATTGCAAAATAAATATTTTTGCAACTATTTAAACAAAATTTTGATCTCCTATAAATGAATCGAGCGGGAATATAAAGGGGATAAAATACACTTTCGTTTAGAAATTAGAATTAAAGACTTTTTAAAGAGTGTATTTTTTAATAATTATTTAATAAATTCTTTATAAACAAAATATTTTTGTGACCACTAAACAATTTTACATTAACAATTGTTAGTCAACAAAAAGTAAAGTTTGCTTAAGAAATAATTTCTCATCTTCTGCTGATTATCGGCTATGGTTACTTTTTGTTTAATGTGAATTAAATTAATTTTGATGACCCAGATAATTATTCGAACTGTTCTAGTAATAGTTTAGGAGCAGTAAACCATTTTAATATTAAAAATTGTTAGTAAAACAAAATGTAAAGTTTGCTTAAAAAATAATTTTTCTACTTCTACTGATTTTCGGCACTTTGATATTTGGCAAGCGTTATAGTTTTTAATATTTTAATAATTATTTTCAAATACCTAACCCTTGGATTATAACCAAAATTTTTTGTTTTGTTTTAAGTAAAATATTTTTAATTTTTTAAAATATAATACATTTAAGTAGAAAGTTAGATAAATAACAAAATTATAATTAAAAATAAAAATTTTTTTATAGAAAATATCAAGTTTGAACTTAAAATGATAATTAAAAAAATTCATTACAATTTTTTTCCGTTAAATATAAAAATATATGTATTAGTTAGTTTTGAAAAGATAAAATAGTTATAAGTAAATTATTAAATACACAATTCATTAAATTATAAATGAATAATGTTGGAAGTTTAATAAATTAAAGAAATTACACTTAAACGGAATTTTTCTTACAAAAACCCTAATATTGATTATACATATTTAACATTCGAAACACTTAATATTAAAATGATGCTGGAAGGCTTATTTTTGAGAATTAATTTTGCGCAACTCAGATTTTTGTCTTTAAACGCATTTAAAACGTACCCATGACAAAAAAATTCAGAAAATGTAAAAATTAATTTTTTTTTTTACTTTTTGACGTCGGTGAAGTTTGCAACGTTTATAATCAACGATTGAAAGAAAAAAAATTATTTTTCTACCAAAAAACAATTATTTTTTATTTACAAAATTTTTTTTTGTGTAGCATTAATTTCATTATTCAAAACTTTAATTCACCAAACAAAAATATATAAAAATTTCCATAAAAAAATATTTTCTTTTTAAAATCGTTGACTATAAACGTTGAGAACTTTACCAACGTACTTTTTGAAAAAATACAGGTGCCTTTCAGGAGAATCACCCATATTATATAAATTGCGAATTTAAAAAAAGGAAAACATTGTCGATAAATTATTTTTCTTTTTTTTTTCATGAGAAAAATTCTTTTTCTCTCGCAAAAACAACAGCAAAGAATATATACACTGATAATAGCGTAGGATAGGCACTTTAGGTGTTGGGTTTCGGTAGTGTATCATTTTGCAGCAAGATGTAGGGAAAATAGAATTTTAAATGCAATCAAGTAGAAATTTAGTTGATGTTGGTTTATGTCTAGGAAATAGGTGCTTAACGATGGTGGTATGTGTTCTCTCTCTCTCTCTCTGTCTATATATAGTAGACTTATATTAAAAGCCGCAGAGCGCTATAGGTATGTGACGCGCAGAGATGTGGTTTTCAATAGTGATAAAAGGTGTGATCTCGGATCCTGGCACTTCCGAACATGAGAAATTCTGTCGTGAGAATGGCGATAAATCGCCCTCCATTCCCTTCATCTACCCTTCCCCTTCTCCTTTCCCCCCCAAGGGAGAGATGAAAGTAAATGTCACTAGAAAAAAAAAAAAAAAAAAATGAAAAAAGAAAGAAAAATTAATTCTGTCGAAATGGGCTTCCACTTGGTGTGATCAACATTATTTTTATGTAAAGCACTTTTTATCGCGATGAAGAGAGAGAGAGAGAGAAAAAAAAATTCCTAAAGCTCCTTTTATATTTACCACAAGCTCCTGGTGTGTCTTACAAGTGAATTATTTCCCTAGTGCAGGTATTCTAGCAGAAAATAATCTTCCGCTGATATATGTCGATGAAAAACCATTTTTGTGAACTCTCTTCACGACCATTAGAGAGATATTATATTATGTGAGAAAAATAAGAAAAAATTTGGTATTTTTTGTTGTTGCGGAAATGTAGAGAAAATATTTTAAATTGTGATAACTTTGCCTTTTTTGAAATTTGGTTTTTCCTTTTTTTTCTTTTTATTTGAGGGAAAAGAGAATAAATGTTTTATTTTTTTGTTAAAAAAGAAAATATGTTTTTATTTCCACTTGGGAAAAAAATTGGTGTTGATTTGAATATGCAAGGTACTGTAATTAATTAAAATAAAGATCCGAAAGTTCTGAAAGTTCAAATTATCAAAAATTAATTTATTTCTTGGAAAAATTAAATTTTTATTCTAATTATTTTTGCTTCACTATCGAAAAAATTAATTACTCAGTTTGTGAACGTAAAATTTTAGTTTAAAACATTTTTTTAATGATTAGTTAATCAAAATATCTTAATTATTAATTTATTAAAATATCTTCAATAAAAAATATTTCGTTCATTTGAAAGTTCAAAACTTTAAGATCATTTCAAATAATAATTAGTTACTGTGGAAAAAGTATTTATTTTCCCTATAGAAATTATTATTCAGGTCAATTAAATTTATTTTCAATTAAAAAAAAATCCTTCACAAATTTCAGATCTTTCAAGTGATATAGAATAGGTAAAAAATAGTAGGAACCATCACTTTTAATCTTTTTCCAAAAAAAAACTGTAAATTTGATTTTTTCAAATTTCAAAGCCAAAAAACTGTGAAGACAGCGCTAAATTTGAAAAGAATGTTTTAATGAATTGTTTAATTATTGATACACAATGAAAAAAATAGTTTTTTAAAACAAAAAAAAAGACTTTTTGACATACATCAAAGTAAAAAAACTTCACAATAAAAAAATAATACCAAACATTACGTATAGACTAATGAAAAAAATAATATATTGTATTGGAACATTCTTTCTTTAAATTAGTTAAAAATAATTCGGTTCGATTACATTGTTTCTTTTCAGAGAAGTCATAACTTAGTAATTATTTGTTTTCACAAAATCTATTAATTGTTTATTTAAAGCAGATAATTTTCAATAAAGTCAAACAAATGATATTTTAATTCACTTTATCATTGGTTCTATAGAATTTCATTATTAACTTCATCAATTATTTTTCATTATTATCGAATATTATTGCGTATTAAATTTTCTGCTTTCAAAATAAATATGTTAATTGTCTCAAATAAAAGATATTTGTTGAAGATAAATATTTATTTAATAATTTTTCAAGCAATTGATTGTTTGCTGAAAATAAATGTTTGAATTAAATAGTTTCCGAAGTAATTGATCCACAATTTTCAAATATTTATGTCTAAATTAAATATTTTTCACAGTAATTAGTTATTAGATTTGAAAGCAATTTCATTTTTTTTATTGTTTAGTAAAAAATATTTAAAGTAGATAAATATTTGAATCACATAATTTTCAAGTAATTTGTAGGTTTGAATAAAATAAATTTGAATGGAATATTTTTCAAAAGTTTATGAAAAGAAGATTCAAATATTTGTATTTAAGTATTTTAAATAAGTTTAAATAAATAAATTAAAATTTAAATAAATTTAATTTTATTTATATAAAATAAATTACAAAATTTTCTTTTTTTTGTAATTTAAATAAATTTAAATAAATAAATTTAAATTAATTTAAATAAATCATATAATTATTGATTTTTAAGAAATTGATTATTTTATTGAAATAAATACATCTGAATCAAGAAGTTTCCAAATAATTGGTAATTTGCATACATTTAAAAAAAAATTAAATGTTGAAAAATTTGATATTAAATCTTTAGCAGTAATTCAATTATCTTTATAAATTTAAAAATTTAATTATTTTTGTAAATCAAATCATTGTCAGAATTCTTTGTAGCAATTCAATTTTTTTCAAAAAATTTAAAAAGAATTGTTAACGTCTCAATTATCTTTATTATGAATGCAAAAGTCGTCGACAAAATTTAATTACTTTCAGAATAACATTATTTATAAATATTTTAATAAAATTGTTCGAAAGAAATCAATTATTTCAAACACAATTTCAATTAAATTTTTATAAAATAATTTAATTACTCTTTTAGATTTTGATAAAATTCTTCCGAGAAATTTAATTATTTATGTAAATAATTCCTCGAGACAATTCAATTATTAAACATAAATAACAAAATGATTCCAAAAAAATCAATTATTTTGAGTCATTTTAAAAAATTTTTTGTAAAATCAATTATTTCTATAAATAACAATATTCATCACAAGAATTAAATTAAAATAAATAATAAATAAATAAAATAAATTTGCTTCTTGTTAATTCAATTATCAATTAAATTTTTAATTGCATAAAATAATATTTATTCTTGTCAATTAAATAGGTAAGTATTTAATTTAAATACTGAAATTATAGGTTCAACTACCATTTAATTGACTCTAATAAATATTATTTGATTCAATTAAGTATTTATTTGATAATAGTCAACTAATCGGTTATTTGAATCAAATAAATTTTTCTTTCAATGTATATAATTTAATTAAACGTAATTTTTATTGAATCAAAATTATTGTGTATTGACTAAAACTTACAGTATCGAAGAAAAATTATTTTTAATTCAATTTTAATTTTCGGTTGACTATTTAATAAAGATAATTATCTTTGATTGGAATTTATCGTTTCCTCACTTATAGCGATCGTCATGACACTGAAAAGATTTCGCGACATCAATTTTTCTTCCCTTTATCGAGGGGGGGCCGTGTCATAAAATTTTTTTTTTTTCGGAATAAAAATGCGACAATCGGCGATAAAAGTTTTTCCACGGAGAATGAAGGGCACAATGAATGAATATACGGTCTTGTGTGTGAACGATTGACGCCTCGAGTATGATAACATTTTATTATTATATATATACACACACCCATGTAAAAAAGCTCGTTCTCACATACCTGTTGAAACACGTACCACTTTCTCTCTCTCTCTCTCTCTCTCTCTTTCTCTGTTACCTAAAATGTTTTAAACGCACTGAATAAAAGCGAAAGAGCGCGAGCGGATCGATAGCGCACACTTTATAACAACATATATACGTGTATGTATATAGAGAAAAGTAGAATGCCGGTTTATAAATGGTTTAACGTAGATGAAATTTCTCCATTGTGCATTGAAAATGAGAATATATGTTCATATCACCGCGAAAAAGATATGAATAAGTGCTTTTTAGTTTTGCGAAAGAGATATTTCAAGATCAATAAAAGAGGCGCTCTTTATTTTTCTTTCTTTGTTACTACTTCTACTACTACGACTACTATTTCTGATGCACTGACTTTCTAATTTTGCGAGCATTAAATGAAGAAAAAGTTTACCTTCCACTTTGTTAATGACTTCAAATGAATGTGCTTGTGGGAAGGCAAACATTAAAATCCTTTTGCTCTTATATATGTTCATTGTAAATTCAATTTTCTAATTTACCTTCGTTACAAAATCAATTTAATTAATTTTTTTTTCTATCGTAGTCAATTGTTCATCAGGTTAGTCTCGGAAAGTTTCTATAGAATTTTACCAGAGCTGTGGTATTTTTAAAAATTTTGAATTATAGTAAAAATATTTGACTTAGTGACTGACTTTTTGCTTTTAAATCGGTGAATTTTACTAATGAATAATTTCCACTAATATTGATCACTAAGCTTTATAAATTTGAAAGAAAGAAGTCAGTCACACTTTCCAATTAGTAAAAATTTGTTATACTTTTACTAATTCAGAACAAAGTAAAATTAAATCAATTGCTCTTTTGTATTCTAGTATAACTTTGAATTCTACTTAAATTTTTCAAGGGAATTAAATTTATTTTAATAAATTATGGTGAATCAAATTAAATTCCATAAATTGTAAAAATGTTAAATTAAATTTAATTAAATTAAATTTATTTAAATAAATTATGGTGCATAAAATTAAATTATCTAAATTGTAAAAATGTTAAATTAAATTCAATTAAATAATTCTAATTAAATAAATTATGGTAAATCAAATTAAATTATATAAATTGTAAAAATGTTAAATTAAATTTAATTAAATTAAATTTATTTAAATAAATTATGGTGCATAAAATTAAATTATTTAAATTGTAAAAATGTTAAATTCAATTCAATTAAATAATTCTAATTAAATAAATTATGGTAAATCAAATTAAATTATATAAATTGTAAAAATGTTAAATTAAATAATTCTATTTAAATAAATTATGGTGAATCCAAATTAAATTATATAAATTATAAAAATGTGACATTAAATTAAATTAAATAATTTTAATTAAATTTAATTAAATTCACAATCATCACTTTTTTTTATTCCTGAAACATTACTTGAAAATTCTCCCGCATATAATAATAGAGAGGAGAATTAGAGAAAATTAGAGATTTTTATATTTTTGCAGTGAAATTTTTTCTTCTCTCTCTCACACATTTTTCCACCTCTTCCTTTTTTGCAACGTGGAAAGAAAAAAAAGGGGTCGTAAATTATGATGTAAACTAGAAAGTGAAGAAGAAACTTTACGAGGTAAGATTCGTTGAAGAACTTCGTAAAACTTCAAAGCACGGGGATTTTTTTTCCTCCTCCTTCACTTATTTTTTTTTAAGAGTTGGATATATTAAATTCTTAATGTCAAAGTTAAAAATTAAGTTCCCTGGACCTTCACGACCGTCGTCGAAACTGTAAGAAGTCGAAAGCTTCAAATCGGAAAACTTTGTCAAACAAAAACTCCGTGGCAAAATTTATTTCCATGTGGTCGGCGTCAGTTTTTCTCTGATTTATATAATTTTAGGTAAATAAAATTTGTCTTACCAAAAAAAAAAAAAAAAATGGAAAAAATTCTACTGATTGAAATTTAAATTTAAATTTGTCTGACTATTAACGACCAATGCTATTGACAAGAATCACAATCTTTTGTCTGACTTTAGGCTTCGCACTTGTCTACTAAAACCTACTTTTTTACTACTTTTTTCGAAGTTACGATACTATTTGAGTACTATTTTTAGATTTCGGACACTAAAAGCTACTATTTATGATTTTTTTAAAGTATTTTTACTACTTTAAATTCGCTAATACTAGAAAACAAAAAACTATCCTCAAAAATTGTAATCAAATTCTTTAAAACGATTCAATTATTTTCAAAAAATATTCGAAATTCAATTATTTTCAATATCTAACATTTTCATCAAATTTCGCCTTTAAAATTCAATTATTTAACGAAAAATTGATAAAATTCATTTAAAATTCAATTTTTTTTATAAATAATAACAATTTCACAAGGATTTAATTCATTCATAATATTTTTTATATTTCAAAAAAATTAATTGTTTAAAACAATGTTTATAAAATTCTTATTAAAAATTTAATTATTTTCAAAAGTATCAAAAATTTTTCACAGAAATTCAATTCTTTTTAAATATTTCAATAAAATTTTTCAAGATTCAATTACTTTCATATATAATAAAATTCTTCTTAGGAGTTTAATTATTTTAAAAAATATCAATAAAATTCATGGTAAAATTTTTATATTTAATAAATTTAAAATGTTTTTATTTTAATAAAATTTTCCAAAAGAATTCAATTATTAAAGAAAAATTTTGATAATATTTTACACGAACATTCAATTATTTTCCCGAAAAAATATTAATTACACAGGAATTAAATTATTTAAAATAGAATTTACATAAATTTTTTGGAAGAAATTAAATGTTTTAAATTTTGATATTAAATCTTTAGCAGCAATTCAATTATTTTTATAAATTTAAAAATTCTTTTTAAGAATTTAATTATTTTTGTAAATCAAATCATTGTCAGAATTCTTTGTAGAAATTCAATTTTTTTCAAAAAATTTAAAAAGAATTGTTAACGTCTCAATTATCATGGGGCTGAAGTCCGCAACGTTTTTAAAAACGAAAAATCAAAAAAGAGTTTTTTTCAAATAAAACTCATCTCTAATTTTCATGTGCCTTAATTTTTAAGAAATCAGTTGTTACTAAGGATCCAATTATCCAAAAAGTAACATTATTTACAAGCAAAAATAAAAGTGCCGATCCATTATTTTATTGTTTTCGTTTTTAAAAACGTTGTGGACTTCAGCCTGATCAATTATCGTTATGAATAGAAAGTTCTTTGACATAATTTAATTACTTTCAGAATTTCATTATTTATAAATATTTTAATAAAATTGTTCGAAAGAAATCAATTATTTTAAACACAATTTCAATTAGATTTTTATGAAGTAATTCAATTATTCTTTTAGATTTTAATAAAATTCTTTCCAGGAATTCAATTATTTATATAAATAATTCTTCGAAACAATTCAATTATTGAACATAAATAACAAAATTATTATCAAAAATTCAATTATTTTGAGTCATTTTAAAAATATTTTTGTAAAATCAATTATTTCCATAAATAACAATATTCATCACAAGAATTCAATTATTTTTAAAAGTAATAAATTTCTTCTTGTTAATTCAATTATTTTGAAAAAATTCTGATAAAACCTTTCGCAAGAATTCAATTATTTTTGTAAATAATAAAAAGCTTTTTAGGAATTGAATTATTTTATTAAATTTTAATAAAATACCACACGAAAATTCCATTATTGGGAAATATTTTAATAGTATTCTTTGTAAAATTTAATTATTTTTAAAAACTTTTCTAAATGCAATGAGTTTCAAGATTTTAATAAAATTTGCAAACAGAAATCAATTATTTAATAATTTTTTGTAAAAATGTACCTAAGAATTCTATTTCTTCTTGAATAATAACAATTTATCAGGAATTTAATTATTTAAATAAGAATTTGCATAAAATTAGTTAAAAGAAGTGAATTATGTAAAAACAAATTTTTAATTCTTCGTAAGAATTAAATGATTTTTATAAATATTTAAATTCTATCATGAATAATAAAATTCGTTTCAGGAATTACATTTTTTTGCACCAGGATAAGAAAGAAGTAAATATTTTTTATAAAAATTAGAAAAAAGTCAGGAAAATAAAATATAGAATGAATTTTTCGTCAGTTTTATAAAGTTTTTAAAACGAGTTTTTTTTGTCGTTAATTTTAATTTTTCTATACATACTTTTTTACTACTTTTTTTAGTCTGAAAGCTCATTTTTGCTACTTTTTTAAAAATTAATTATCGAGTGCAAAGTCTGAAATTAAGAAAAATTTCTGTAAAATTTGTCTTAATTTAATTAATCGTTTGCTCAAAGTTTTAATAAACAATATAAAAACTAAAAAGGACCTTTAATATATCAAATTAGCATAAAAACGAAACAATTCACATTTCAGATAAATCCAATACAAGTAAAAATATTCATGAAAATTCAAAGTTAGAAGAAAAAACTTTCATATTATTTTTTATACGATCCTTATTCGTAAATGTGACATTCTAAAATTTAATAACCTGAATATATATACCTAATAAGAAAAAAAAACTGTAAATTAAATTAAACATTTCATATTTAGGTGGAATTTTTCTTTTTCTTTTCAGTGTTTTTTTTTGCACACGACGAAATTACGATTTTAACTTTCATTTTATTTCCCTTCACACACAGCTTCATACAAATAAATGTGCGAATAAAATTTATGTATTCATTCATGGAAAAGTATGTTTCCGGTCAACTGTATAGGTGGAGATAAATGTTATTACCTTCATTTACCCTTTGCACGAATATCTGAGGATTCTTGGCACACATTTTCCTCGAGAAAAGCTTATCGCACTTGAGTCGAATATGAAAATAGGAATTGTTTTAGCCCTTCTTGGAATACAAAAGAGGTGTGCTACAGATCAAATATATAGATATAGCGAATTCTTAATTTGCATTTCAATGATGAGTTATATTTATATTTATATATATAGAGAGAGAGTGAGAAAGCTCTGTTAATATTTGAGTGAAGTTTTTGTAAATATTTCATTCAATCCAATATTTCACTTTTGCATTTTAATTATTATTGAGGTCGTTAAAAATTCAAGCTGGGTTATTATATTTTTTTGCCTGTCGCTGTGAAAATATTATTTTAATTTATAGGATTATGTGGAATTAATTATTTAGTATTTTTTTTCTTCTCTTTGTAAATTAAATTATGAATATTGCAGTCTGATAATTATTTAGAATAGATATAATGAAGAGGTAATTTTATTTGAATATTTCTTTTATATTTAATAATATAAATATTTTTGACTATTTCGTATGTTTGGAATTAGGAGAAAGTGTAGCTAATAATTAACATTCAGTATAAGTAATAAATTTTTACAATTTTCCAAGTAGTCGAATTTTAGAATTTTAACTTTTTAATCATAAATAAATTTTTATATTTACAAATCATTAGTGGATGTCAATTTTAGATAAGAAAGTATTCTCTATCTTCTATTGGCTTATTGTCAGTAGTAAAAGTCAGATCAGTCAGACAACGCAATAAATTCATATAATTTTAGTGGCAGTAGTAAAAGTTACTTATAGTCAGACAAGGCGTTATAAATTTAATTGTTTCTTGTCACAGTAGTAGAGAGTCGTTTTCAGTCAGACATAATTTCTCCTTGCAATAAAAAATATTTCTTGATTCTTTGAAATTTTAACGGATTTTGTTATCAGTAGTAGTAAAAATCAACTACAGTCGGACAATATGTTATAATATTTATATTTATTTAAATTTTTCTAAATTATTTTTGCACTGCAAAAGTTTTTACATTTTATTACTTTTTTTTATTAGTAATTTTATGTTTATTATTATTATTCGTTGTAATATTTTTTTTACCATCTGGTATTTAAATATTTACAGGATAAATACACCTTTATTGAGATGCTTACGAGTTATTACTTTCTGGTTTTAATTTTCCAAAAGCTTTCCCAGCTGAATAATGCAGTTGAAATTTTTGTTTTATTCTCTGTAAATTGAAACAAATTTTAAACAGAAATTGTTTTTTTTTCTCCCCGTTTTCCAATATTTCATGAAAATACAAATACAAAACGAAATTAATGTTCGAGAAATGAAAATTTAATAAAAATGTTCATATTTTTTGGAACAAAATAATTTTTTAATATTAATTTCGGAAATCAAGATTTATTACTATGTGAATTATTTATATAACTTGGTGAATTAATTTGTATTTTCTGAATTAATAATGAATCGTTTGGAATTTTAATTCTCTCGAATATTGGTGAATTATTTTTGTCAAAAAAAAAAATGTTTCTCTAAAAGCAAAATTGTCAAGAAGGAAATTTATTCTCTTGGGAGTGAAATAGCCTTTTTCACATATATTCTGCGAATTGATTTTTAGTCTTTTGAAAGGAGGAAGAGTTTCGACTTTTTATTTTTTGAATGAAGAATACACTTCCTGTGAAAAGATGGTACATTATTAAACAGTACTTCCTCGCCTTCTTTATTCTACCTATGAACGAATTTTTTTTTCCCCCTTTAGTTTGAAATCTTATTGTTGTCGAAGAGAATCGTTTCATTTCTTTTGTACATATAGTCTAAAGTCAATATTAAAATAGAACCAAACAATTTTCTTTGCACTTTAATCAAAAAAATGGGAGATTATTTTCTAAAGTATTTCAAATTATATATCTTGAATAAATTTTAATGTTTTTTTTTTGTTAAATTAATTTTACTTTTCGCCATTTATCACTTAGAGTTTTTTTTCTCCCTCTGTTAATAAATTGAAACCTCTTTTAGATGAATGGAAAAGTTATGATAAATTTTTTCTTTCAGTTTATTTTACATTGATGAAGGGTAAATTTTTTTTTTTCATCTTTTTTTGCAAATTTAGTTTTCAATTTTATTTTTATTTGAAATAAAGTCTTTCTTTAATATTTGAAACGAGGTTAAATGCATCTTCTTCAACTGCTGAATAATCCATCAGGATATGCGCATCTTCGTTAAGGAGAATATTTTTATTGATTTTATTTATTATTCAAACTTTTATTCAGCTACGGGGAACTGCATACAAATTATTTCTTAAATATTGCATTCAAGACTGCTGGATATTAAAAATATAAAATTTCCTACTTTTTAAAAGTGTCTCTTCTTAATTAAGAGGTCGTTTATAAATTATTGAAAAGGTATATTTTTTCGTTTTTATTTCCCCTGCAAATTGCAGTTCTGATTAAGAGTTATTTCTGTGTGTTGTAATTAAAATTAGGTGCACTTTAGCTGATGCAGACGAAATATTCTTTTACCAAACATTTTTATCAAAATTGATTGTGTTGTCTGACTAAAAAATGATCTTTACTACCCAGCTGAAAAAGTTCTATAGAATTTCACTAGAATCATTCTATAGAATCGTTCTATATGAATTCTAGTGAATATTCTATAGAATTTCACTAGAATGATTCTATAGAATTTCTACATAAACACTATTAAATTTTAGTGATTTTTAATTAGAAAGACTTTAAATTTGTGAAATAATATTTTTCAAAAAATTTTAGGCCAAAATAATTGTTTATATCCTTTAAATATATAAAATTCATTGAACTTTGCAACCATACATAACTATAATGTTAAAAAAATTATTTCACGAAATTTATATTCCTTCTAATTAAAAACCACTAAAATTTAGTAAAATTCACGTAGAAATTCTATAGAATCATTCTATTGAAATTCTATAGAATATTCTCTAGAATTCTTGAAGTCGCAGAAAAAAAAATTTTTTATTTTCTGTTGATTGTCGGCTGTGGTTACTTTTTAGAAAAAACGAGAGTAGTTGCTTAGTGACCAAATTCAATTCTTGAAGTATCAGAAAAAAATAATTTTTCATTTTCTGCTGATTGTCGGCTGTGGTTACTTTTTAGAAAAAACGAGAGTAGTTGCTCAGTGACCAACAATTAATTCTTGAAGTCGCAGAAAAAAAAATTTTTTATTTTCTGCTGATTGTCGGCTGTGGTTACTTTTTAGAAAAAACGAGAGTAGTTGCTTAGTGACCAAATTCAATTCTTGAAGTATCAGAAAAAAATAATTTTTCATTTTCTGCTGATTGTCGGCTGTGGTTACTTTTTAGAAAAAACGAGAGTAGTTGCTTAGTGACCAACAATCAATTCTTGAAGTATCAGAAAAAAATAATTTTTCATTTTCTGCTGATTGTCGGCTGTGGTTACTTTTTAGAAAAAACGAGAGTAGTTGCTCAGTGACCAACAATTAATTCTTGAAGTCGCAGAAAAAAAAATTTTTTATTTTCTGCTGATTGTCGGCTGTGGTTACTTTTTAGAAAAAACGAGAGTAGTTGCTCAGTGACCAACAATTAATTCTTGAAGTCGCAGAAAAAAAATTTTTTTATTTTCTGCTGATTGTCGGCTGTGGTTATTTTTTAGAAAAAACGAGAGTAGTTGCTTAGTGACCAAATTCAATTCTTGAAGTATCAGAAAAAAATAATTTTTCATTTTCTGCTGATTGTCGGCTGTGGTTACTTTTTAGAAAAAAACGAGAGTAGTTTTTTAGAAAAAACGAGAGTAGTTGATTAGAGACCAAATTCAATTCTTGAAGTATCAGAAAAAAATAATTTTTCATTTTCTGCTGATTGTCGGCTGTGGTTACTTTTTAGAAAAAACGAGAGTAGATGCTCAGTGACCAACAATTAATTCTTGAAGTCGCAGAAAAAAAAATTTTTTATTTTCTGCTGATTGTCGGCTGTGGTTACTTTTTAGAAAAAACGAGAGTAGATGCTTAGTGATCAACTATCAATTCTTGAAGTATCAGAAAAAAATAATTTTTCATTTTCTGCTGATTGTCGGCTGTGGTTATTTTTAAAAAAAAACGAGAGTAGTTGCTCAGTGACCAACAATTAATTCTTGAAGTCGCAGAAAAAAAATTTTTTTATTTTCTGCTGATTGTCGGCTGTGGTTACTTTTTAGAAAAAACGAGAGTAGTTGCTTAGTGACCAAATTCAATTCTTGAAGTATCAGAAAAAAATAATTTTTCATTTTCTGCTGATTGTCGGCTGTGGTTATTTTAAAAAAAAACGAGAGTAGTTGCTCAGTGACCAACAATTAATTCTTGAAGTCGCAGAAAAAAAATTTTTTTATTTTCTGCTGATTGTCGGCTGTGGTTATTTTTTAGAAAAAACGAGAGTAGTTGCTTAGTGACCAAATTCAATTCTTGAAGTATCAGAAAAAATTAATTTTTCATTTTCTGCTGATTGTCGGCTGTGGTTACTTTTTAGAAAAAACGAGAGTAGTTGCTTAGTGACCAAATTCAATTCTTGAAGAAAAAAAATAATTTTTTCATTTTCTGCTGATTGTCGGCTGTGGTTACTTTTTAGAAAAAACGAGAGTAGTTGCTCAGTGACCAACAATTAATTCTTGAAGTCGCAGAAAAAAAAATTTTTTATTTTCTGCTGATTGTCGGCTGTGGTTATTTTTTAGAAAAAACGAGAGTAGTTGCTTAGTGACCAAATTCAATTCTTGAAGTATCAGAAAAAAATAATTTTTCATTTTCTGCTGATTGTCGGCTGTGGTTACTTTTTAGAAAAAACGAGAGTAGTTGCTCAGTGACCAACAATTAATTCTTGAAGTCGCAGAAAAAAAAATTTTTTATTTTCTGCTGATTGTCGGCTGTGGTTACTTTTTAGAAAAAACGAGAGTAGTTGCTTAGTGATCAAATTCAATTGTTGAAGTCGCAGAAAAAAATAATTTTTCATTTTGTGCTGATTGTCGGCTGTGGTTACTTTTTAGAAAAAAGGAGAGTAGATGCTCAACTTTTTAGAAAAAACGAGAGTAGTTGCTCAGTGACCAACAATTAATTCTTGAAGTCGCAGAAAAAAAAATTTTTTATTTTCTGCTGATTGTCGGCTGTGGTTACTTTTTAGAAAAAACGAGTTTAGTTGCTCAGTGACCAAATTCAATTCTTGAAGTATCAGAAAAAAATAATTTTTCATTTTCTGCTGATTGTCGGCTGTAGTTACTTTTTAGAAAAAACGAGAGTAGTTGCTTAGTGACCAACAATCAATTCTTGAAGTATCAGAAAAAAATAATTTTTCATTTTCTGCTGATTGTCGGCTGTGGTTACTTTTTAGAAAAAACGAGAGTAGTTGCTCAGTGACCAACAATTAATTCTTGAAGTCGCAGAAAAAAAAATTTTTTATTTTCTGCTGATTGTCGGCTGTGGTTACTTTTTAGAAAAAACGAGAGTAGATGCTTAGTGATCAACTATCAATTCTTGAAGTATCAGAAAAAAATAATTTTTCATTTTCTGCTGATTGTCGGCTGTGGTTACTTTTTAGAAAAAAACGAGTAGTTGCTGCTTAGTGACCAACAATTAATTCTTGAAGTCGCAGAAAAAAAAATTTTTTTATTTTCTGCTGATTGTCGGCTGTGGTTATTTTTAAAAAAAAAACGAGAGTAGTTGCTCAGTGACCAACAATTAATTCTTGAAGTCGCAGAAAAAAATTTTTTTATTTTCTGCTGATTGTCGGCTGTGGTTATTGTTTAGAAAAAACGAGAGTAGTTGCTTAGTGACCAAATTCAATTCTTGAAGTATCAGAAAAAAATAATTTTTCATTTTCTGCTGATTGTCGGCTGTGGTTACTTTTTAGAAAAAACGAGAGTAGTTGCTCAGTGACCAACAATTAATTCTTGAAGTCGCAGAAAAAAAATTTTTTTATTTTCTACTGATTGTCGGCTGTGGTAACTTTTTAGTAAAAACGAGTTTAGTTGCTCAGTGACCAAATTCAATTCTTGAAGTATCAGAAAAAAATAATTTTTCATTTTCTGCTGATTGTCGGCTGTAGTTACTTTTTAGAAAAAACGAGAGTAGTTGCTTAGTGACCAACAATCAATTCTTGAAGTATCAGAAAAAAATAATTTTTCATTTTCTGCTGATTGTCGGCTGTGGTTACTTTTTAGAAAAAACGAGAGTAGATGCTTAGTGATCAACTATCAATTCTTGAAGTATCAGAAAAAAATAATTTTTCATTTTCTGCTGATTGTCGGCTGTGGTTATTTTTAGAAAAAACGAGAGTAGTTGCTCAGTGACCAACAATTAATTCTTGAAGTCGCAGAAAAAAAAATTTTTTATTTTCTGCTGATTGTCGGCTGTGGTTACTTTTTAGAAAAAACGAGAGTAGATGCTTTGTGATCAACTATCAATTCTTGAAGTATCAGAAAAAAATAATTTTTCATTTTCTGCTGATTGTCGGCTGTGGTTACTTTTTAGAAAAAACGAGAGTAGATGCTTAGTGATCAACTATCAATTCTTGAAGTATCAGAAAAAAATAATTTTTCATTTTCTGCTGATTGTCGGCTGTGGTTACTTTTTAGAAAAAACGAGAGTAGTTGCTCAGTGACCAACAATTAATTCTTGAAGTCGCAGAAAAAAAAATTTTTTATTTTCTGCTGATTGTCGGCTGTGGTTACTTTTTAGAAAAAACGAGAGTAGTTGCTCAGTGACCAACAATTAATTCTTGAAGTCGCAGAAAAAAAAATTTTTTATTTTCTGCTGATTGTCGGCTGTGGTTACTTTTTAGAAAAAACGAGAGTAGTTGCTCAGTGACCAAATTCAATTCTTGAAGTATCAGAAAAAAATAATTTTTCATTTTCTGCTGATTGTCGGCTGTGGTTACTTTTTAGAAAAAACGAGAGTAGTTGCTCAGTGACCAACAATTAATTCTTGAAGTCGCAGAAAAAAAATTTTTTTATTTTCTGCTGATTGTCGGCTGTGGTTACTTTTTAGAAAAAACGAGAGTAGTTGCTTAGTGACCAAATTCAATTCTTGAAGTATCAGAAAAAAATAATTTTTTATTTTCTGCTGATTGTCGGCTGTGGTTACTTTTTAGAAAAAACGAGAGTAGTTGCTTAGTGACCAAATTCAATTCTTGAAGTATCAGAAAAAAATAATTTTTCATTTTCTGCTGATTGTCGGCTGTGGTTACTTTTTAGAAAAAACGAGAGTAGTTGCTTAGTGACCAACAATTAATTCTTGAAGTCGCAGAAAAAAAAATTTTTTATTTTCTGCTGATTGTCGGCTGTGGTTACTTTTTAGAAAAAACGAGAGTAGTTGCTCAGTGACCAACAATTAATTCTTGAAGTCGCAGAAAAAAAAATTTTTTATTTTCTGCTGATTGTCGGCTGTGGTTACTTTTTAGAAAAAACGAGAGTAGATGCTTAGTGATCAACTATCAATTCTTGAAGTATCAGAAAAAAATAATTTTTCATTTTCTGCTGATTGTCGGCTGTGGTTACTTTTTAGAAAAAACGAGAGTAGTTGCTCAGTGACCAACAATTAATTCTTGAAGTCGCAGAAAAAATAATTTTTCATTTTCTGCTGATTGTCGGCTGTGGTTACTTTTTAGAAAAAACGAGAGTAGTTGCTCGGTGACCAACAATTAATTCTTGAAGTCGCAGAAAAAAAATTTTTTTATTTTCTGCTGATTGTCGGCTGTGGTTATTTTTTAGAAAAAACGAGAGTAGTTGCTTAGTGACCAAATTCAATTCTTGAAGTATCAGAAAAAAATAATTTTTCATTTTCTGCTGATTGTCGGCTGTGGTTACTTTTTAGAAAAAACGAGAGTAGTTGCTCAGTGACCAACAATTAATTCTTGAAGTCGCAGAAAAAAAATTTTTTTATTTTCTACTGATTGTCGGCTGTGGTTACTTTTTAGAAAAAACGAGTTTAGTTGCTCAGTGACCAAATTCAATTCTTGAAGTATCAGAAAAAAATAATTTTTCATTTTCTGCTGATTGTCGGCTGTAGTTACTTTTTAGAAAAAAACGAGAGTAGATGCTTAGTGATCAACTATCAATTCTTTAAGTATAATAAAAAAATAATTTTTCATTTTCTGCTGATTGTCGGCTGTGGTTATTTTTAGAAAAAACGAGAGTAGTTGCTCAGTGACCAACAATTAATTCTTGAAGTCGCAGAAAAAAAAATTTTTTATTTTCTGCTGATTGTCGGCTGTGGTTACTTTTTAGAAAAAACGAGAGTAGATGCTTAGTGATCAACTATCAATTCTTGAAGTATCAGAAAAAAATAATTTTTCATTTTCTGCTGATTGTCGGCTGTGGTTACTTTTTAGAAAAAACGAGAGTAGTTGCTCAGTGACCAAATTCAATTCTTGAAGTATCAGAAAAAAATAATTTTTCATTTTCTGCTGATTGTCGGCTGTAGTTACTTTTTAGAAAAAACGAGAGTAGTTGCTTAGTGACCAACAATCAATTCTTGAAGTATCAGAAAAAAATAATTTTTCATTTTCTGCTGAATGTCGGCTGTGGTTACTTTTTAGAAATAACGAGAGTAGTTGCTTAGTGACCAACAATCAATTCTTGAAGTATCAGAAAAAAATAATTTTTCATTTTCTGCTGATTGTCGGCTGTGGTTACTTTTTAGAAAAAACGAGAGTAGTTGCTCAGTGACCAACAATTAATTCTTGAAGTCGCAGAAAAAAAAATTTTTTATTTTCTGCTGATTGTCGGCTGTGGTTACTTTTTAGAAAAAACGAGAGTAGTTGCTTAGTGACCAAATTCAATTCTTGAAGTATCAGAAAAAAATAATTTTTCATTTTCTGCTGATTGTCGGCTGTGGTTACTTTTTAGAAAAAACGAGAGTAGTTGCTTAGTGACCAACAATCAATTCTTGAAGTATCAGAAAAAAATAATTTTTCATTTTCTGCTGATTGTCGGCTGTGGTTACTTTTTAGAAAAAACGAGAGTAGTTGCTCAGTGACCAACAATTAATTCTTGAAGTCGCAGAAAAAAAAATTTTTTATTTTCTGCTGATTGTCGGCTGTGGTTACTTTTTAGAAAAAACGAGAGTAGTTGCTCAGTGACCAAATTCAATTCTTGAAGTATCAGAAAAAAATAATTTTTCATTTTCTGCTGATTGTCGGCTGTGGTTACTTTTTAGAAAAAACGAGAGTAGTTGCTTAGTGACCAAATTCAATTCTTGAAGTATCAGAAAAAAATAATTTTTCATTTTCTGCTGATTGTCGGCTGTGGTTACTTTTTAGAAAAAACGAGAGTAGTTGCTTAGTGACCAACAATTAATTCTTGAAGTCGCAGAAAAAAAATTTTTTTATTTTCTGCTGATTGTCGGCTGTGGTTACTTTTTAGAAAAAACGAGAGTAGTTGCTCAGTGACCAACAATTAATTCTTGAAGTCGCAGAAAAAAAATTTTTTTATTTTCTGCTGATTGTCGGCTGTGGTTACTTTTTAGAAAAAACGAGAGTAGTTGCTTAGTGACCAACAATCAATTCTTGAAGTTGCAGAAACCGTTTTATTAAATTTTCCCCTAATAATGCAATTATTTTCGTATAAATAATTAAATTCTTCTTTGTAATTCAAAAAGTTTTGAAAATTTTAATAACATTTTTAACAACTATTCAATTATTTTTATAAATAATAATATTCATTCCAGGATATCAGTTATTTTTAATACAATTTTACAAGAATGACTTATGAAATGTAATGATTCTTAAAAATTTAATTTCAATTACCCTAAGAAATAAATTATTTAAATAATTTTTTTTTAATTCTTTGGATACATTCAATTTTTTTTTAAATGTCAACATTTTTTACTGAAATTCAATTCTTTTTAAACCATTTTAATGAAATTTTCTTTAATAATTCAATTATTTTCCTATAAATAATAAAATTCTTCTTAGGAATTCAATTAGTTTTAAAAATGTTAGTAACATTTTGAACAACTATTCAATTATTTCCATAAATAATTAAATTCATCGCAAGATTACAATTATTTTAAATACTACAATTTTACAGGAATTATGATCGAAAAATAATGCAAAAACATTTTTAAAAATTTGATTTCAATTCCCCGAAGAAATCAATTGCTTAAAAAATAGTTTTTTTTTAAATTCTTTGGAAGAATTCAATTAATCATAAAAATATCATAATTTTTCACAAGATTTTAATTATTTTCAAATATTTTAATAAAATTGTTTTAAAGAAATCAATTTTTTTCAGTACAATTTTAATTAAATTTTTTTGAAATAATTCAATTATTCTTTTCCTTTATATTTACGTAGAATATATCGATAATTTAAACTCTTTATTAACATAAACTTCTAACAAATGAAATGAAATTTGAAAAGAAAATATGTCGACAAAAAATATATATATGTTTTTGTTAAAAAAGTATTACGTGTGTTATTGTTTACATTTACGGAATAATTTTACTTTACTGAACGAATTTTTGTCTTGTATTTTTCACTAGGGCAGGTATAGAGGAGCAGACGAAAAAAGAGAGAAGAACAAAAACAATTCTCTGATGCTGCATATATAAAGGGATGAAATCGAAGTGTTTTTTATTGATACAGTATATAGAGACTACTCAAGTGGAGTGAATTTCAATTTCACTATTGTTTTTCTACGCATTAAAAAATAATTTTTTTTTTCGCTTTTAAGAAGAAAATATATTCCTAAATGGCTCTTTTAGAATTAATTTTAATTTGTAAATATAGATCTTTATTATTTGAATCTTTGAAATTTTTTTAATAAACCGGATATGAAATTCTTTTGGAAAATTTAACTTTTTTTGTAAAATTTGAATAAAATATTGGGTAAAGTTTACAGTATTTACCCAAAAATTTATTCATCAATTTAATGATTTTCAATAACTACTATTTTAATTTGTAAATTATAAAATAATTTTATATATATATATATATATATATATATATATATATAAATTCATAAATTTCACAAAAGAATTTAATTATTTAAAAAGAATTTTGCTCAAATTCTCCGCGAATTTTTAATTACTTTCGTATAACTAATAAAAAAATTCACACAGGAAATCAATTATTTATAAATAAATTAAAATAAATTTATTAAAAAATGTAAACTATAAGTTTACATTTTTTTTAATCTATATGTATAATATTTTTTTAGGGTAAAAAAAAGGCAAAATTTTGTCTGGAAACAAGAGAGAAATGTAATCCCCATGTTTCGAACGTACAAATAAACGAAATATTTTTTATTGAAGATATTTTAATAAATTACTAATCATAAAAAAATTCAAAAACTAAAATTTTATTCTTACAAATTCAGTAATTAATTTGTTTGAATAGTAAAGCAAAATAATTGCAATAAAAATTTAATTTTTAGAAGAAATAAATAAATTTTGTTCATTTGAACGTTCTGAACTTGAGGATCTTAGGAGAAATGAAATAAAATTTTCCTAATAACACTGTTCGTAAGCTTTTTTTTTATTCTTTTTCTTTAATATTTCGGTTGAATAAAATACATAAGTGATATTAAATAGGCAGCTAATTGATTTTTTATTTTGCGCTTTTTTTTCCTTCGCCACATACACACAAACACACAACAAATCAGATTGTATTGTGTGGATACAATTTAAATGGGCTTTTGCTGTTCCGTGTAGGGCAGTAATCCTCTTGATTCTCCCTTCTCATCTAACATAATCTCTTTCCCATCACGATGCGCCCTTTTTTTTATTGCTTCTTTACTTTTCGTGTATACACGAGTTGTTTGGTTTGTTATTTTTAAATCAGTCTGAATATATATATAAATAATATTTACTTTTCAATAAAAAAGTTTCAATGTTGCCCAAAAGACTCAAAAAGACACTTTTTTTATGTCTCTAAAGTTTTGAACGTTTAAATAAACGAATTTTCTTTTCTTTCCAATATTTTTCAATATTATTATCTTTAAATGACAATTAAAAAAAATTTAACACAAATATTAAGAAATATTATTAATATTATTAATATTATTATTATCAATTAATTTTTTTAATTTGTAAATTAATATTTTCTACAAAAATTCAAACATCAAAATAAATAATAAAAAGATTCGTTCATTTGAACGTTCAGAACTTTAGGAGTATGATTTTTTTCTCTTTAAGAAACCTTTGGAAGGGAAAAATTTCTTTGCACTTGAAAATTAAAACATTTAATTTTAAATTGAAAATACTTTCCCGATTGTTTGTTTTTTTTTATTTGGAAAATTGATTTTGTTTTCGAAATTACCAAAAAAGAAAGGGAAAAAAATATTTTTAAACCAACTAAATAATTACTTTTGCAGAATAAAATTTAATTAATTCAAGTACGAATTCTAAAATGAAAATACCTTCTTTGACATTAAATTTTTCCGTTTGAAAGAAGATACTAATTTGATAAAAATAAAGTCGTAATTAATTACAATCGAAAAGTACTTTCCTTTGAGATTTGAAAAATGTAATGATTATATTTTGATAAAGAGGAGAAAGAGTAATTTAAAGAAGTAATAAATCTCTCTTATCTACTTACTATACATGTGTAGTATCATTGAGATTTTACTTTTTGAGATAAATTTTCAAGTATATGTGAGAAATTTTTTTCTTTTTTTTTTCATATATGAAGCAGCAATTTTTGCTACTTTTGCAAAAAAGTGTTTCGTGTACAGCATTTACGATATCTTATAAAGAACTTGAAGAACCCTTTTAGTAATAAAATCTCCAAAGATCTTAATGTTGTCAATGGAAGAAAAGTACAAGAGGCATAAGCGCTCTTGGATCATATTGAAAAGTTTGCGCGAAATAAACTGAAAACGACAAAAGGGTGAACGAAAAACTTTCAAAAGCGGCTGAAACAATATTTTGTTTCAATATATCTATAAAATTTCCAGCGAAATCATAAAAAATTTTTTGTTACCCCAAGAAGACGATTTTTTTTTTTGTTTTAATTAAATTTGCCACATTTCAATTTTGGTATTTTTTTCCACTATTGTATTTTTACTCTATTTTAAATTCTTCGTCATTGGCGGATATTAATTTATTTTTGTAGTATTAATTTTTTTAATTATTAAAATAGTTACGTATTTACAATTTTATTTTTTTATTTTTAAAAAATGTTAAATGTTTATTTTTAATTTAATTCATTTATTGTACTTTTTGCAATTTTTTTTATTTGAGTGTTTACATATTAGTGTTTTAATATTTAATATTATTTAATAATATTATGTTATAAGAAAATATTATTATAACCAAAGAAATTTTAAATTAATGTTTAGAAGTTTAATTTCAAAAAATTAAAATAAATAAACTTATAATAGTTAATAACTTAATATTTTAATTTTTGTGTTTTTTAAAGTTATTTATTAATTTAATTTGTCAATGATTGCATGTTTAAATATTTGAATAATTTATTGTTGATTCATTTAAATATTTCTACTATTATTATTTTATCGAGTTGTTTATTTTTTTATTAATATTCATAATATTTATTTTCTTAATTTTTCATTTATATAAATGCTCTTTTTCAGTTTAATATTTATTTCATTATATATTAATTTACTTAATTATTAATCGACTTTAACGTTTGTTTACTTCAATATTTGTACATTGTAGACCAAAGAGCTTTTGGTCCATTAATATTACATTAAATAAATAAATACTTGTGTGAATATTTCAAGATTTATTTATTCGAATTCATAAAAATTTAATTAAAAATATTAAATATGAAAATATTTCAAGAAAAGTATTAAACATGTCAAAAATAAAAATATTAAATACGTAAATATTTAAATAAATGAACATTAAAAAAATTTACAAACATTTAAATCAATTTTCTTCACAAACATTTTTTAGAACATATTTATTTTCATTTTTCAAAATTGATTTGAAATTGAAAAGAAACATAAAATTACTTTGGTTATGATAATATTTTCTTATTGTATTCTTTGTTTCAAAATTTCGTTACATTATTATTTTTCCGCGAGTGTGAACTTGACGCTCGTGTTTCAAAATTGATTTAAAACTCGATTATTTCGTTATTATCATATATATATAATTGTATTAAAATTCCTATATTTACCACACTAACTTGTTTAATTAAATAACGAACTAATTAAATTTAAATTACGAAATATGAAATTGTGTCAAAACAAGGAGATGAGGAGAAATGCGAATATAGTGTGTGTTTGTGACTCGTTACAAAATGTGTCAAACTATTATATTGATAATTGTCTTGACTGGCAATTCAAAGTTTCTATCCTTAATCGTAAAGATAAAGTAGATGTATATATATAGTGTTGAGATGAATTTGCTGTCAATTATGTTGATATGTAATTGTTTTCTATCTCCTGCTTGAAATTTCACTTGAAATTAGGCATACCTGCACTAAATTATTGATTAAGCATGACATTATGACAATGACGCTGATTATTATTAATTGTACATGCTTCAACGCTTAACAAACGTCAGGGGACACTCACCCAAAGTGACGGATATATATCATTATTAGAAAATCATTATTTTCCTTGTTAAAAGCAATATTTGTTTACAAATAACAAATCACTTGTGGAAAACAATAGTTTTCTCTCTTTTGTTTATTATTTAAAAAAAAATATTGTTTCGTTCTCTTATTTTTACGTTTGAAAAATATTTTTCTCTTCTTTTTACTTTTGAAGAATATTTTTCTCTTATTTTTACTTCTGGAAAATATTTTTCTCTTTTTTTCACTTTTGAAAAATAGTTTTTGATATTTTTTTATTGATTAAAACTAAAAAGTATTTATCCCTTTTTTTACTTTTGAAAAATATTTATCACTATTTTTTTAGTTTTGTAAAATATTTTTCTCTTCTTTTTAGTTTTGAAAAATATTTTTCTCTTTTTTTCACTTTTGAAAAATAGTTTTCGCAATTTTTTTCTTACTGCTAAAAACTAAAAAGTATTTATCGCTATTTTTTTACTACTGAAAAATATTTATCCCTATTTTTTTCTTCTGAAAAATATTTATCTTTTTTTCTCACATCTGAAAATTGTATTTTACCTATTTTTTTCTTTATGAAAAATATTTATTGCTTTTTTTTACTTTCAAAAAAAAAAATTGACTTCTTTATTTTTCTACTTTTAAATTGAAAATCTCATTTGGTTCATGTGGCTAAAGTGTTGAACGTTTTGAATTTCAAATGAACGAAAATTTTTATCCTAAGTGTTTTTGAAAATTACTTTCCAAGAAAGAAAAATAAGCGAAATTAAATAATATTTAGCTTAGAATGAATTTGTTTTAATTTAAAAAACAATTTTTTTTTGTAATGAAATATGTATCTACAAATTGGAAGAAGTAAAAAAATATTGTCATTCATTTGAACGTTCGAAACTTGAGGAATATTTCAGTTCTCTTTGTTGGAAAAATGATACTTTACATTTTTTCCATTCTCATGTTTTTCTTCAATTATTTACTTATTTTCTAACGGGAAATTATTTTGGTAAAATTGTTTTTTACAAATATTGTTTTTAAATTCACACTGTTAATTAATTTCTCTCTTGGAAAAATGCTTGAACGTTTTTTCGCCCTTTGTTAAAATTAAATATTATTAACTAATTAATTAAAAACTATACAAATCACCAGAAATACATATGAATTACAAATAATTCACTTTTTGGAAAATATTTTCATTTTGCATTTTTTTATCCATTTATTTCATTACTTTTTATTTTTATTCATATATTTTTTGGAAATTGTATTAAAAAAATGGAAATTATTTATTTTTTATGCGGAAAATATTTTGAGTGAAATTATTTAAAAATTACTGGACAATGTTTTTCAATAATTTTGCATTAAAATGATGATTTTAATTTCATCGTGAGAGAATTTTCCATTTACAGAGAAATTATATAATACACGTTATATAAAGAGTGAAATAATAATAATTATTATTTTTCAGTGGAAAATTTATTTTTCACCGCTATATATGATTGACGCGTTATTTGAAACTTTTAAAGGGAGATTTATTTCCACACTGTGAGTGTTGTAATTAAACGATTTATGTTATCCGCTGAAAATATATGTATAGATATATTTTTATATTGATATTATGCTTGTTATCTCACTTTTAATAAATCGTTATAAGCAAAAGAATGCAGTAGTTAAAAATGCATTCCTAAAAATATCGTAAACCGTACGTATATAAAATAAGGGAAATAAAAGAGGCCTTTAAGTTTCAATCAATATTCAAACTGCCACTTAAAATAAGATTACGAGAAAAAGAAGTAATTTACATCGTTATTTTGAGAATATTTCACGTAAACACACACAGAAGTGAATTCTTTTTTATGTATTTCATTAATTAATTAATTTTTTATTTGATAATGAAAATGTAAAACATTTTTGTTGGATAACATTTTTCTGTAGTCAATTTATTTATGCACAAAGCAGGTAATTATTTTTTGTCGAATAAAATTTTTCGCTATTTTATTAATGAATTTCTTTATTTATTTAATAACCAAGAAAGAAATTATTTCTTTGTCGAATAATTTTTTTTTATATTTAATTAATTTATTCATTTGTTAAACAAAATATAATTTTTATGACTAATAGCATTTTTTCTGTATTTTATTTATTAAGTAATTAGTTTGTTTATTTATTAACTAATTAAATTGTTTATTTACTAACTAAGAAGTTGTTTATTTTTCACATTTAGTATTTATAATTTATTAATTATTTATTATTATTATTATTATTATTATTTATTTATTTCACATTTTATTTTTTATTATTTTTAATTTATTGTTTCATTTTTTTATCAAACAAATTTTTTATTTTTCTATTTTTCCAACTACTTAATTAATTAATAAATTTATTTATTCATTTATTTATTTATTTCCTAACCAAGAAGAGAATTTTTTTTAAACAAATTTCTTCTTTATTTAGTGAATTAAATTATTTATTTACATTTGTTTCAAGTGTAAACGACCTCTACTTGTTTATTTGTTTGTTTAATTAATCTTTCCTCTTTCTGACACTGCGTGGGAAAATATAATCACCATTTTCCTTTGATACGAATCGAATAAATGAAGAATAGAGGGGGAGAAGTATTTTTTGTGAATTACTTCTGAAATAAAAAGCATTTATTATCAAAGGCACTTTCCTGCATTTCGCAGATGCTGCCACAATATTTCTATTGTCTACTTCTTTTTGTGCTTTTAAGTTACAATTTTTTTTCTACCACTGTACATATGTGGCTGGAAGTTTCTTATATCAAAATTTTTCTCCATATTTAGTTCCTAAAACGATATTTCATCCAGTAAATGACAAAGTTTTTTTTTCGTTTTTTTCACATACACACACAATTACAAACATAGAGTGGACAAAGATTTTCTTATTTTAGGAACATTTATATTCTCTATATTTTTCGTCTATGACAATATTTCATTTAATCCTCGACTTCTACAAATTTAACGACTATTTGAAAAAAGTGTTTTATTTATTATATTTGGTGTGACCTGTATACGTGATTAATAATGATAATTATTTTCTAGGAAAAATTCCACTGCAAAATGCGAAGGAAAAAAGTAGATTTATGAGAAAATTATTTTTTTTCAGGTAATAATTTTTTTTTTAAATTAAATAAATTAATTTAGAGAAAAGATATTTTTGAAAAAGTGGAAAAACATGGTAGTGAAGAAAAGAGGGAATAACTTTAAAAGGAAATGCTTATGAGGTACTCTTGGAAAATGGTTATTTGATTGTTTATTTACGATTTTGAAATTATTTCCCCGATGTTTTTTTTTGTAAACCTATACGACGATTGATTGGTTATAAAATTTATTTCTACTATTGTTTTTACTTCCTTTGGAAGTGGCTTTATAGTGTTTGAATTACGAGAAGGTCTAATAGTTCGGAAAAGTGCAGAAAAAATTGTGTGAATTTTTTTTTGTTTTGAAAGAAAAATAAAAAAATTGGTCAAAGAAAATATAAAACGTACCAAAAATACAAAATTATTTTATAATTTGTATAAAATCATAAATTCACATTAATTTGTTTATATTCTATGCGAACTAAATAGTAAAAAATGGAGAAAATACTAAAAATGAAAACATTTCTTAAAACTTGAGTGAAAAAGGAAAACATAACTTTAATCCCTTTTTTGTGGCGTGAAATAATTTACCTTTGACTGCTAGAGTGCAAGAATAGAATTAAATTAATTTAAATACGCCTAGAATCTCTATGTGAGAAGATTTTTGTACTTACTCAGTTGTAGATTATATAAATATCTTTTTTTTGTCTATGAAAACGCCTTGGATTGCGAATTTTCCCAGCGTGAAAACCACAAACGTTTACGAATGACCTTTAAAAAATGTAAGACTGTCTTGGTGGTATTCAACTCGAGTCGTGTGGATTAGTGAAACGAGTTCTATGAGAAATCCTTTGTATTCATTTTGCAACCCTTTTGCCGTGAAGAGCTCTCGGTTTTCAACCGTTTCACTATTATATAAAATGAAATTCTGAACAGGTTCGCGAAAATTTCACACTATACATCCACACGGAAAAACGCAATTCCAAATATATTTTTTTTTTTTGGTAATAAAATATGAGCTTTACTTTTTTTTTATTGTTGTATTGTTTATTATTTATTTCTATGTTTATTATTCAGTTTTTATATTTATTGTTTATTTTAATGTTTATTAGTTAGTTTTTATATTTTTTATTTATTTCTATGTTTATTATTTAGTTTTTGTATTTTTTATTTATTTCTATGTTTCTTATTTATTTTTAATATTTATTATTTATTTCTAAGTTTATTATTTATTTTTAATATTTAGGGATCCTAAACTTCTGAACGTTCAAATGAACGAAATTTATTTATTTTTTCTAGAAATTAAAGTTTTATTGTAGTTATTTTGTTTCACTATCCAACAAATTAATTACTGAGTTTTTAAACGTAAAATTTTAGTTTATAAATTTTTTTATGATTAGTAATTTTTTAAAATATCTTTAATAAAAAATGTTTCCTTCATTTGAACGTTCAAAACTTGAGGATCATAATATTTATTATTTACTTCTAAATTTATTATTAATTTTTCATATATTTATTATCTAATTCTAAGTTTATTATTTTTTTTAATATTTGTTATTTATTTCTATGTTTATTATTCACTTTTATATTTATTTATTTCTATGTATTTTTTTCTATTTTTTATTAATTTTTTCATATATTTTCTTTATAAAATTGTTATAAACAAATTATGCTTATTTTCGTTGCAAAAAAAAAACAATTTTATTAAAAAAATACGATTTTGAAAAAATCACATCCAAAATTTTCTTAATTTGTCACATAGAGTTAATTTTCATAATTGTTTTTAACATTTTTTTTAAATTTTTGTTTTGTTTAAATTTAAACAATTGATTAATTTAATTTCCTATTATTTGAATATAATTTTCTATTATTTTAATTTAATTTCCTTCTAATTTAATTTAATTTCCTATTTATATATATGTATTTTTTAAAAATTCTCTTCAAATTGATTTTTTGCAGTAAAAGTTTGCTTTTCGTTTAGAAAAACATAAATTTCGCAGTACATTTTTCTGTGGCGGAATTCTTTATTTATTTTCCAGTAAATTATTATTCGAAACATGGGCTTTAAAAAAAACTAAAAAATTGTTATATACAAGTTTTAGAATATCTGCTGCTCTTTTTTTTGTGTTACGGAGGAGTGGAATTTTTTTTTTTTTTAAAGTCACTGAAGGAAATTTATTGTTTTGATAGAAATAATGGTTTTTTTTTCATTGTTATACACAATAAAAAAGAAATTGTTGTCTAACATTTATGTTTTATTAACGTCAGGTTTTGATGCTTGTTTTTTATGGTTGAGTGTGCTTAAAAATTTTGTTTTTCAAATTCGATTGTTTTGCAAGGAAAAAGAATTTTTATATTCTTATACATATATATATATATATATATATATATATATTTTTGTCCACAAGTACATAAATATTTTCCGTACGTATATGTATATTTTTTTACATATATATAAATATCTTTTTTACATATACAGATACATTTTTTTAATACACACATATGTAGGGAAAAATGGGAAATATCTACATTGAACAGTATGTAGAAGTATAATATGTTATTGGATGAGATATGTGGAGAATACCAATATTTTATTTTCTCAGATATTGGATACCATTTTTATGGCTTGAAAAAAACTATTTTCACTGAGCCTGTAAAGCTTGTAAAACATATACCCTATAGGATATGGTTTGACGAAAGAGTACAAGATTTTTTTTTTTTGTTTTTCTAAACCATTCTCTGTCAACATTAAACTTTATGTGTTTTTTTTATGACTTGCACTAAAAGCGAAATTAGTTAAAGCTTTTAACATAGCGAAATTCGGATAATTACTTTTCTTTTAATTAAAGAAAAAAAAAAATGTTTCTAAATAAACTTATTAGTATACATTTTTTATTCACATAATTTTGAAGCAGATCATATTTTTCAAAACACTTTTACTTCTCTATCTGTATGCTATTTTACCTTACTTTTGCATGTTACTTTCAAAAAAAAATTTATTTTGTTTCCATTAATTTTATTTGATTTAAAAAAATTTATTCTGTTTTAAAATTTCCAAAGGGGAGAATTTTGTTTTTCATTTTTGGCTCAGACGAAAATTACTAAATTCGTACAGTTTGCATACTTACTTCAATTTTTTTGAACGCCTTTTTTTAAGACTTTATTTTCTTATTTAAAAGAAAAAAAAATTTTAAAGAAAGTTTTTTAAAATTTTTTTATATTTTCTTTTTAAAAAATTTCTAATCTTTAGAGAATGTTGTTAATGAAAATTGGGAGAAAGGCGAGAGAAAAATACGTAATGATAAATAATTCAAATCCCCGTTGTGTATATATAAAGTTAATTAGAGAATTAATTCTGAATAATTGGAATTTATAGAGTACATGTGATTATAACATGGAAACGGGAACGAGTGTAAAGTAGATGGATTTTTAATATTTAAAGGCAATTATAAAGTTTTTGTATATTTGAGCTGTAAATATGTATATTGCTTTTTCTGTGGTAATTAAAAAAAACCGAATCGAGCAAATTTGCCTCATTTTGGATTTTAATTGTGAAATTTTTTGTTGGATTTTTCAATTTTCAATCTAATTCAAGTTTCTTGTTTATTCTATTTTTTCACTTTATTGATTTTTTATTTTTTTTTATTTTTCGAATAAAGAGGAAAATTTGTAAATCAATTATCGTTTGTCAATAATTTTGTTATTAATATTGCAATAAACAGAAATAAAATTGTGAACCAAAAATCATTTTGAAATTTGAATAAAATCGGACACATTTGTAAATAATTAATGTCAAATAAATAATGACTAAAATTATATGTAAATTTGAATTTGTGCAAATATATTGTGTTAATTGGGATTTATATTACATTAGTTAAATTTAAATTTATGGGGGGGTTTAATAATAATATTGTCTCTCTCATTTATTTATGTAATAAATCATACACACGATATTACAATGTATAAACGGTAACAAATGTGCGAAATTGAAAATTCAAAGAACAAAGAGTAGTTAAAAAATATTTATTTACTTTTTTTTTATTCACTTAAAAGGTTTTGGACATTTATTACATTTTTTTATTATTTATTTTTATTATAACAATTTATACGTATGTAGGTAGAAATGTTATTTTTATTAATTTATTATATTTCATACATAGAATATTATATTTATATATTATTTATTTAATATTTATATTAATAAAAGTAGTAGAAACAAAAAGAATAACCTAATTATTAAAAATAACGCAAAATATTCAATAAATAGTTATTGTTTCAAATGTTTATAAATTCAGTAAGTTAAATAAATGTTTAATGTTTTAAATTGTAATAATTTTCAAAGTACATTTTTTTGTACTTTTTTGACCTTTTTTTTAAATTTTCAAATAGTTATTTAAAATTTTTTTTTTTTTGAAAATAGGATAATGGTTATTCTGCTTCAAAAACTCTTCCAAGTTTTCATATAATAAAAATATATATTATTTTGTAGCGAGAGAGAGAGAGAGAGAGAGAGACTCGTAAAAATTTCTGTCTCATTATAAGCACTATAAGGTTTTATGTTGCAAAGGAAGGTAGAATTACAAGGCATTGTTACAACGTGTTTTAACTAAAAGTAAAGCGCGACAGTGTTATTTATTATATTGTATATGGAAGAAAACCTTTGAACTTTATTAGTTTATCCTTTTGAAACAAAAGTCACGGAATAAAAGAATTTTTTTTCTCAAATTCCCACTGTTTTTTTCCAATTCTATGATTGATTTCTTTATTTCAATATTCAGGGGAAATATTTTTCTACTGGATTCTTTTAAAAGAAATTTTTATTTATTTAGATATTTATTTTCTTTTTATTACTTATTTGTAATATATTTGTTTATTCATTTATTGATTATTTGTGGATGTTAATAAAAAAATTTAAGTATTAATATTTTGATAATATTAATAATATTCCCACTGTAATTGAAAAATTTGCATCAACAAAATGCAAATTTAAGAGTGTTTTCTTTTTGAATTAATATTTAAAAAAATTTTTTCTTTGAAATCCAATATTATTTTTTTTTACTAACTTTCTCTTAGGTGAATAAATTTTGTGTACAAAAAGTATTTTTTATTTTACATTCACTGCACTCTTTTCTGTGTTTAGAAATCTGTTGAATATTGATGTATATAAATTGTAAATAAGTGCTCGCGGAAATTTAAAGAGAAACAAATTTTTTTTTTCGAAAAAGGAATAAAGGTAAATATTGCTTTTAAGTATATTCGAGAAAGATTATCGATTAAACAGAAGGGAAAGAGAGTGTATATATATAATGTACATATTTGTCGTGGACTAACGTGAAGTTCCACTTTCATGGATCGAAAGAGCAAATATGGCAATTAACTTTAGATTTCGGATGAGCAAATATCTCACGTATGCATATATATATATATATATATATATATATATAGAAATATATATATATATATATATATATATATATATATATATATATATATATAGAAATATATATATATATATATATTGTACATGGAAAAACTTGGTTTTAAACATCGGCTGCATACAGTTGTCAACTATTTTCAAACAAGTGAATATAACTTAACAAAAGTAATATTTTAAAATCGTTGTCAAAAAAAGAAAACTTTTTTTTACACTCTTTTTTTTTATTAAATTCATAAAGCTTTGTTCTCGGGGTTTTTAAATATTTCATTTTTAGCGACGAAAAATAGTTATGGAAATTTTTTTTTTGCACCCGTATAATAAAATTGTCCGCAAGGTAATATTTAAATAATTGTAGGTTAAAAAAATTTGTGAGTAATTTTTGTTTTCGAATTTTTTTTTTCATTTGTTTGTTGAATGAAAAGTGTAAGAATTTTTTTCTTTCGGATATTTTCTATTTGCTTAACGAGGTTTTTTGTGTTATTCACTTTATAATTTTCTAAAATACTTTTATGATTTTGAGAAAATATTTAAAAATTATTAATCACTTTGGTCTAATGATTAATTTAATTTAAAAATTAATATTAAATTACAGGCTTCGCACTTGTCTACTAACACCTACTATTTACTACTTTTTTTAAGTTTCGCTACTATTTGGGTACTATTTTTAAATTTCGGCCACTACAAGCTACTATTTCTGTTTTTGTAGTATTTTTACTACTTTAAATTCGCTAATACTAGAAAACAAAAAACTAATCTCAAAAATTATAATCAAATTCTTTAAAACGATTCGATTATTTTCAAAAGATATTCGAAATTCAATTATTTTCAATATCTAACATTTTCATCAAATTTCGCATTTAAAATTCAATTATTTAACAAAAAATCGATCAATTTCATCCAAAATTCAATTATTTTTGTAAATAATAGAAAATTCACAAGGATTTAATTCATTCCTAATATTTATAATATTTCGAAAAAATTAATTATTTAAAACAATGTTTATAAAATTCTTATGGAAAATTCAATTATTTTCAAAAATAAACAAATTTTTTCACAGAAATTCAATTCTTTTTAAATATTTTAATAAAAGTTTTGACAATAATTCAATTACTTTCATAAATAATAAAATTCTTCTTAGGAGTTTAATTATTTAAAAATTAATCAATAAAATTCAGGGTAAAATATCAATATTGAATAAATTAAACAATTTTTTATTTTAATAAAGTTTTCCAAAAGAATTTAATTATTTAAGAAAAATTTTGATAATATTTTACACGAACATTTAATAATAAAACCTTCCGCAAGAATTAAATTATTTTTTTAAATTATAAAAAGCTTTTTAGGAATGGAATTTGTTTTATTAAATTTTAATAAAATACCAAACAAAAATTCAATTATTGGGAAATATTTTAATATAATTTTTTGTAAAATTTAATTACTTTTAAAAACTTTTCTAA
Organism: Leptopilina myrica (nomen nudum); assembly: GCA_032872475.1. Lineage (NCBI taxonomy): Eukaryota > Metazoa > Arthropoda > Insecta > Hymenoptera > Figitidae > Leptopilina > Leptopilina myrica (nomen nudum). Next base: position 9,154,020 of record CM065458.1, read on the forward strand.
ATTCAATGATTTGGAATATTTAAAAAAAATTTACATAAACAGAATTCAATTATTTAAAAATTTTGTTGTAAAAATCTTCGTAAGAATTCTATTTTTTCATGAATAATAACAATTTATCAGGAATTTAATTATTTAAATAAGAATTTGCATAAAATTAGTCCAAAGAAATTAATTATTGAAAAATATTTTTTTTATTCTTCGTAAGAATTAAATGATTTTTATAAATATTTACATTCTTCCATGAATAATAAAATTCCTTTCCTGAATTCAAATTTTTAGCATTAGGATAAGAAAGAAGTAAATATTTTTTATAAAAATTAGGAAAAAGTCGGAAAAATAAAATACAGAATAGAATTTTCGGAATTTTTATAATGTTTCTAAAACGAGTTTCTTTGGTCGTCAAGTTTAATTTTTCTATAGCTACTTTTTTGCTACCTTTTTAAAATTAATTATCGAGTCCAAAGTCTGATATTAAGAAAAATTTTACAAAAAACTGACTTTCTTTGTAAAATTTGTCTTCATTTTATTGTTCGTTTGATCAAAGTTTAAATAAAAAAAAGTACTTTAATACGTTTTAATAAGAAAAATACTTTAATATTATTTAATCAAAAAATTATATGGTACACAAGTATAAGTATATTTATATATACGTGGAAAATACTCATTGCCCAGTAGGTAATGTAATCTGGATTGTACGATTTGTTCTCGATTCATGCGTGAAACATGCCAGAATATTCTCGTTTTTACATTACAAAAAAAAAAAAATCATGAGAAAAAATATAGAAAAAAAATTGCAGGAAAAAAGAACTGCGAGAATACATAACGTGAGCGTGTTTTTATGACACGAGGGCGTTAACCAATGTGCAGAGAAAAAAAGGAGATTCAATGTCGATAGAATGATTTATGCCCTCTTCTTCGATGTTAAAACAAAGAAATAATATTAAATTTTTATGTCCGCATTCCGGACTATTTGCGCGCAACTGAAAACATTTTACAAGCTTCCAAAGACTACTATAAAGATACTATATGGTAGACTATATATAATCATGTCAACTTCTGTTCAATAACCTTTGATCTTAGGGTTTTTATTTCTTTTTTTTTTAATCTATCCTATATATTTATTTGATCGACAAAACTTCAAAGAGAATCGTAATTTTTTTCCTTCCGCAATTTCCAATGTATCGAGTGCAATTTTAGACGAAACTATTTCGTACAATATAGCATATGGTGTATGTCTCGGACTTTTTTTTTTCTTTTTTAGTCTCTAAATTTCAATTTTAATAATTGAAATTTTATCTGGAGTATAGAATTTTTTATTTAGAAAAAATGTCTTTGTCTTTGAGATAGTTTTAAATATTTGCTATTAATTTTATAGTTTTTTATAATTATAGTTATTGTTTTATAATTAGTTCATAAGACTAAAAATAGAAATAATAAAAATTATAATAATAATAATAATAAAAATAATAATAAAAATAAAAATAATAATAATAATAATAATAATATTAATAATATTAATACACTGAGAAAAAAAATATATTTGAATCAAACATAATTATCTTTGTTATACAGTCAATTAGCTTTGAATTAAATACAATAATTTTGATTCAATATATGACAAATTTGATTAAATAAAAATTATATTTAATTCAATAATAAAATATGTTTCATTCAAACATACTTTTTTTCAAGTTATCTACTAATTTTTGAATTAAATAAAATTTTCTTCTCAGTGCAATAATAGTAATTCGATTTTCGATTTATTATAATATTGAAAAGGACAAAAAATAGAAAAAATGACAAATTTATTTTATTTTTTGGAGAGTGGAATATTGTGGAGAATTAATGTTTGCGAATTTCTGTTTTCGATGTTGCAGAATGGCGAGAATGAGGGGGAGGCGCTATTGCTTGGTGCAAATTGAAAATATTGAAAGTTTTTAAAGAAAATTTGGAAGACTTAGCAAAAAAAAAAAGAAATTCAATGCGTGCGTTGATCTACTGTGGAGATTGGCGACGAAAAGCTCGGAAGTATGACGTAGTCAGAGTGACCAGGAGCGTTTGGAATGCTCCAGATTATCGGTTAGGGTCGTATGGAGGGGAAGTACGTAACAACCGACAGCACCTGGTTTTTGAACCTGACGACGATCACTACTACTCAGGACTACGACAATTTCCTCTACGGATTTCCCGGCGAACATTCTCTTTACTCTACTTCTCAGGTTCGTATTATAATGATAAAAAATTTTTTTTTTTTTATATTTTATACTTTATGCAATTTTATATTTTCTACTTTTATATTTTTCTTCTTTTTTCTGCTCTATACATTTTATATTTTAGACTTTTTGTACTCTATACTTTTTATACTTTAAATTTGTTATACTTGAAACTTTTTATACTTTATACCTTTTATATTTTATATTTTATACTTTTATATTTTATTCTTTTATATTTTGTTCTTTTATATTTTATTAATTTTATTATTCTTATTTATTTATATTTACACTTTTATATTTTATGAAGCTGAAGTCCACAACGTTTAAAAAATAATAATAAAATAATGGTACAGTATTTTTATTTTTGATTGTACATTACGTTATTTTTTAATAATTGTATCCTTAGTGACAATTAATTTCTTAAAAACTAAGGCAAATGAAAATTCGAAATGAATTTAATTTGAAAGAATTTCTTTTTTGATTTTTCGTTTTTAAAAACGTTGAGAACTTCAGGTTTCGTTATATTTTAAACTTTTATACTTCATAGAAAAAAATTTTTATTTACAACAGCAACAAGTTTCATTTTAAAAGCGAAACGTTTAGTTGTTTCAGTTAAAACTTTCGTTTGTTTAGAAAAACTTATCACTGTTCAATGTGAATTGTTTTCCGTGGCAGTTCATTTCTAAGGATCCTAAAGTTCTGAAAGTTTAAATAAACGAAATTTATTTATTTCATTCTAAAAATTAAAGTTTCATGGTAATTATTTTGCTTCACTATCCAAAAAATTAATTACTGAGTTTGTAAACGTAAAATTTTAGTTTATAAATTTTTTTATGATTAGTAATTTATTAAAATATCTTTAATACAAAATATTTCGTTCATTTTAAACGTTCAAAAATTGGGGATCATCATTTATATAATTTTTGTTCCTTCATAAAGGGAGAATTTTTTTTTTAATTATAGACGGGTGAAGTTGTTTTTATAATTTATGTATACCTTTATACACCAAATTTTCTATAAATTAATAAAATTATTTTTTAAATTTTTTTTCTTCAAATAATTGATGTTAATACTTTTGTTCGAAAAATGAGACCAAAAATAGTAAATCGCAATAATTAGAGCGCCTCTGTGTTTTTGTTGAGGAAATGATAATGTATTCAGAAAATTACATTGAATAATATATCATTAAATTATATAAAGGATTAGAAATGAGTGGAAGTTGATGATAAACTTGAATAATATTATCCTTGCTTTGCAAACCATTTTGAATAGAATATTGATGATCCTCATAGGTCCAGTTCAAAGAAAAAGAACAATAAACTCTTCACTTTTAATAACAAAGAGAAATTATGATAATTTCATAAACTGCAGTTCATGAAATTATTTTTTAGACTTGTTTATTAAACTAATAATGATTATAAGTACCTAAAAACCTAAATAAATAATAATTTACTTATTCATTAATAGGTAAATTATTATTATAAGTATAATCAATGCATTTTTTCAAATCGTAATTTTTTTTTGTTACAAGCAAATAATTATTTGTAAATATCAGCTTCAATTTAAAAATAATTTTAGATTCAAAATTTACTTACTAACATGATTAATTATTATTATTGTTTATTAATTTTATTATTTTTAAGAATTTTATTAAAATTCTTCGTAAAATTCAATTATGTTAAGAATAAATGAATAAAATCTTTCAAAAGAATTTAATCGTTCTCAAAAGTTTTTGGAAAATTGATTAACATTAAATTATTTTTATGATAAATAATAATCTTTTTATTCGCATTGTTTTTCGCATGAATTTAATTATTTTTAGTCAAATTTTTTAAAAAAATTCTTGAAAAAATTCGATTATCTGAAAAAAATTGAATTCGATTATTTCATAAAAAATATAATAATAAAATTCTAAAAAGAATTACGCTATTTTAATAAAATTTTGATAAAATCCCATAAACAAATTTTTATTCACAAAATTAGTAATTGACACGACTATTATTTAAGAAAGTTGATAGAAATTATTTATAAACAATTCAATTGCTTTCAAAATTTTCAATTAAAATTATAAAAAAGAATTCCATTATATTCTTAAGAAGTTTTGATAACATTTTTTATAAAAATTCAATTATTTTTATAAAAAAAATAAATTTCTTCGAATGAATACAATTATTTTGAATAAAATTTTGGTAAAATTTCTCATTATTAGAATTTTTAACAACAATTCATAACAAAAGCGATTATTTTGAAAACTGTAAAGCTAAATTCTCTATACAATTACTTTAAAAAATTGAAAATTTAATTACTTTGAATAATTAGTTACCACATTTTCAATAAAAATTATAAAAACATTCAATTATAAATATTAACTAACAATTGTTACTATTATTATTATTATTATAGATTAATATTATTATTATAATTATTATTATGCAGTATTTTATGAAAATAATTTTTGATACAAATATTTTTTTGGTATTAGGTAATTACAATTTCAAATTAATTTTTTTATTTAGAGTTAAATGATTGTTCTACGTAAATTTGAAAATTTTTTGTTATTGATTAATTACTGTCAAAAATAAAAAGTTTAATAATAGTAATAATAATAATAATAATGAAATTATAATATTATGTAATAAATAAGCACTGTTTATAATTGCAAACATAATTTTTATCTAAATATTGAATAAACAAATTTTTCATTTTATTCTTGTAATTTTTAACAAACTTGAAATCCACAACGTTGATCAACGAAATAAATTTATTAAATGCATTTGAGTATTATTTTTAATTTAATATTTAATCCTACAATAATTATTATCAATACAACAAACTTTTTTTTCTAAATATTTTTGTGGCGATATTACAGCGTAACCTTTAATTAATTTTCTTAGTGAACAATTTTGTTTTATCATTATTATTAAATACCATCGAGTGATAAATTCAAATCAATATTAATTTTTTTATTGATAAGCGTTGTAGACTTCGATTTAGTATTTTTAAAAACATATTTAAGTAAAAAGAATTAAATTTTTATTATTGCAATTATTTTGCTTCATTATTAAAAAAGAAATTAATTATTGAGTTTGTAAACGTAAAATTTTAGTTTTTAAATTTTTTTATAATTAGTAATTTATTAAAATATCTTGAATAAAAAATATTTCGTTCATTTGAACGTTCAAAACTTGGAGATCATTATTTTAAGCGTTTGCAAAAACTTTGAAAACAAGTATGTCTGACCAAAGCCGATAATTTTCACTTAAACGTGTTCGGAGTGAGACACGTGCGGGTTCTTGTCTAAGTGTATAATGAAAAGAGAGATTTCGTTTCAGCAAGACATAAATACTTTTTTAAAGTTTTAATTGTCGTGCCGAAAAGTCATTTTCCACACTATAAAAGAGCCCGCACATGTCTGACAAAAACGTTCTATTTTCACTTGATCCTGAACAGATATGAACAAGGATTCTCTCTCTCTCTCTCTTTTTTTCATAGTTATATATAGAAAATAATGTCGGTCGTTGTAAATAACTCGGAATTCTTTTGTTAAAATACTCTTTTATTATATTGTGAAATTTTACGGTTTCAAATAAGGAGAAAAGAAAGAGAAAGAGAGAAAGAAGGAGAAAAAAGAAAAATTTGCGTCTAACAATTTTCTATATACATATAAAAAGAATTACATAACAAGAAAAAAAATATTTGATCACAGAAATTTTCTTTTCTTATAAATATATTCCATTTGAAAATTTATTTTCCTTTTGTGATTTTTATATTCTTTATACTATCTAATGTTCTGCAGGTTTCTATATTTGATATTTTTTCAAATACATCTTTATTCTCGAATATAAATGAAAAATATAAGTACATAGAAATAAAACAACTAAAAAAAAGTAAATTATAGAAAAATATAAAAGAAAAAAATATAAACAAATAAAAAAGAAAAAAATAGGTACTCTTAAACAGAAAATTGAAAAATGAATATTTCGTAGCAAAAATTGTCTTCAATCAGACGGGAGATTGTTGTGAATTTTTTAATTTCTTTTTATGGTGAAATTTTTTTCAGTTTTAATTGTTTCCAATAGAAATAATATCTCACATCAGTGCGGGACAAAAAAAATTTACAAAATTCACAAATTTTGTGTAAATTCAGTAATAAAAGTGATTTTTAGCCAGACGTGATTTTTTGCTCGTTTCTTACGCTCGTGTTGTACTTGAATCTAAAAATAAAAAAAGAATATCGCGTTCATTTAGTTTTTTTGAAGGTTTTTCGAGTACAATATTTACATAAATTACACTTAGCTCGTAATTTTAAAATAAAAAAAAATATATAATTGCTTCTACATTGCCTTGGAGTGAAAAAGAAATATATTTTTAGAACAGAAATGTTTTCTTTACTTTTTGCCATAATTGTGTGGTAAATATTTTAATCATTATTTTCAAATTTAGTATTTAATTTTTTTTTCTTTATTATATTTAATTGTTCAGTTCTCATAAATTTATTCATATTTTTAACAGAAGTAAATAAGTAAATAAACAATTTAATTTAAGGAATAAATTTTTAGAACAGAAATGTTTTCTACATTTTTTAACATAATTGTGTGGTAAATATTTTCATTTTGTAAAATAAATTTATAAATAAATATTTAAATGATTATTTTCAAATTTAGTATTTAATTTCTTTTCTTTAATTTAATGTAATTGTTCAGTTCTTACAAATTTTTTCATATTTTTTACAAAAGTAAATAAGTAAATGAAAAATTTAATTTAGTTTTTTTCAAATTTAAATAAAAATGAACTTTTTGCTTTTGAATTAGTAAATTTTATTAATAAATAGCAATTTTTACTTATTTATTAGTAAAAACTAATTTCAACCAAAAAGTCAGACACTAATTCAAATTAGTAAACTTTTCTTTTTAAAAATTAAGAGATGAGATAAAATGAAAAATAAATAAATAAAAAAAATCGAAAAAAAATTTGTCTTATTCATTTAAAAATACACAGAACAAGTCCTTTTGTACACAATGCTAGCAGTTAATTATGAATTAATTAACAGAATAAAGAGATTCAAATTGTAAAAAATAAAAAAATTTCTAAATTTCACAGTATTTTAATTATTTAACGTTGGAAGAAGGAAAAGGGAAATTCAACATACGCCCCCCCAAGTGGCTTGTGGGCGAAAAAACGCACATAATGCATTTTAGAAAATTTAACTTGCCATGTAGATTTAAGTAGTATGATATTCCAAGAGAATTTCTCCACTTGTGTAATCCAAAGGTAATTGTAAGTTCACGTCACGTAAGGGGCTTGTCACGCTAAAGAAACGCAATCCGCCTCACGGTTCCTGTTTAACTACACACCTTTTGATAATTTTTCTCGTGAATTGTAAAAATTTACTTTTCCATTCCTGGAAACTAAATTTATTAACACTATAGGATTCCAAGATCGCAGCGATTGTGAGAATCAATGTGTGTTTTCTTTTTTTTCTGCTCTTTTAATATCCTACAAAAAAAAAGCCAAAAACAAATTAATAACATTTTTTTCACATTTGCAAATAAGATTTAAAATAATTTAAACATAATTTTTCTCATTGTTCGAATTAAAAAAAATTAGAATCGGTGAAATGGAAAAAATGTTAGTAAAGGAAATAGAAAAGTAAATAATAATAATAATAATTAATAAATAATAATTTTTTTAAATGGGTATAAAAAATTACAAGTTTTTAAATAGGAAAAATAAAATAAAAGTAAAAAACTAATTTTTTTATTTCCTTTACAAAAAAAGAGAAAAAAAATACGTCGGTGAAGTTTGCAACGTTTATGATCAACGATTGAAAGAAAAACAATATTTTCCTACGAATAAAAATAATATTTTTTCTTTACAAATATTTTCTTTTGTAAATAATTATTAAAGAAAATTAATTGTACAATTTTCTTTACAAAAATTTATAACAATTTCCTCAAAAAAATATTTTTTTCTAAAATCGTTGACTATAAACGTTGTGAACTTCACCAACGTAAAAAAATAGAAAAGAGATAAAAATTATTTATGTGCTAAGTTACATATTTATACGCTTTTTCTCAAATTTTTTCAATAATTTAACTATTAGTTGAATATTTTTACTAACTAATTATTTGTTTGTTGTATATTTTCTATTTAGTATAATTTTTTTTGCTGAATAATTCAACTCAGGAATTATTTTTTCGTTAAATAATTCAACTTAGGAATTATTTTATAGTTAAATACTTTTACTTGGGAATTTGTAGTTAATTCCATAATGTTATTAAAAATTCCTTTTTGTTGAAATATTTTACTAACGATCTATTAGTTAATTCTCTTTATCACAAACTTTTTTTTTTAGTAAACAATTTTGTAAAAAAAATTCTCAATTAGTAAAATAATTTTTACTAGCAATTCTTTATTTAAAAAAGTTACCTACTAACAATTTGTTAATAATTAAATAATTTTGGTTTTTGGTTGTTTCAAAATTCTATTAAAATTTATTAGTTACAAACTTTTTTCTCTTTGGTGAACAATTTTTTTTAAAAATTCTCTAGTAGTAAAATAATGTTTACTAGCAATTTCTAATTAGTTTACTAATTTTACCTACTAACAGTTTGTTATTAATTAAATAATTTTATTACGTAACACATTTTCGGTTGTTTAAAAAGTCTATTAAAATCTGTTTAGTAAAATATTTCTACCAACAAATTGTTTGTTAGTTTTAGTATTTTATAAACAAATTTCTTTAGTTCAATAATTTCGGTAGAAAATTAACTCATTAGTTCATTAATTTAACTAGAAAATTATCTGTAAGTTAACTAATTTGACTATAAAATTATCCTTAAGTTAACTAATTTGACTACAAAATTACCAACTAGTTCAATAATTTTAGAGACAAATTTCAATTAATTTAATGATTTTACTAACAAATTTATTATTACACTTAAATATTTTTTTACTAACAAATTTTTTATTGATTTAATAACTTTATCAAACGAATCAAACTATTAAATTTATAAATTTTTTTTTATTGTTTTTTATACTTTTTAACTAACAAAACTTTTTTTTCGCAATAAAAGAGAAAAATGCAAAAACTAAAAAGCGAGAAAAGTGAAAATAAAAGAAAAATTTCGTTGTAATGCTTGCAGGCCATCATTCTCGCTCTACTTCTTGGAATTATTGTCATAGGAACTGTAATTGGAAACATTTTGGTTTGCATTGCGGTGTGCCTCGTGAGGAAACTGCGGAGGCCTTGCAACTACCTCCTGGTGAGTTTAGCTGTCAGTGATCTCTGTGTGGCACTATTAGTAATGCCGTTGGCAGTGATCTACGAAATTCTGGGAAGTTGGCCTCTCGGATCCTTCATGTGTGATATTTGGGTCAGTTTCGATGTTCTCAGTTGCGCAGCAAGCATTTTAAATCTCTGCGCGATATCCGTTGACCGGTGAGTGCAAATAACAATTCTCTCATATTATTCACTAAACTATAATGCAAATTGTTTCATTTATTATTCTTGACGTCATTCGCCGCTCATTCATTCATTCATTCATTCATTCATTTATTGTAATCGTTCGCAGGTGCTTCACCTCAATATGATTCTTCATTGTTTCAATATTTGTCGGATTTTACAATTTTTACAATTTTCAATAATTTTACAATTTTTGATAATTTTACAATTGCTCCAGAATTTACAATTTCTACAAAATATTAAATTACTGAAAATTTTACAATTTATAGAAAGTTTAAATTTTATATATAAATTTAACAAATTCTACTACAACATTTACATTTTTTACTAAACTTTACAATTTCCACAATTTTTAATTTTAATTTATAACAATATTATTTGATTTTTTTTGTCACACGATTAATTTAAAATATAATTGGATATTTTACCTAAAATTTCAAGGGAATTCGAACTATTATGACGTCACAGTTTTCAAAAATGCTTTACACAAATTGTGACATCACAACAGTTTAAATGCCATTTATTTGTTTAAATTAATGTTTAAATCGTTAAATTGAATTTAAATGTTTCACAATGCCATTAATACTTAAAAAAAAAATTTGTTTGAATAAAAAAATTCGTTATTTTAACACTCTTGAAATTAAAGATAAAATTTATTTAAAGTGCAAAACATTTTAATTGCTTTTAGGAAAAATAATTTTTCAATACATTTAAAAATTTGAAGTAGAAAAATAAAAAAAGTGATAATAAAACTAATAATAATAAAAATAATAATAAGTATAATATTAATTAAAATAATAATAAGTACAATATTAATAAATATAAATAATAAATAATAACAATTAATAGTAACAATTTAGTAATGAATTTGAATAATTGGTTTGTTGAAGTTTTGTTTAACAAAAAAGAAATGGATAAAATATTTTTTTTATTTGCACATTTCGAAAAAAAATTATTTCATTGATTCAAGTAGAAAAATTCTTCAGCTCTCGATTTGTTAAAAGTAAAGAGACATTTCTTTCACTAAACAAAAAGAAAGTTTAATGAAATAATTTCTTTCAATTTTCAAACAAAGAAACTTTTTCCTGCATGTACTATATTACACAAAAAAAGGAATAAATTGTAAATGTTTTTTTTTTGTTACTCATTGAAATTGAGGAAAACTTTTTGCACAGTAAATACAATTAAATTTTTATTAAAGTTTTGATTCGAATTCAAGTTCGATAAAGTTTATTCCTCGGGGAAATTCAGAATGTGGTGGTATCTAAAGCCTTTCTCAGATCTGTTTTTTTAAAAGAAACTACTTCAGTTTTCAAGTTAGATTACGGGAAAAAGTATCTTTGTCACATGTTTATTTAACTTTTTTCTTTATAAGAATGCACTTACTTGAAATCCTGTTCAAGTATACTTAAAGAGTACGTTAACTTTTCTTGAATACATTTAATAGCAGGGAGTCTTTCTTACTCAATGTTTAAAGTGTTTTTTTTCATTTTTAATTCGTGCAAGGAATTATAATTTAATTTGGAATTGAAAGTATAATCAAAATTAGAGAGGGAATTTAAATTGGAGATGGAATTTGAAATTAGGAGTAGAAATTGAATTAAAATTAAATTTGGAATTAGTATTTTAATTTAGAATTAGAATTTTAATTTAGAATTAGAACTTGAATTTCGAATTTCGAATTAGAATTGAAATTAAATTTGAAAATTAAAATTAGACTTAGAATTTAAATTTAGAATTAGAATTGAAATTAAAAATAATATTTTAATTTATAATTAGATTTTAAATTAAGAATAATATTTTAATTTATAATTAGAATTTTAATTTCGACTTTAGTATTTAAAATTAATAATTTAGAACTAAAATTAAAATTAAATTTGAAAATTAAAATTAGAATTAGAATTCAAATTTTAATTTAGAATTAGAATTTTAATTTCGAATTTAGTATTTAAAATTTATAATTTAGAACTAAAATTAAAATTAAATTTGAAAATTGAAATTAGTATAACAATTTTTATTTAGAATTTAGTATTTAATTTTTGTAGTTTAGAAATAAAATTAAAATAAAATTTGGAAATTAAAATTAGAATTACAATTTCATTTCAGAATTTAGTATTTTCCGTAAAGAATCCAAAATTAAGAAATAAAATTTTTTTAAAATTATAATTAATTAGAATAAAAATTCAAATTCAAATTAGAACAAAATTAAAGTCATGAATTAGATGTAGAAGAATTTGTACTTCGAAATAAAATCGTGATTCTAGTTAAAATTAAAATTCTAATTTAACTGAGAATTTTTATTATAATTCGAATGAAAATTACAAGTAGAATTGAAACCTAAAATTTTAATCAGTATAAAAATAAAATTCTCAATAAATAATTCGTTAAGAAATAATTATATTGGAAAAAGAATTAAAAAAATACAAATTACTAAAAATTATTCTGTTGCAATATTGAAACAAGAAAATTGACTTCTTAGAGGTTTTTTTGGGCACTTTAGAAGAATTTTTTCTTAAATTTTTGAGCATTTCATTGGATTCTATGAACTGAGATGAAGTTTAAGTACTCATTAAAGGATTGTGTGCGAGAAACTAAATTTTTCAAAAACTTTCTACTGAAACTTATCTTTAGTTTCGGAAAGTTCTCTTTAGCAGTTATGGCACGTTTTAGATTAACTCTGAATCAGAAACTTATGAGAGAATTGTTGCCTGAGAATGTAGTTCCTTTAGAAAGTTTCTTTACGTCAATTGAGAGTTAAATTATAAAGTAAAATATACATATATAAATGCTCCGCTTAAATAGACAATCAAATCATACAAATGATACGAAAAGTTTTTAAGTTACATTTTCCGTAGAGAATATTTTATACGCGAAAGAATTTTTTTTCTTTGGTAAAAATTGCAGTTAAATAAAATGAATTTTTTTCTTAGTTTTAAATTTTATTTAGAAAAAGTTCTAAAAGTGGGGAATGAAATTAAAGGGAATTCGAAATTTCAAAAATAAATGTTTAGGTAAATTAAAATAAATTCAATAAATTTATTTAAAATTAGTTTTAGAAAAATTAAAATATGGAAAAGCAAACAAAAAGAAACGATTTAAAATTTTTTTTTAAATAATAAAACTAATGTCAGACTTCCAATTATTTAACAAAATTTTATTCAAATTCTTTGTAAAATGTAAATATTCACCAAAATTTTATTAAAATTCATCGAAAGAATTCAGTTATTTAAAAATTTGAAGATAAAATTCTTTATGAGAATTCTATTTTGATAAACATTTAATTATTAGGAAATGAAATTGTAAGGAATTGGAAGTTTCAAAAATAAATAATTGAATAAATTAAAATAAATGAAATAAATTTATTTCAAATTAGTTTTCGAAAAATAAAAATATGGAAAAGTAAACAAAAAGAAACGATTCTTTAAATTTTTAAATTAAACTTCTTAACGTTTAATTTAAAATTGAACTAAAAATAATTGTTTTCTACTTAAATTTAAAATTGGAAAAAATTGTTTAAAAATTGTTTTCAAAATTGTTATATTAAAAAAATTTTTATTTTTAAAATTATTTATCGAATTAAAAATCATAAAATAAGTTCAAGTTAACATTGTTTCTTATAAATGAAAAAAAAATTATCCAAATTTTTTTTCTGAATAAAGTTTTGTTTTTAATCCAATTTTTTTTATTTTAGAAATAATATTTTTTTCGTTGGAGACAGTCTAGAATTGAAAAATAAGAATACACACTGTCTCGTTTGATGCAATTGTATATTTAGCGCTATAGAAAACATGCGAATTAAATAATTATTGTGTACATTGCTATTTGGGTCAATCTTTAATTTAACTGGGCGATAAGATAATTGATCGACCGCGTTATTCATCCGATGTTTTAACAGAGTTGACTGTTGATTAATTCAAAACTCCAGGCACGTAATTGTTTGTTTCATTTACACCTTTTAACTCCAGTCATAACTCTATTCAGCCTGAAAAATCAATCATCAATAATTTTTAATCATTTTCCAATGCAATGATAGGAAATAATATTAAAAAATTTCTAGAATTTTTCATTTCAGTTCGGAAAATTTATTTGCTGAATTCTAATATCTTTTTTATATTGATCTATTCTGTACGTTTATTTTATTCTTTTATAATTTTGTATTGTAAAACTTTTATTTATAAAAGAAGATTATTATTATTATTAATATTATTTTATTTTTATTATATTATTATTTTTTATTGTAGAATTTTTATTTATAAAAGAAAATTTTTTATTATTATTAATATTATTTTATTTATTGTTATTATTTTTATCATTATTTTGAATAAAGTCATTAGAATATTAAAATTTTACAAATTCATTGAACTAAATGAAATGAATTAAACGAATAAAATTTTGAAAATATAATCACATTTCTAAAATTTGGTAATTAGAGAAAAAAAATATTCTTGCGAATAAAATTTTCATTGAGGAAGTTTATTTAATTTTTGTATTTATTTAGTAATTTTTTTTAATTTCTTTATATTTGTTGTCTACTTAAAAAAATATTTTCTGCAAAAAAAGACGAAAGGAAAAATGCAAAATAATGGAAAATAGTGGGAAAAAAATGTTTTTTATCGATTGAAACAGGTTTTTGCATTATTTATTTCGGTTTGCATTTTACTGTTTTAAATTTTCCACGAGATAGGAGAGTAAGAAGTTGATGGTTTAAATATTCTTCCCCCCAAAAACGTGCATGGAGTGTTGAATTCTATTAGAGCCACTTAGCCAACTTTCCAGGTCTTGAAGATGACCTGGAAACTAAGTTGAAAACTTAGTGTCATGGTGGAGTGCAATAAATGGCGTAACTATAAAATCTATAACTAGGTTTTTCATTTAGATATTCACCCGGATTAACAAAGTTAAAGTTTACGAAGAAACGAAGATGCGGTTGGAAGTTTATAGGTGAATCTTATTATATAGGCACTCTCTCTTTCTCTCCCTCAGCCGTGAACATTTTATGTGATAATAATTTCTCCATTCTTTTCATTTATCCACGCATTTATGTTGAAATTTTTAATTTTTACTTGCTAATAATTCTTTTTATGCAGAGCTTATTTTTTTCAAGATTTTTCTATTAATACCTATAACATTGTAGAGTTATGTTGTATTGTTATTTTAAATTTGCGAAAAGCTTAATTTTTACTATTAAAAATTTTATTGATATTGTCTAAAACTTTTTAATTGTTTCTATTTTTTTTTAAATATTTTAAATTGTAAATTTTATTTTTATATCTTTCAATTCTAAATTTCATTTTTAAATCTCTTAATTGTATATTTCATTTTTAAAATTAAATATAAGAATATTAAATGATAAATTAATTTTAGAATTTATTCTAATTTAAATTAATTAAAAATTAAAATTACAAAATTTTAAAAATTTAGGCTTTTCAAAAATTTAACTAATTCAAATTCTTCTACAATTATTTACATTTTTAACATAAATTTAAAAAAAAATTTTTAACACTGTATTTATAGAAGAATTTTAGATGAAAACATGAAAAATTCAAATTTTCAGGAAATTACAAATGCGATTGCAAAAATTTAATTATTTTCAGAAATAATAAAATTCTTCGCTGAAAATTAATTATGTTCAAAAATTTAAAAAAATTATCGTCAAAAGTTCAATTATTTTTTTAACTAATAAAATTCTTCTTAGAAATTCAATTATTTAGAAAAAAATTTTTAATAGAATTCTTTAAAAGAATTTAATTATTTTTATAAATAAAGAAAATATATAAATAAACTAATAGCAGGATTTAAATTATTTTTTTATCTGAATTTGAATCAATTCCTTAAAAGGAAAATTCTTCTTAAAAATTTGGTTAAGGATTGTTGTAAGAATTAAACTATTTTTGTAATGAATAAAATTCTTGTCAGGAATTCAATTATTTTTGTAATTAATGAAATTCTTCACAGGAATTAAATTATTTTCAAAAGTAATGAAACTCATCGGAGGATTTCAATTATTTTGAATACAACTTGATTAAAATTCTCTTAAAATTGCAATTTTTCATAAAAATTCTCATAAAATTCTTTGCAGAAATTTAATTATGTTCAAAAGAAGAAAAAAAAATTGTAATCATTTCTCAATTCAATGATTTTCAAAATAAATTTAAATAAAAATTTTAAATACTGTATTTATAGAAGAATTTTGGATGAATTTAAAATTCTCAAAAAAAATCAATTTTTTAAAATACAAAATGTTGGCAAAATTCTACACAAAGATTGAAATATTTTCATAAATAATAAAAATTACACAGGAATTCAAATGTATATAAATTTCATAGGAACTCAAATATGAACAAATTTTTTTTTAACTTTCGTTGCAGAATGTCAATTATTTAATTTTAATTTGCTTCGTGAGAAAACGTTAATTATTATTATTTTTTAATTTTTATTAAAATTCGTCGACAAAATGTAATTACATAAAAATGTTGTTGATAAAATTCTTAATGATAATTTACTTTTAAAAACATTAAATTATTTATTTTTGTAGTTAAGTAATTGAATTCTCGTAGAATTTAAAAACAAAATTAATTAAAAATTGAACATCAGTTAAAATTACAGATATTTATTGTTAATCCCTCATTCTTTTATAGCTTTAAATTTGTTTTTCAATTATTATTTTTTAAATCTAATAACTAAATATTAATACCATGATAGTATTAATTTTTTAAAATACTTTAACTTTTGGATGGTTTTGAATTAAAATTTCTGAAAATTTCAATTTTTCGTACATTTTAAAAGAACAATTCTGTAGAATTAATGTTTTTGATAAAGCTTAATTAAATTTATTTAAAATTATTTAAAATTTGTATCTTCTAATGTATGTGAAAGTGAATATTTTTTTTATAATAATGGATTTGAAAATTCTTTTCAGATGTTATTAACAATATTTGATTTAAAAAAAAGAATTTTAGTTAAACATTTTTAAAAATAATTAAATTAAAATTAGGAACATAATTTTCAAGAAGTTACAGTATCAACATTTTTATAATAATATTGTTATAAGTTGTTGAATTTGAAAAAGATTTGAACAAAATCTTTTTTTGTTGTTGAAAACTTCAATTCCTGTAGTAGAAAAATAATAAATATTAAATGTTAATTTAAAAATGAAATCGTTGAAAAAATTAAATTTTTATTATTCGATCAACTTTAATTATTATAAAACATGAAAAAATCGATCGATATATTCATGTTTTATAATGATATATTCTTATAAGTTGTTGAATTTGAAAAGGTTTTGAATTGACCAAGTTGAAGTCCACAACGTTGATCAACGAAAAAAAAATTGTTCATTTAGTAAGTTAACAAAAATAATGCATCAATATTGATACAAAAATATTTAAATAAAAAGATTGAAGTTTATATTTTAAAAATAATTGTTGTAAATTTAAATATTAAATTAAAAATAACATTTTATTGCATTAAACAAATTTTTTTCGTTGATAAACGTTGTGGACTTCAACTTCGTTTGAATTGGAATGTTTTGAAGACTTTTAATTTCTTAATATTAAACTTTTAATAATATTTATTGTAAATCAAACAATTAATTTTTATGAGTAATTCAAATTCAAAACGAAAAAAAATGTAGTTTAAGAATTTTTTTTTCTCAAAAATCCAGATTTGGAGAGTGAAAAAGAATAGCAAATTCTTGTAAAAAAATTTTCTAAACGTTTTTATTAAATAAACAAGGATAATCTAGTTTCGTGTAGAAACAATGTCTTGTCTTTGATGATACCTCGAGGGTGCTAGTTGACTAACGAACTACGTGACAATAGAGCTATAGATATTGTTCGCAGTATTATACAGGGTTGTACACAGTTGTTGTTCTTGTTGTTGTTGTCGTTGATGTTGTTCATGTGTTGAATCTTGTTGCTTTTGCTTCAAAGGTACAAGGCCATCACGAAGCCACTGGAATATGGGGTAAAGAGAACACCACGACGAATGATCGGCTGGGTTGCTCTTGTATGGTGCATGGCTGGCTGTATCAGTTTAGCTCCCTTGTTGATACTCGGAAATGAGTACAAGACTTCCGAAACTGGACGAATCGATTGTTCCGTTTGTCAAAATTCATGGTATCAATTTTATGCCACCATGTGCAGCTTTTATATTCCAACGACCGTCATGATTTATGTGAGTATTGAGCAATTTTTACTTTTTTTTCTGGAACTCAAATTTATTTCCAACTATAATTCATTTCAAAACCGAAATTTACTTCCGAGAAAAATTAATTTTAACTAAAATTGATCCACCTTGTTATATTTTTAATATTTTTCATTATTAATATTTTTTTTTATTTTAACATTCAAATTAGAACAGGGTAAATTTTACAACATTATTAATTTAGGTTTATACTTTTTCTTTGCATTTTACGAATTATTATTATTAAATTAATTAGGGATAAATTTCTTCACTTTCTATTTTTGATATTAAAAAGATTACAACAAATAAATAAAGAAACAAAGCATTTTATTAATAATTTAATAAACAAATTATTAATTCCTTTCAAAACACACTTTAATAAACAATAACTAACTTAATAGATTTCTATGAAAAAAAGTTCTTAATAAAGTGTAAAAAATAGAAAGAAACACAGAGAAAATATAATTGTTGAAATAGAACTAACAAATTTTCTTTTTTGTTATTACAAAAATTTGTGTTACCTCAACAGATTTATTGTTATTAAAAAAAATTTGAATTGTTAAGTGATCGTGATTCGGTAATCTGTTCGCAGTTTAGAGTCAGTTATTGTTTGCTTTTTTGTTTCTTAACTTTTTTTATAATTTTTCTTTTCAAATATTTTCAATTTTAAAATTAATATATTGAAAATCATCGACTTATTGCAAAAAAATTTATCAAAAAAATTCGATAATAATAGAATTCCTTCGAAAAATGTCATTAAATTCTCGTGAAGAATTTTATTCGAATTTTAAAAAATCCTAATTAAATTCTTTTTAAGAATTACTTTAATTTTTTTTAAACTAATGGAGTTACTTTAAAAATTTTGAAAGCAATTGGATTTTATAAAGAAAAATTTCATTAAAATTGTATTAAAAATAATTGAATTCTTGTGAAGAATTTTATTACTATTTATAAAAATAATTGAATTGTTCCGAAGAATTTATTAAAATTTTAGCAAATAAATAAATTTTATGTTAATATTTGAAGATTAAAATTCTTTCGAGAAATTCTATTAATAATGTTTTGAAAATAATTAAATTTCTGCTAAAGAATTTATTATTTATAAACATAAATGAATTGTTGTAAAGAATTTTACTATTTATAAAAATAATTGAAATGTTTCGTAGAATTTATTAAAATTTTTAGAAATAATTAAATTGGTATGAAGAATTTTATAGAAATAATTGAAAAAAATGAATTTTTTTATATAAATATTTTGACAATAATTGAATTATTTTTAAAGAATTTAAAATTCTTGTTGAAATAGATTATTATGGAAATTTTTGAATATACCAAATTAAATTTATTCGTGTAATTTTATTTAAATTTGATTAAAAATAATTTAATTCCTTCAAAGAATTGTAGTATTTATAAAAATAATTTAATTGTTTCGCAGAACTTATTAAAATTTTAGAAAATAAATAGAATTTTTGAAAATATTTAAAAATATTTGAATTCATCCTGCAAATAAAAGTATTGAATTCTTTCGTGAAATTTTATTAAAATTTTTAAAATATGAACAGTAATAACTAATTTTGTACTTAATAAGTGAATTTTTTAAGTTTTGACTATGAAGTAACAAAATTTTGTTTGTTGTTATTACAAATTTTTTTGTTATCTCAACAGATTTATTGTTTTTAAAAAAATTTTGAATTGTTAGGACAACAACATAAATTTGATAGTTTTCGTTTTTTCGTTACCAAGAGAAAATTTTTTTTTAAATTTACAATTTTCATTCAAATTAATTTCATCCCTCAATGAAAATGTAATACTTTCACATTCTTTAAAATTGTCATTTTAATTAAAACGTGCAAAAAACATGTAATCAAGTTTATTACAATATTTTCTTTAATTTTCGACAAAGTTAATATAATGACGAGTATAAAAGTATAATAATAAATGGATTTATAAAAAGTTTATTGAAAATTGATGCAAACAGAATTTTTCTCCATTATTAAAAAAAAAAGGGAAAAAAAATTATTTTAGATTTTCCTCCGTTGTTGCTAAGAAATAATAGTGAAAGGATATTAAAAAAAATCTTTACTTGTAATAAAAGTGTGTTAAAAAATATTTTTTCTTCTCCTAAATAGAAAGATGGGAAAATTTTTCATTTTTAATAAAATCGTTCTTTCCTCTCATATTAAATGTTGACAAAAATTTGTACACTAAACTGGAAAAAATGTTTAAAAATTAATTTTAATAAAACGCAACCGAATTATGCGCGCATCGGTAAAAATAATCCATAAGAAATGAAAAACTCGGCTAATCCGACAAAATTAAAAGTAACTTCCCATCTCTGAAAAAAAAATTCTCTCTCTCTTTCTCTCTCTCTGCTTCCAAGAGATTAACATTTTTAGATTTGAAAATTTTTTTCATTTTTTTTTATTGCAAATAGTTTAAGCAGATTTTTTGAAAAACAGTTCAATTTTTTCTGAAATAATTAATTTTTTCCAAATAATTATATTTAATTGATAATTAATTTTAGTTAGAAATTAATTTTAGTTAAGCATTAATTTTACTTGATAATAAATTTTAATTAAGGATTAATTTTACTTGATATTAATAATTTTTAATTAAGGATTAATTTTACTTGATAATAATAAATTTTAATTAAGGATTAATTTTACTTGATAATAAATTTAAATATTTTATTCATAATCATTTATTGAAATTCGGACTTAAAAAAAAAATATTTAAAAAAAGACATTTTGGTGTACATTTAAGAGTTGTAATCTAAAGAATAATAATGTCGTTTAGCATATAGTAAATGATTCATTTGGAGAAATGTTCACGTTGAATTTATTATAGAACTGGAAATTTATTGCATTCGACTCAAGAAAAAAGGACGAACCACAAATTAACGCTCGAGTAAAACCAAATGATATTTAAATGCTATTTGCATATAAATTCTATATATTTCTCCTTAAAATATTCTCTATATAAGATTCCTCGAGTCGACAAATTCAAATTCAATGAGAATCTGTTTTTAGTTATACTCTTGAAATGTTATATTCAATTCTCGACGCCAAATTCTCTCATCCTTTTGAGAATGAAATTTCCCTTTCGTTTCTGTTTAATGAAAGGTCAAGTTTGTCGTTCACTTTGTCGTGAATATTATCGCTTCGAGAAAATTTATCAGAAATCTCATGTATTTAATTTTACACTCAAAACTGTATTTTTTTATTGCACTGAAATTTTTTTTTTAATTTATTCAAATAAACGATTATACTTGTCGAATTATAAATTTACGTAATATTTATAATTGTTATAAATGTTATAATTTTTTATGTTTTTATATTTTTTATTTTGTTCTATTTTTTCTATATTTTCTATAATTACTAATAATTGTTATAGTTATTCATTATTATTTACTTTTATTTTCTATATTTTCCATAATTTTTCCACAATTATTGTAATTTTTATATTTTTTTATTTCTTTTGTTTTTATATTTTCTGTATTTTCTACAACTACTAATAATTGTTATAGTTATTTATTATTATTTACTAATTTATTTTGTTATATTTTCTATAGTTTTTTTTTACAATTATTGCAATTTTTATATTTTTCCTTTCTTTTTTTAATAAAATATTTATTAAATTGTGGAATTTTTTTTTCCAAAAGGTATACTACATGATCTTTCGGGCTGCCCGTAAAATAGTGTTAGAAGAAAGAAGGGCACAAAGTCATTTGGAGGCGCATTGTCATTTGGACATTGAACCGCCGCAAAATCTCTCTGTTCCAGTGATAACTCGTCCAAATAATTCCGATGGACAAACAACGCACACGAGTTCACCTTTGAAGCAACATAGAAGTTCCAGTGCATCGACCACGGTAAGCGACAATCAAATTTAATATTATTCTCTTTAAAATTTATAAAAAAATTTCTATCAATCAAATGAAAAATAAAAAAAAAATTTAATATTTTAAATATATTTAAATTTTTTAATTATTATTCAAATTTTTAAATTAAAATAAAATTATTTATTTTTTAATTTTTTAATTTAATTTAATTTAATTTTTTTTATTTAAATTTAAAAAAATAAAAAATCAATCAACATATGTAATAGAAACACAAGCAAAGAGAAAACAAAAAGAATAAAAATATAAGCAAAAGAAAACAAGAAAGAATAAAAATTTAAGGGTATTTGAACCATTATGACGTCAAAATTTAGGCAAAGCATGTGTTCTAATATTGTGACGTCATCATGGTTCAAATACCCTTAAGCAGAAAGAAAACAAAAAAGAATAAAAATATAATCAAAAATAAAATAGAAAAGTTAATAAAGAAATAAGAATAAATATACAAAAATAAAAATTAAATACAATAAAATAGAAATAATAAATAATAAAACAAAATAATAGATGAAAAAGAAAAACAAAAATTAACACGAAATTTCCTCTAAGTAGGGAAGACCGCGGCTACATGCAACAGCGGTAAGTTGCAAAAAAAATCCTTTTAAAAGCTTATATTGCAGTAGATACTAGATTTTTTACTTTTTCTCATTTCCCAGCCGGCTTTATTTAGTTTCATGAATTCATTTATCATTTAGAAATGTGAGTTGCTTTTAAAGAAATGTCACTTTTAGAATAAAAAAATTTATATTTGAAATAACTTAAGAATTAAAAAAAATAATGCGGAAATTAAATATGAATTAATTAAATAAACACAAATTTTTGTTAGTTTTAAAAGTAATAGGATTTTAAATTAAAAGGACATAGTTTCCTTTAAACATCGACTACTTTGAAAGATCTTAAATTTCTCAACAATTAGGATACAGTTTTTCTCAAACGTATTTTCTAAAAATATTTTTTTAAATTTTTTATTTTCTAAAAATATTTTCTCTAATTTTTTATTTTCTAAAAATATTTTCTCTAATTTTTTATTTTCTAAAAATATTTTTTCTAATAAAGGTGAATTTTCAAAAAAAACTTTTTTCTAATAAAGGTGAGTTTCTAAAAAACTTTTTTCTAATAAAGATGAGTTTCTAAAAAACTTTTTTCTAATGAAGGTGATTTTCAAATTTTCTTTCTTCTAATAAAGATTATTTTCTAAAAATTTCTATTTAAAAAAGGAAAATTAAATAAAGAAAAACTTCGAAATATTCTTTTGTTAACAATATTTAATTTCTATAATAACGATTAATAGGTATGTGATTAAAAAATAAAGTTAACAAAAAATGTTTAATTCTTTAAAAAAATACTTGAAATTTTGTTGAAAAATTGTAATAAAAAAATTATTAGAAATTATACAAATTATAATTATTAAAAATGATGGAAATGATTTTTTTTTGTTTTTAAAGAACAGAATTTTTGTTAACAAATAGTTATTTTATAAAAATTTTTCTTCTTTTTCAAAAGGTAACTAATTGGGTTAACAGAATTATGTTTAAAAAACAGAAAATATGAGAAATAGTTTATATTTTTTAATTTTAGTTTTTTTCACCAATTTTCTAATTTTTATAAAAAATTATGGAATTTTACAAGTTTTAGGAATATAAATATTCTAAATCATATAACTTTTTAGAAAAACTTTTTTTCGAAATCAAAACTCATTAGAAAAACTTTTTTTCGAATTCAAAACTCATTAGAAAAACTTTTTTTAGAAATTAAATCTCATTAGAAAAACTTTTTTTAGAAATCAAAACTCATTAGACAAACTTATTCATAAATCTGATTTTAAAGAAAAAAATCATTTACCGATTGAAGTAAATAAAAACATTCAAATCGATTCTTCGAGAGTCGAATTAAAAATTTTTTACGTGAAAGTTCTAAATTATTATTAATTAATTAACTTATTATATTGAAAAGAAAAAAAGTACTAATTAAAAATTATTAATTAACTTCCACCGAGAAATTAAAAACCATAAATTAATTACAATCGTCACATGCTACTGTTTTATTTAATAAATTAATTTTACACTTTTTTAAATGAAACAAATAGAATTCAATTTACAATTTCTTCAGTAAATTAAAAAGAAACATATTTACACTTAAAAAAATTAAATACTCGAAAAACTAATTTCTTTAATTAAGGAAATTATTTTTTCTATTAAATTTTTTATTTGGAACAAATTATCCAGTTCTAAATTATTTTTAATTAATTAACTTATTATATTGAAAACCAAGAAAAAAGAGTACTCTTAAATTGCAAACATAATTAATCGCAGAGTAATTAATCTTTTTTTTTCTATATTGTAAGCACAAAAAACATGAAAGTTGTGAGAGATTGATAAGTAATATATGGAAATTTTTCTCCATTCTATTAAAAAAAATATTGTTAAATAGATGAAGGTTGTTGCTGTGTATAGGAAATTAGCATAGTTGTTCAAGATATGTAAATGAGATTTTAGTCACGAGTAAGTTTGCGTTGAATTTGATTTATGCAATTGAATTTCAGTATATAAGCTTTGTTTTCTCACAAACAAGGAATAGTATCAGGTTTAGTTACTTCCGCGAGTGTAAATCCGTGACAGACAAAGAGCGAAGCATCTGTTGTGTGTTTACATGCTCACCGCAATTTTCCGAGGTTGTCTATTTCTATCATATTGCACTCTCGCTCTCTCTCTCTCTCTCTCTTTTCATTCACTCGAATACCTACATCTGTTATTGATGTATTTTTCTTATATCGTTTCTTCATTCACTGTCTCGCGCTAATAATTAATTCCAATTGACGGGTTTATATCGATTTAATTAAAAATACATAAGCGTTCATTAAATAATTTTCTTAACAGCAAACTAATTAAGTTTTCTCTTCACCTGATTATCAAAAGATGTGTAAATTGAAATTTATAGTAGGAAATTTAATTTTTTATTATTTAATTATTAATACTAAGAATAAGAAATTTTTACTATTATAATAATAATAATAATAATTATTATTATTATTATTACTATTATTATTATGATTATTATTATTATTATTATAATTATTATTACTATTATTATTATTAAATTTTAATTGTTATCGTTCAGACATAAAATTTATTTTCTTGTTTATAAGTAAAAAATTTAATGAATCGATTTGAAAAAGTAAAAAAACATTTATTTCTTGTTTTTAAAAACTAACAAATGTAATTTTTTTTAAAGTAATAAATTTAAATTTTTGGCTTAAAGAGAAAAATTTTTAATTGACTGATTTGGAGGGTTAAAAATTTATTCTGCGACTAATTTGTAAAAAATTATTATAGTGAAATTTTTTGTATAGAAAAAATTGGTTTTTACTACTGTTGCCAAAATTAAAAAAAACAATAAAACAAACTGTCTTACAAAAAGTGACAGTTCTTTGCCGAAACTAAAAGAACAATGATTTTAACTTTTCTGTCTGACCAAAATTGACTTGTATTATTGACAAACAAAAATGTTTCACTATGTTCGAAACTACTATGCTTGAAAGTTTATGCCTGACTAAAACTGACTTACACTACTTGAAAACTGTAATTACAATGTTTGGAACTGTTTCGTCTGACTGAAAATGACTCTTACTACTCACACAGAAACTAATTTCACGTGACATTAAATTTTTTTTTCTAATAAATTCATTGTTAACCAATGAATTAAGAAATTAAACAATTGAAATAATTACCTTTTAGATGTAATTAGAAAAAGGCAGATAATTGCAATCGTTACAATCTACTGCTTTAGATAATAAATTAAATAAATTTTTTCAAAACGACAAATAGAAATATTTTCTAATTAATTTATTAATTTTTAAAAGTAAAAAATGTTATTTATTGTTCTGAAGAAGAAAAAATTGTTTATTGTCCCTTGAGAAAAAAAGACAGTGTCAGATGTTTCTATTTTTTAAGAAACAAGAAATTTAAATTAATAAACAAATTAAAAAAAAATTAAAACTTCTACTACTGCTAAATGTATAAAATAATTAGTCAATTATGCGTCTGACTGCAAAATTATTTTTCCACTTTTATTCAACCTAATTTTTTCTACTATACAAAATAACAATTTTCAATTTTTTTGCCTGACGTAAATTAATTTTCATTTTTATTAAAAAAAAATTTAAAAACTTTACGTCAAAATTGTCTGATTTAAACAAATATTAATATTATTAATATATTTATTTCTTCAACTAAAATAGGTCTGACCGAAATCATTGAATTTAGAAAATTTTTTAAAAATAATAAAATTTTACAAAGTATTCTTTTAAAATATTTCCCAATAATGGAATTTTCGTGTGGTATTTTATTAAAATTTAATAAAATAATTCAATTCCTAAAAAGCTTTTTATTATTTACACAAATAATTGAATTCTTGCGGAAAGTTTTATCAGAATTTTTCAAAATAATTGAATTAACAAGAAGAAATTTATTACTTTTAAAAATAGCTGAATTCTTGTGACGAATATTGTTATTTATGGAAATAATTGATTTTACAAAAATATTTTTAAAATGACTCAAAATAATTGAATTTTTGAAAATAATTGTGTTATTTATGTTTAATAATTGAATTGTTTCGAAGAATTATTTATATAAATAATTGAATTCCTGGCTGGAATTTTTTATTAAAATCTAAAAGAATAATTGAATTACTTCATAAAAATCTAATTGAAATTGTGTTTAAAATAATTGATTTTTTTCGAACAATTTTATTCAAATAATTATAAATAATGTAATTCTGAAAGTAATTAAAATTTGTCAAAGAATTTTCCATTCATAAAGATAATTGAAATGTTTACAATTCTTTTTAGATTTTTTGAAAAAAATTGAATTTCTACGAAGAATTCTGACAATGATTTTTTTTACAAAAATAAGTAAATTCTTAAAAATAATTTTTAAATTTATAAAAATAATTGAATTACTGCTAAAGATTTAATATCAAATTTTAAAACATTTAATTTTTTCCAAAAAATGTATGCAAATTCTATTTTAAATAATTTAATTCCTGTGAAATTAATATTTTTTCGGGAAAATAATTGAATGTTCGTGTAGAATATTATCAAAATTTTTCTTTAATAATTGAATTCTTTTAGAAAATTTTATTAAAATAAAATAATTTTTAATTTATTAAATATTGAAATTTTACCATGAATTTTGTTGATATTTTTAAGATTATTTGAACTCCTAAGAAGAATTTTATTATTTATAAAAGTAATTGAATTATTGTGAAAAATGTTATTAAAATATTTAGAAAGAATTAAATTTCTGTGAAAAATTTTTATTTTTGTAAAATAATTACATTTTCCATAAGCAAGAGGCACATGAAATTAAAAAATTTAATTAATTCATTGTTTTAAAGTAATTAAAAATTATTAATCAACTTCCACGAGAAATTAAAAAACATAAATTAATTACAATCGTCACATGCTACTGTTTTATTTAATAAATTAATTACACATTTTTAAATGAAACAAATAGAATTTAATTTACAATTTCTTCAGTAAATTAAAAAGAAACATAATTAAATACTCGAAAAACTAATTTCTTTAATTGGAGATATTATTTTTTTCATTAAATTTTCTATTTGGAACAAAAATGATCAAGTTTTATTTTATTTTCTTTTTGCTTTTGATACATTTTTTTTATTTAAAAAAAAATATAAGGTTCGTTAAAACTTTTCTCATGAATTGAATATTTATCGAGACGAGAAACTTTCGTTTTTATTTTCTTGATTTGTTTACACTCAACAAGTAATTCATTTTTAAATAAGTGATGGTCTATATATATATTCGCAACTATTTGAAATTACTTTCAATTGACGTAAAGAAGTTGCGGTTCGAGGAGCTTCCTGCTTTGGCATAAATTCCGATAATAATCCAATAATAGCTGAAGAGGTTGGGAACGCTTAACGGTTGCACAGGTGCCAATAGCAATACAACCAAAGCTCAGCTTTATGCAGTGCATTAAGACCGCAGTTTCTTAGTTCAAATCGTTGACTAATATATTCTTTTACATTAATGCTGCTCTCATTATTATTATTTATTATTATTATTATTATAATTGTTATAATTGTTATAAATAAAATCAATTATTATTATTTATTATTATTATTTTTCCTACTATTGTATATTTTATTAATAATATTAATAGTATTAAAAATATTAAGAGTATTAAGAGTATTAATAATATTAATAATATTAATAATATTAATAATATATTTCTGTTCAGTCATTTTTACTATAAAATAATTTATTTATTTAGACAAGTAAATGCGAAAAGTCCCTTTTTGGTAATTACAAATTCATTATTAGTAGTAAACGTGAATAATAGTCAGACAACGTATTGTCTTGGTATTAAATTATTATAAGTAGTAAGAGTTAGTATAAGTAGTATAAGAGAATTTTAGTCAGGCGGAAAATGGCCAATTTCTTCCTGAATTATCCTGAAGTAGTGAAACGAATTTCCAGTCAGCCAACAAACTTTGTTCTTATAACTTTAGTCTCAGCAGTATAAGTCAATTTTAATCAGTGTGCAATAAATTGGGATATTTTTATCGCTAATAAAAAATCAATTCTACGAGCATTTAGCTCATAATGAATTCTTGTTTTTAGTGGTTGTAATTTAGTAGTAAACGCACTTTTCGTCCAGACATGAAATTTTCCGTCTTTTTACATTTAAATCAGTAGTTAAATACAGTACGATCAGACAAAAAAATTAATTTCTAATTTAAAAGTAGTACAAGAAAATTTTAGTCAGACAATTTTTTTCTTTTAACTATAATTTGCATACAACTTACTACTTGTAACGTAAGTTATACTTATTACAAGTAAAGTTTTATTCAATAAATAAAATATTTTTGAATACATTTTTAGCAATAAACTTTTAGTTAATAAATAGATACTTCTTTCTTTTTTCATACACAAGAAGAAAAATTTCTTAGAAATAAATACTATGTAGCTGTATTGAAAATAATATTTGCACTGAATTGATTTTTAAATATATATAAACTCACTGACATGAAAGAAATAATAAATTTTTAGCGGGACAAAAAAATTTACGATCTTGAAGAAATACAAAAGTTAAGATAGGAGAAAATGATGATTAATCGTTTTTCGCATTTTACAGTTAATTCATTAAAGGGAAAAAGGGATTTCTTTTTCATGTTTACTTTGATCGCTTAGTCAAACTGATGTTGATTCATTGCTTACTTAGTCATTTAATCAATCATCATTATTTATTATAATATTTCTCGATGTTGACTGTTTAAATTTTTTTTTTCATTTTAATTCAGGTTCCGGACCATAATTTAGGGAAGAAATTTTTTTTTTTGCAATTCTAGTATAATTTTAGAAAAGAAATTATAAAGTAAATATAATTTAAAATAAAAGTTGGAAATAATTTACGTACATTTAATTACTATATTTTTGCTTGGGGAAAGTAGAAATTGCTGCTCATATTTTTTTCGCTCTTAATTTCGTGTTGTTAAATCTATTTTTCTATTATTATTATTTTTTACATATTTTTTCTTTTTCAATTTTTATATTCTTTTTGATATTTCACATTCTTTGAATATATTTTTTCTTTTTATATTTTACTTTTTTCAATACATTTCTTCGTATTATATTTTTCTTTTCTTCTTAATGTTCTTATATATTTTTGCTTTTTACGTTTAATTTTTTTTTAAATATATTTTAATTTTTCTTTTTATACGTTCTTTTTTTCTTTAATTCTTTTTTGTAAATTTTTTATGCTTTCACTGACAAATATTTTCTATTCAGTTAGTAAATTCAGTCTATTTTCTCCGAACGCGTTTCACGTATAATTATCGTTAAATTTCTGCTCGGTTACTTTTCTTTACTAGCAAAACATATTTAAAAAAACATTTTTTCGTTTTATTTATCTTAATTTTTAACGGCTTTATTTTAATAATAATTTAACTTTATATTTTTCAATATAAATAGCGCAAATAAGTTTTTATATAAGCTTTATTATTGGTAAACAGGGTTCTCCATTTATATTCTCATTATGAGATTTTAAAAAGAATGTTTGAAATTTTTCCTGCGGGTAAAAATTTAATTACTTGTTTTTTATATACATGGAGAGTAGAAAAAAAGAAGAATATATTATGTAACACTTTTCCCTTTTTTTTATAACACTCAACTTATTCACCCCCTCATTATCATGATTTTCTGAATATTAGTCTTCAATATTTAACACTCATGAGAAAAATGCTTTGCACGCTGAACTTGGGTAATTAACTTGAGAAATTTTCACCTAATATATTTGGAAAAAAATGGAAGAATAAATGAAGGGTGGCATGACAAAAGGGGTCAAGCAACAATTTCATGATTTTACAGGAAACAAAAATAAAACATTGAAAAATTTTCCTGGTCATTTAAGAAAAATCTAAAAAAAACCGTTTCGAGATATTATTTCGCTTTACCAGTGGAAATACAATTTATGGAGATAAACCTACAGATTAGTGAGAAAAATAAGTAAAAGTGGACCATTTTGGGGTTACGTCAAATGCCCATATTTTCTTTTAAAAGTAATTGTTAAAAAAATATACAGTTTAAAGAAAAACTGAAAAATTAGTTTGTTAATTTTGAATTGATGAATTAAATGCAAAACAGTTTGATTCAAAGAAGTTGTTTGTTTTCAAGAAAAATATAAATTAAATACTTATTTTTAAAAGTAAACAGTAACGAAATTTTCAAATGCAATCTACAATCAGGAATATTTAAAAATTAACTGAAGAATAATATTTAGGTTGTTGAAAATTAAATGATGGATAAAACTATTTCTAAATAGACATAAAATCTTCTAGCAAAATTTAATATTATATTTAATGATATTAAAAATAAGGAATATTTTTAACCATATTAACCTATTCATAATAGTATTCATTTCTTTTGTTTTTTAACTGAATTGCATTGTATGTAGAAATTTAGGCTATTTTTTTAGTCTTATTTTCATTAAAAACGAGTTTAAAAAGACAATTTAAAAGAAAATCCTTTTACAGAAATGTGTAAAAGAATTTACTTGATTTGTTTATAAAAAAATCTCAATTTCGAAAAATTGTGGCTTGACCCCTTTTGTCATGCCACCCTTCAAATATAAAAAAAGTATTACTACTTTATAATGGAAAAGTCATTATCTTCTCGAGCAGGCATTGCACTTATCTATTAAAACCTACTATTTACTACTTTTTTAAGTTACGCTACTATTTGGGTACTATTTTTATATTTCGGCCACTAAAAGCTACTATTTTTGTTTTTTTTTAGTATTTGCACTGCTTTAAATTCGCTAATACTAGAAAACAAAAAAATATTATTAAAAATTATAATCAAATTCTTTAAAGCGATTCAATTCTTTTTAAGAAATATTCGAAATTCAATGGTTTTCAATATCTAATATTTTCATCAAATTTCGCCTTTAAAATTCAATTATTTAACAAAAGATTGATAAAATTCATCTAAAATTCAATTATTTTTATAAATCATAAAAATTTCACAAGGATTTAATTCATTCATAATATTTATAATATTTCGAAAAAATTAATTGTTTAAAACAATGTTTATAAAATTCGTATGAAAAATTAGATTATTTTCAAAAGTAACAAAAATTTTTCACATAAATTCAATTCTTTTTAAATATTTTAATAAAATTTGTTACGATAATTCAATTACTTTCATAAATAATGAAAATCTTCTTAGCAGTTAAAATATTTTTAAAAATATCAATAAAATCCACGGTAAAATTTCAATATTTAATAAATTAAATTATTTATTATTTAAATTGCATTTTCCAAAAGAATTCAATTAATTAAGAAAAATTTTAATAATATTCTACACGAACATTCATTTATTTTCCTGAAAAAAATATTAATTTCACAGGAATTAAATTATTTAAAATAGAATATGCATACATTTTTTTGAAAAAATCAAATGTTTCAAAAGTTGGTATTAAATCTTCATGAGTAATTTGATTATTTTTATAAATTTAAAAATTCATTTCAAAGATTTATTTATTTTTGTTAATAAAATCATTGTCAGAATTCTTTGGTAAAATTCAATTATTTCCAAAAAATCTAAACAGAATTGTAAACATTTCAATTATCTTTAAGAATGCAAAATTCTTTGAAAAAATTAAATTTACTTTCAGAATTACATTCTTTTCAAATATTTTAATAAAATTGTTCGAAACACAATTTTAATTAAATTTTTATGAATAAATTCAATTATTCATTTAGATTTTAATAAAATTCTTCACAAGAATTCAATTATTTATATGAATAATTCTTCGAAACAATTCAATTATTAAACATACATAACAAAATTATTCCCAAAAATTTAATTATTTTGAGTCATTTTAATGAATTTTTGCAAAATTCAATTATTTCCATAACTAACAATATTTATGACAAGAATTCAAATATTTTTAAAAGTATTAAATTTCTTTTTGTTAATTCAATTATTTTCAAAAATTCAAATAAAACCATCCGCAAGAATTCAAATATTGTTGTAAATAATAAAAAACTTTTTTTGGAATTGATTTTTTTTTATTAAATTAAAAAAAAATACCACACAAAAAGTCAATTATTTGAAAATATTTTAATAGTATTCTTTGTAAAATTTAATTTTTTCTTTAAATTTGTCTAAATTCAATGATTTTCAATATTTAAAAAAATTTATCCGAACAGAATGCAATTATTTAAAAAATTTTGTTGTAAAAATCTTCGTAAGAATTTAAATTTTTCAGTAATAATGACAATTTATCAGGATTTTAATGATTTAAATAAGATTTTGCATAAAATTAGTCGAAAGGAATGAATTATTTTTTTTTTAATTTCAATTTTTCGCAAGAATTAAATGATTTTTTTTAAATATTTAAATTCTTTCATGAATAATTAAACTCGTTTCAGGATTTTAATTTTTTACCAATTAAGATAAGAAAGAAGTAAATACTTTTTATAAAAATTAGGAAAAAGTCATGAAAACAAAATATAGAATGGTATTTTCGTCAGTTTTATAAAGTTTCTAAAACGAGTTTTTTTCGTCGTCAAGTTTAATTTTTCTATAGCTACTTTTTTACCATTTTTTTTGCTCTGAAAGCCACTTTTTTAAAATTAATTATCGACTACGAAGTCTGCTCACGATGTGCTTGAACTAATTTTAAGTGAAATCATTTGCAAGTAGATGTTATTGTTGATTATATTTCCGTTGTGTTTCACGCAAATTTAAACACTGTACTTGCAATAATTTTTTTCCTCAATTATAAAAATTTTGTATTGCATATATATATATATATATATATATATATTTTTGTTTTGTTTTATATTTCGATTCTGGTTCCATTCATAATTTGCGGAAAGTTAAATTTAAACACTATAGTTGAATTTTTTCTCAATTAGTTATCGTGAAATTAATTATAAAAATAAAAAGATTAAATAATTTTATAATAATTTCATTTTATTATATTAAAGATAATTTTCTTATTTTATTTCACTTGTTTATTAATGGTAGTAGTTTTTCAAAGTAGTTTCAATAAATAATTCCTTTCATTTCTTCTAAAACTTCTCATGACGTTTGATTGTAAATAAAAATAAAAACTGATTAGAAAAAGTATGTATTTTGCATTTTTTGATAAAGAATTTTTTTTCTATTATCGAAGAACAAAAAAACAATAAACAAAAGAGAAGAAAAAAAAAGTAAATTAATTTTTCTCTGAATTCAAGTGGTAAAAATTTTCATCTCTTTTTCTTGAGTTACCCGATGTTTGTAGAGATGTTTCTATTTGATAGCAAAAGTGTTAGACATTTTTAAATCGTGTCACCTAAGCTGTTACATATCTGAAATGTAAATCTAAAAATTATATATATATATATATATATATATATATATATATATATATATATAAATGTATCAATGTGGGAGAGAGAGAGATGAAACGAGCCGGATATGTTACAAGATAAATGCGGACCATCTTGAGATCTTTCGTATGTATGACGTCGTGTGCAAGTTTCTTCTCAGATGTCTCAAGGGGGTGAAAATCGTTGTACGAGTATCGGGTTTCCTAACTTCTGTACTTCCTTTGGGCGATAAAATGCTTCTCAGCGATAATTCGTAAAGTTGTCAATGAGAGTTTTGGAAAAGCTGCGATTCCATATAGTGAGTGAGAGTGAGAGAAAACTTTTATTATATAAATCATTTCCTTTACGTCCTTTATTTATTTTTCTTAAAGCAGAAGAAATGAAATAAATTAAACAATAAATAATTAAATAGAGAATGGAGAGAAAAATGTAAGAAACCTGTAAAATAAAAAAGAAAAACTTTTATTTTCCCTATGACATTGTGTAAATAAAAATTACATTTAATTTATAACTGCCAAAAATATGCAATTAGAGAAATTATAGTTCAGTTTTTAAAATCCGATTTCACCTCACATTGAATCGAATCAATACATTTTCATTAATTCCCCTTCGAACAGGTGTTATAAAACCTTATATTGTTCATATATAAAAAAAATCGTGGTATTTAACAATCAATCGTTATTCACTTTCATAATTAAATATTTTTGCATCCGGCCATAAAATATTTTGCAAGAATCTTTATTAACTGTATTTTATGAACAGAAAATCATTTCGTACATTTTGATATGTTTTAATTATTTGCGTAGTTTATAGGATAAATGAAATCGTTGATTAAAAATATATTCTATTTGAAAAATTTCTTCCTTAGAGTGAAAAACGATTTTTTGTTATTAAAAAAAATTTAATTAAATTTTGTAGAACATAAATAGTTCTTATTTATCAAAACATAAATAATATGTAAAACATTTTGATGTAAAATGTTAAACATTGAAATTTATTTTCTTTATTGAGTTTAATTCTATTTTGAAAAACAAACTGATTCTTTCAAGACATTTTTTATTTCAGAAAAATATTTCCAAGAAGTTTGATTTTTAATAAATAAAATGTTTGTAAAATTTTGTAAATAATTATTTTATAAAATTCTTTTAAATGGAGAAATTTATTAATGATTTTTTTGTAATTTTAAGTAATAGTAGTAAATATTTTTACAATTAAATGTAGTAATATTATTTTCTTTGTCGGACACAAAATATTTTTTGAGAAATCTATCAATTTCTCAGAAGTACAAATAAATTATTAATCAAACAATTTTTTTTTATACATCGATAGTCAAAATAGATTATTAGTGAGACCTTAACAGTTTTTTTACGATTTTGTATTTTTATGTACAAGTATCACATAAATCGTATTCTTTTTTTAAATTTGAAAATTCTTAATTAAATTGTTCTTTTTTTTCTATCATTAAGTATTCTTGAAGTATTTATCAATTGGAATTTATCTTGACAATGAAAACGAATGTTTTTTTAAGTGCGAAACTGTCGTTTTTAAAGAGAAAGGTAATTTTCAAGAGAATTGTGAATAGAATGGACGCTTGACTAAATTGGTCGTATTTCTCATTGAATGATAATGTGCATTTTAATTTAAGAGTCCCTTTGGAGGAGTTTAAGGGCGAAAGAATGAATCACACGTTAAAGAAAATTAAACTCGAGCACGCTATGAAATTTGCTTCGAAAAATTTCTAGAGGATAACTTATTTAGGCAAAAAAAAAAAAAAAAATCTATAGAAGAAAAATAACGTCACGGGAAAGAGAATGAGGGGGATACAGAGTGAGACCTCTAAAGAAATAAAGGGACGGGGGAAAAAATTTTTTTTTTCTTTATTACCTTCGACGGGTATCTGCACTAGATTTTTTTTCCTTTTTTAATTTTATTTTTTAAAAAGTACTAAGAACGTTATCGATCTTTTACTTTAGTACGCTTATGAGCACATCACTTTCAAGTAAAGGAGATAGAGTAGAAGAAAGAATGTATTTTTAGAGATGAACTTCCTTCGCGAAATGAATATTATTCCTGAAAGTACTCAGACTTTCATCTCTTGCCAATTATGACTGCTAGTGCTTCTTTCGAGATTAATTTTCTTAGAATAATTTTGTAATAACTGTCTCATACTTATTCACAAAAGTATATAGAGGTAGAAAAAAAAACAATTGCTATAACGCTTTTCCGACATTAAAAAAAAAGAAGAATTTTTCTTTTTATTTTGTTTGTTTGTTTTTTTTTTTTTGATAAAATATAAAAGAGACTGGGTGATGACAGGAGGAAAAAAATATCAAAAGAAATTGTTATGGAACAGAAAATGAGTGAGGGTGGAGAAATGTTAAATTGGAATTTTAGAATAAATTTGCTATTCAATTTTGATGGAGAATGAAAAAAATTTTAAATTGTAAATGTCTTAGCACTGATGTGCTTATTTTGAAAAATGTGATTTAGCTTGTCTGGATTTATAATTTACTTCTACTACTTAGAAATTAATATATTTCAATGATTTCAAGTTTTCGATGATCGAAATTGACTTATACTACTGAAAAACTTATTATTTTAATTTTTTTATTGATATAATTTGTTATTATTGTATAAAAATGATTTTTTTCTATTCTCTTTAAAAACTTAAAGTATAAATATCCAATATGAAAAGCAAAGCAAATTTCTTCAACAAAATTTAATTACATTCAGAATTACATTATTTTCAAATATTTTAATAAAATTGTTCGAAAGAAATAAATTATTTTAAACACAATTTCAATTAAATTTTTATGAAATAATTCAATTATTCTTTCAGAATTTAATAAAATTCTTTCCAGGAATTCAATTATTTATATAAACAATTCTTCGAAACAGTTTAATTATTAAACATAAATAACAAAATTATTCCCAAAAATTCAATTATTTTGAGTCATTTTAAGAAATTTTTGCAAAACTTAATTATTTTCATAAATATCAATATTTATCAGAAAAAATTCAATTATTTAAAAAAGTATTAAGTTTCTTCTTGTTAATTCAATTATTTTTAAAAATTCTAATAAAACCTTCCGCAAGAATTTAATTATTTTTGTAAATTATAAAAAGCTTTTTAGGAATTCAAATTTTTGTATTAAATTTTAATAAAATACCACGCAAAAATTTAATTTTTGGGAAATATTCTATTAGAATTCTTTGTAGAATTTAATTATTTTTATAAACTTTTCTAAATTCAATAATTTTCAAAAATAACAAAAACTTTTCAAAGAAATTCAATTATTTTAAATATTTTAATAAAATTCTTCTTGGGAGTTCAATTATTTAAAAAAATATCAATAAAATTCATAGTAAAATTTCAATATTTAATAAATTAAAATTTTCTTTATTTAAATTGCATTTTCCAAAAGAATTCAATTATTAAAGAAACATTTTGATAATATTCTACACGAACATTCAATTATTTTACCGAAAAATATTAATTCTACAGGAATTAAATTATATAAAATAGAATTGGCATACATTTTTTTGAAAAAATCAAATGTTTTAAAATTTGTCATTAAAACTCCAGCAGTAATTTGAGTATTTTTATAAATTTAAAAATTCATTTCAAGGATTTAATTACTTTTGTAAAAAAAATCATTGTCAGAATTCTTCGTAGAAAAACAAATATTTTAAAAATAATCAAAAAAGAATTGAAAACATTTCAATTATCTTTATGAATGCAAAAGTCTTCAACCACGCAAAAATTCAATTAGTGGGAAATATTTTAGTAGAATTCTTTGGAAAATTAAAATATTTTTAAAAAACTTGTCTAAATTCAATGATTTTGAATATTTAAAAAAAATTTGCAAACAGAATTCAATTATTTAAAAATTTTGTTGAAAAAATCTTCGTAAGAATTCTATTTTTTCATGAATAATAACAGTGTATCAGAAATTTAATGGTTTAAATAAGAATTTTCATAAAATTAGTCGAAAGAAATGAATTATTTCAAAAAAATGTTTTAATTCCTTCTAAGAATTGAATGATTCTTATAAATATTTAAATTCTTTCATGAATAATAAAATTCGTTTCAGGAATTCAATTTTTCAGCATTAGAATAAAAAAGAAAGAAATATTTTTTTGTAGAAATTAGGAAAAAGTCAGGATTGACTTATATTACTGGAAAACTTATTATTTTAGTTTTTTATTGAAACAATTTGTCATGTCAAAAATGATTTTTTTCTATTCTCTTTACAACGTAAAGTATAAATACCCAAAAATGAAAGAAAAGCAAAATTTCTTTCTTTTCGGTACTTACATCAATAATTTTTATTGAAATAAAGAGAAAAACCAAATAATGTTAACTTGAATAAAAAAAACAACCTCCACAGTAGTATATCCGTACTCATAAAATTCAGCTTATTAAAAGCATATGCAACTGAAGAGCCAGTGTAAACATAAGTTCAGCATTTATGAACGCTATTGAAAAATGAGGAACATCAAAGTACATTGCTAATATGCAAAAACTTTTTTTTTTTTACTCCAACCTGCTTTCACTCTTTATACACAATACACACACACACACATACACACACTTTGTCAACAAAAGTCGCTCTTAAAAAATTCTCTTAAAAAGACTGCATAAAAAAAATTTCCATTGCATTTTTTGATTTACAGATGCGACTTGAGATTATTTTTATATTCATTCGTAAATTATATCGAGAGGAGATGTATGTTTTAGTGTATTATGTATATATACGGTATATGAAAGGTTCGTTTAACTTTAAATAGAAAAACAAATTATAATTCTTTTCCTTCTTTATATAAAAATTTATGTTTAGGATCTCGTAAAAAGAAAGAGTTGATATTTATGATTGACGTTTAGTATATATGGATTATGGAGTATTTTTTTTTTATTTTTGAATATAAAGGATAAATCTAATTTTTACGATTTTCATTGATGACTGAAGATTTGAAAGGAAACTAGTCGGTAATATATTTAATTCAAATTAGCGTATATTTATACTTTAAATTCTGAATAGAATGATAAAAATAATACTACTACTCATTTTTTTTGCTATTTTTTTAAAAAAGTATCGATTTTTTTTCTTTTTTATTTGTAACCTAAAAGAAAAAACTTACGAGTAACGTTAAAATACAACTGCTTATTGTTTATGAGAGAATTTTAATATTTAACAACAATAATAGTAATAATATTAATTATAATATTTTTTTATGTCTTGTAATTTTGTTTTCCCATGTTTTCTAGTTTTGAGTGTTTCAAAATGTTTAGGATAACAGTTTTTGACATTAATTCCCAGAAGGGTTTTAAGGGATGTGTTAAATTTCGTACAGTGCGAGTAGATGCGGACGCGTAAGTTGACACATTAATTAAGTCCTCTTGTTTCCCTTGTCACTCGCGTAATTCTATGGTTTACTCTAATTATATTCTTAATTGATCTAATAAAACTTTCGATATCACGAATATTCGCGAAAGTTCTGTTTCCATTTCAAAATAAATGAGTTTTTTTAGTTTTCAATTTTATGACAAAAATACTTTTAGTTATTGTTTATATTTTTTGCTACTTTTTCAAAATATTTTATTACCTTTTTTTTGAGTATTTATCTCAAATTATTTATTTTTATTCTTATTTTTTTAGTTATTATTTATTTCTATTAATTGTAAATTTTTTTCCACTTGTTCTTTATTTTTGTACTGTTTAATAAGTTGGAATGTATTTATTTATTTATTCACCAACTTATTTATGTTAATTCTTATTTTTTTTAGTTATTATTTATTTCTACTAATTGTAAATCTTTTTTCCACTTGTTATTTATTTTTTACTGTTTAATAAGTTGTAATTTATTTATCCTTAGATTTTTTTAGATTTTGTCTGGACTCGACTGCGAAGGGGTTAATTTAGAAAATAAACTAGAACTCTTAAAAAAGCTAGAAATTTAAAACAAAAAACTAAATTATTTTCAAATTCAAAATGAAAGAATATTAGAAATTTTTTTTTGTTATTAACATTCTTAGAAAGATTTTTTTTCTATTTTGAACTTTTCCTTTTTCTCCACTTGTTGTAAGAAACAATTTTCAATAGGTAAAAATTGCTTCTTTATTCTTTAAACTTTTGTGAAAAGTTTCTTTCTCTCCTTCTTTTTTTTAGAGAGAGAGAGAGTGAGAGAGAATTGAAAGAAAAGATGCATCAGTAAGAGAAATGTTGAGAGAGAGAAAAAAAAGCGGCGAATAATAACGACAAATTGTTGTAGTTGTCTGGTAATTTGAAAAGTTTCAACAACTTGACAAACTTTCTTCCACTTTAAAGATTTGAAACTGGAAATTAGTGTCGGCGCACTACGCAATTATATGCCTTTTCTAAAGTGTTTTGTGATGTGCGGCGTCATTATATAAGTAGAAATTGCACCTCGAGTTGTGTTTCCTTTAAAATGAAACTCGATTTTCCGCATGGTGTGTGTTTGTGTGTGTGTGTGTTTATAAATAAACGTACACACTACGGTGCGGAATTAATTACAGCCTAAATTCAAGATTTATCGTAGAATTTGTGGTTTAGATTTCTCACAGTTTTGCGGAGTGTATAATATGTATATATTTATCATGAGGTTTTGAAAGCTTTCCGGATAATTTATTCCTTGTGCTTGAAACCAAGCGTTCACCACTTTGTTGCTTATACGTGTAGCTAATATCAAATGCACATCATATACACAACTTTATAGTCTTTCACTTGACGTTATTTTTTCATGAGCAATATGGCCTTTTTAATATATAATTCCTTTAAAATAATGTTTACATTCTGCGCTAAAAGGGGAGAAGAAAAATTGCCTAATTTTAAGAAAAAGAAAAACTTACCTAAAAAGTAGGTTTTCCATTTTTTAATTCGGTAATTTCTTCCCTTATTCAAAAGACGAAATATTCTTTATTATTTTACTGTTTATTTATTTTTGTTTTCGTGATTTTTTTCGTATTTTAACCTCTAGTGTCAAAAAACAGGAAATTAAAAAATTATTTTATTTTCTAGGGGCAAAAAAAATTTTACTTCCTAGGAGTTTAAATACTAGTTGACACCCGATAATAAGAAGAGAAAGCTTTGCTACTTTGAAAAGATAAATAAAAATGATGAAATTTTTGAAGAATTTTAATTATAAACAGGACCATGATTTCTGAAAAAATTTAATGAGTCCTAAAAGTAAATTTTGAATCTTATGAAAATTATTACAAATCAATTCTAATAATTAGATTTTAAAAATGTAATAATGTCATTTTTCGAAAATAGTTGTATTAATTAAAAGAAATTTTGTATAATTTAAAGATTTAATTTAATAAGTTTAATTAATCTTTTGATAAATTTTAATCAAAAATTTGTAACATGATTTTTTTTTGAAAAGTATGGAATTAAAACTAATGAATTTTAGTAAATTAGAAGCTGGTTCTTATTTTTCAATTTATTTTTAAAGATTTTCAATCACGATTTTTGGTAATTCAATTATTTTTAAAATTTGCAATGAAAATTCTTCAAAACTCGATTTTCAAAAACTGTAACAAAATACTTGAAATAAATTAATTATTTTTAATTTAATTTTCGAAAATTTTAACTATTCAAAAACAATTTTTGAAAGATTTGTTTATAATTTTATTTTTTTTTACTAAAAATTGTGGTATTTCGATGCAATGATTGGAAGAGAAGTCGAAAAACTCGCAAATTTTTTTAATTTCCCTGACAAAAAATTTTTTTTACGGCATTTACCTATGATTTAACATTTAACTGACAGAAATTTTCTTTTAATGTGTCATGAACATTTGGAAAACCTGAAAATCAGGGTAAAATCACGAAATTCTATAATAAGAAATTTTTTGATAATCTGCCCTGGTAAATAAACTTTTTTTTCCTACAGTAAAAAAAGACCAATATTAATATCATCTTGAAGAGAGAAAAAAAATTTTTCCTTCTCCTTAAGAATTTTCTTTTATTCCTTTAAATTTAGAAAAAACAATTTTACAAATTATCCGAGAGAGTCTGGTGTTAAAATATGTTAGAAAATAATTTTCAACAAACTTAGTGTGAAGTTAAATAAAGGATGTTGAAATTGTCGGGGATTTTCCTAAGTCTATAGACTTGGAAAATAAAGGGATTTTCCCTTAAAACTATTTTACAACGATTTTAGTTACATAAGGATGTACCACGAAATCCAAATTTTTTTCAATTTTCCAAACCACTGAAGTGTAAAGCTCTTTGGTGTATATATATATACACTCATGATGTGCGAAACTTGTTCGGTTTGTAGCTGGATTTTTTCGGGAGATTTTTTTCTTAAATTCCATTTAAGAAAGAGAGAAAGAGAGAGAGAGAGAGAGAGGTTAATATAAAGATTATTTTTATGTTTCGAAAGTAAATGATCTTCGGAAATTCATATCTATATTTTTATTTTTCCTCGTATTCTTTTGTCGACGTTATGAAATATTACCAGAAAAAAAACTGTTTTCTGTTGAGAGGAATATTTTTAATTATTTATAAAAGTTAATGTACTTTATGATTTATTGTAAGTAACTGATTATTTCTTATAGTTCTACTTATAGAATTTTTTAATTTTCGATTTTAAATTTAAAAAAAATATTTCTGAATAAACTTGTCAGACAAACTTCCCACTACTGCCTAAAATTTTCTTTTACTATTAACATAGAAAGTGGTAGAAATTATTATAACGAAAGATAAATTTCGTTAAAAAAAATAATTTTTCATCTTCTGCTGATTATCGGCTGTGGTTACTTTTAAATTTTTATTAATTGTCAATGAAATTAATTTTTATGACCCGGATATTAATTGGAAATTATTCTAGTAGTAGCTTAGAGACCAGCAAACGATTTTTTATTAACAATCGTTAATAAACAAAAGATAAAGTTTGGTAAAAAAAATTTTTTTTTCATTAACCGTTATTTCATTAATAATTTTTCATTAATGGTTATTTCAAGAATAAAGACAACACTTTTGGGAGAAAAATAAAAATTTCAAATACTTTAAAAAAAAAGTTGATGTTTTTATCAGGATTTATTGTACACCAAAATTTTATGTAATAATTACAGCAGAGGCATTTTATGCATGAAAATTTGTCAATTTCAGTGAAAAATTGGATGAACACTGTAAAAATTTATGATGGCACATAAAAATCGCTTATAGTGGTAGAAGGCGCACTTTGTCAGACAGCAAATTTTTAAAGTCTACTAATAACCCATAAAATAAAGTAGTTCATAAATTATTCGGAAATATCTTCTGAAAGTTTATATCTCCAAATTTTTAAATCAAATCCATCAATTTCCAATCTTTTTCTACTTCTAAATATTAAAGAATATTAATTACAGTTTAGTATAATAATATTAATAATTGTTTAGTTAATTACGTTTTACTCCAGCATATCAAACGCCTAAGAAATTTTTTATCCTTTTTGCCTTCAATATATATATATATATATATAGAATTTTTATTTCAAAAAAGGTATTATTTTTGTAAAATTATTTTTATAAATATTTCTATAAAGTTATTAAGTAAAAACCGCAATAATTTTTATTAATATTATTATTATTTTGTTTTTATTATTATTATTATTATTATTATTATTATTAGTATTTCTATTTATTATTATTATCAGTATCGGAAAAATAGAAAGAATATGAAATTATTTTAATAATTTGCACATGCGAAATAGCAATAAAAAGGAACAGTAATTACGATTTAAATTAGCTCTTTGCAGTTAAATGAAAAAAAAGGAAAATTCTTTCGCTACAACTGAATTTGAATTGAAAATAGTAATACGTGCAATTGTAGGTTAATTCGAAAGCTCATTATCTTTATTAATTAAGGACATTCAGAACATTAGAAAACAAGTTAAAACAAATATATGTATATGATTTCAATTAAAAATTAAAT
Source organism: Leptopilina myrica (nomen nudum) (assembly GCA_032872475.1). NCBI lineage: Eukaryota > Metazoa > Arthropoda > Insecta > Hymenoptera > Figitidae > Leptopilina > Leptopilina myrica (nomen nudum). The sequence goes on from CM065458.1 coordinate 9,197,625, forward strand.
TGCCAACACACAATGCAATATAATAGAAAGAAATTATTTTTTTCTTTCCCTTTCCTTCTAATTCGTAATTGTAAATCAAAAAATTAAAAATAAAAAGAAAATTCTCTTTTATAGTAATTTGTTAATCAAATTTTAATATTAAATACAAAAATTGTTTATTTTCTTATTTCGTTAATTGATTTTTAAATTTAAATTTGTTTACCTTTGAAGTGATATTAAAATTTATAGACTGTGAGTGGAATTGTTTTTCTATATTTGAAAATTCCTTTTAAGGAACATGTGTCTCTGAAAATGTATATTGCGAGTAAGGTCGGTCACAATGTAGATAGACGTTTTTCTACTCACTGACTAGAAAATTTAACAGACATATATATAGAAGACTGTCTTCTACTCGAAGAGTGGTTAACCTGACTCATATATCTTCCTTTATATCTACCCTCAAAATTGGCCCTTCACTTTTAAATTCTTTCCTGTTTTTTTCTAAGCAAAAAAAAAAGAAAAAATGAAAAAACAACTAAGTTGTGTGTGAAACTATTTCTTTAGACGAATTAAATTTCTCGTTGAAAACGAGAGATAAACATTTTAATTTTTTACCAAAGCATTAATTTAGAGGAAAATAATTCTTCACATTCCTTCTTCATTCTCCTTCGTAAAGTGGACGAATAAAAGTGGAGATTTAATTAAAAAAATTAAGATAAACATAAAAATGCTAAATAAGGAAAAAAACAAATAAATATATTAAGTAAATAAATAATGCTAAATAAAAATAAAAAAAAACAAATAATTATATCAAGTAAATAAATAATGTTAAATAATAATAAAAAAACTAAAAAATTCAAATAATAATAATAATAACAAAGGTATGCAAAATTCAAGTCAAATTTATTTTAAACCCGAAAAGACGAGAACTAATGTAAAAAATAATTTATTTTATTCACTTTAAATTTGAATTGAAAGATTTCGAATTATTTGCAACTATTCACAGTGGTTTAAACTTTAAAGACTTCAAAAAATTTGGAATTTTAAGAGAATTATTATTTATGTTATCTGAATAATATTTCAAATGTAGAAAATAATTTTCAAAAATTTTAACAAATTAATTTTCATTTTTACAAATAATTTTAGGTAAATAAAATTTTCGAAATTATGAAAATTAGTTTTTTTTAATCTAAGAAATGCAATAAACGAAGTAATTTCTAAAGTAATAATTTTTGTAAACAAAAAATTTCTCGAATATTTTGATTTTCCAAATATATATTTGGAAATTTTTAGTTCTATTTATTGTCTTAAGATTATTCGATTTATTACTAAAAAAATTAAATTTGTTCTTTAAAAATTGATATCAAAAAATAAAAACGAATTCAATAATTTAAAATTCAATTTTCGAGTAGAAGAATATTGAATTAATCAGGAATAAATTTTTTTTGAAAAAAGTGCATTATTTGCGAATGACAGAAAACAAATTCTGTCTTTTTAAATTGAACTTTATTGGAAATTTAAATTTATCAATATAGAAATTCTTATTCAGTGGAGAATAAATATTTTTCAAATAGTAACTTTATTACAAAAAAAGAACAATTTCCCCAACTGATCTTATTTGAAGAAAATGAGTTTATAGAAATTGAATTTTATTTGACAACAATTTTTTATAAATTGAAAACTTATTAGAAAAAATATTTAAATATTTATTTAATATTTATAAATATAATATGTATTAAAAAATTTTTAATTCCTCCAAAAAATTAGAAAGTGTTTTAAATTGAATTTATTGGAAAACATTTTTTTATAGACTATTTCATGAGAAAAATAGTGTTTACTAAACTGAATTTTATTTTTAAAAAAACTTGTTTGTAAATGAAATTTTGTTTTTGACAAGTATTATTAAAAAGTATATTCATAAATTGAGGTTTATAAGAACAATTTCTTTTTGTAGAAAATAGAAATTGACATTGATTAAGCAAATAAAAGTTTATGAAACGAAAAAATGAGAAATTATGTATCAACAAGAAAAGAAAAAGTAATACTAAATTAACCGAAAGTCAAGACTTGAATAAACTGTCTGCTAAAAACATACAACAACATATGTGAAGAAAACTTTAAAATTACTTTCATGCTTCACAATTCCTGATTTATTTTAATTAGAAAATTTAATCTTAAAACAAACTTTAATAATATACGTATATATATATATATAGTTCCGTCTGTTATTTAATTTACAAGTTTCAAATTAAGTTTTGCAACCTGAAATTCAGAAAGTGAGAGAGATAATTTTATTAAACATGCAAGCGAAATAAGAATATTAATCTTGAAAATATTTCGTGGAAAATTTTAGAATGGAAAATTGAAAATAATAATTTCAAAAAGAAAATTCTTTTTTTCTCTTTTTTTTTCTTGAAAAAAAAAATATATATAGGAGATAGGGAAAAATCCAACGATCCGAATACAGTGAATATAAGTTCATCCACTCGTGAGATATTGGGTTCTCGTTGAATCAAACTGTTGTTATTACGACAGGAACCTTGAGTATTTCAAATACTCGACACAAATCTTTGTACTGACTACCTACATTCTAGTTCAGTAATTGCACGCTATATGCGCACCGTATAAATCAATTGATATTTCATATCTATTGAAAAAAACTTCCATTCAAGGGAAAATTTTCACTCAAGTGGGAATTTTAATTCTTTCCTATTCAATGTTTAACTGTTGTTAAATAAATATGAACTTTTTTAATTTGTAATGTAAACAAATATATTTTTTGGAAAATTATATAATTGGTAATATATTATATTTAAAAATATAATTAATTAAAAATTAGAAATTAATATAATAATATAATAATTATTATAACTAATATAATAATAATAATCTTCTATAATAATAAAGTTCGTGATCCTGGAATTTTTTTAAAGTTTGATATTAGTTGCTGTTTGTTTTTTTTGTTTCTTAACATTTTTATAATTTTTCATTACAAATATTTTCAATTTTTAAATTAATGAAAATCATCGAATTATTACAAAGAATTTTATCAAAAAATTTAATAATAATAGAATTCCTTTACAGAATTTAATTATTTGGAAAAATAACTGAATTCTCGGGGAGAATTTCGTTTAAATTTTTTAAAATTCCAATTAAATTCTTTTTGAAGAATGTTTTTGAATTTTTTGTCAAATAATGGAGTTTCCTTTAATAATTTTAATTCAATATTTTTAAAATCATTGAATCATTTTGTGAAGAAGGATTTTATTAAAATTGTATTAAAAATAATTGAATTATTTCAAAGAATATATTAAAATTTTAGAAAATAAATGATTTGAAGATTTAAATTCCTACGAGAAATTCTATTAAAATTTTTTTAAAAAGAATTAAATTTCTGTAAAGGATTTCACAATTTACAAACATAAATGAATTATTGCGAAGAATTTTACTATTTATAAAAATAATTGAAATGTTTGAAAAAATTTATTAAAAATTTAAGAAATAATTAAACTGTTATAAAGAATTTAATAAAAATATTTGAAAATAAGGAAATTTTTTTGAGAAAATCAATTAAAGTTGTTTTGAAGATTATTCAATTTGTTTCGAAAAATTTATGAAAATTTTAGGAAATAAATAGAATTTATGGAAATATTTTTAAAAATATTTGAATTCTTCCGAGGAATTCAATTAAAATTGTTTTAAAAAAATTGAATTCTTGCGAAAAATTTTACTATCTATAAAAAAATTGAATTGTTTCAAAGAATTTATTAAAATTTTAGGAAATAAATAAAATTAATAGAAATATTTTTTAAGATATTTGAAATCTTTCGAGGAATTCAATTAAAATTGTTTTTAAAATAATTGAATTCTAGTCTAAAATTTTACTATTTCTAAAAAAAATTGAATTGTTCAAAAGAATTTATTAAAATTTTAGAAAATAAATTAATTTTACGTTAATATTTGAAGATTTAAATTCCTTCGAGAAATTTTATTTAAATTGTTTTGAAAAGAATTGAATTTCTGAAAAGGATTTTACAATTTGCAAACATAATTGAATTATTGCAAAGAATTTTACTAGTTATATAAATAATTGTAATTTTTCGAAGAATTGATTAAAATTTTAAGAAATAATTAAACTGCTATGAAGATATTTATTGCAATATTTGAAAATAATGAAATTTTTTAGAGAAATTCAATTAAAGTTGTTTTGAAAATAATTGAATTGTTTAGTATGATTTTGAAAATTTTAATTATGAAATTATTTTAAAAATTTATGATTGTAAATAAAAAATTTTGTAATTTGCATAACGATTTTCTTCTATTACACTTCTACTTTTTTTACAATAAATATCCTTATAATATAATAATAAATAATATTTGTTATTTTTTACTGTTATCATTTCAAAAAATAATAAGAAAGTACAGCATTTATAATCAAAAACTAAAAAACAGTTTTCTAACAAAATTCACCGTCAACGTGACGTGTAATGTATAAATATTCTCAAGAGAATTAAATAAAAATAAAAAAATACAAAAATAAATCATTTATTGCGAGCAGGTTTTAAAAAAATGATATAATCGTAATTATTTTCGCAATCATTTAGATTAGTTCAAGATCGATACAGCTCAAAGCCATTTTAAACTCGTTTGTTTCTCGTTTATGACGTTATTTCCGTCCTGTAGTTTAACGAACAGAGAAAGTAATGTCACGATGTTTTAATTAAAAAAAAAAAAAAAAAAAAACAAGCGCCTGAGGTCTCAGCTTTCAAGTTACGCGCAGTCGAAAGTTATTTAGAGTGTGAGACCTTTTTTTTTTGTAAACTTACTAGTGAATTTTTTTCCCCCATTTTCCTCTCATTATTTCCTTTTTTTCTCACCTTTGAAAAATACTGACAAAATAGTAAAATACTTTTTTTTCTCTCTCTCGCCCCCTACCCTCTCTTCTTACTTGTAAATTATTCGTCAAGAGTGTCATTAAACTTTTAAGCACGTAGATTTTTTTTTATATATCTCGTTTCAGTTTAATTTACACTGTTAGTAATTTTTTGTCTTAAAAAAAAGAACCAGAACTTCGTCTTAATTGAAACATTTTATATTACACGTGGAAAGTTTATATGTGTACAGTTTAATTTTTTTTACCTTACTTTAAAAAAAAAAAGAAATTTGAAGAGAAAAATATGAAAAATGCTTGGAAAAAAATTGAAAAAAGCGTGAATTGACAGTAAAACGAGGAAGTGCAAAATGGTCGATGAAATTTTCAAACAATCAGCGATAAAATGCAGGAGAGGGAAAGTAATATATTTTCGAACAGAATTTTATTGTTTTTCAAGTTTAATTTTTTTTTGGAATTCATAAAATTTTCTATTTTCTCTTTTCTCACAATTGTTTGATTGTTTTATTTTTTTTATTATGGAGATTTTTTTTTCTTGTTGTCTATCGGTTGTTTAATTTTTTTTAAATTAAATTTCTATAGGTTCGTTTTTTCTCTATAGATTGTTATTTTCCTTTTCCTTGGAATTATTTGTTAAATATTTTTTTATTTTCTCATTTTTTTTTCGGTAGATCGATTTTGTTAATTTCGCTTTTTTTATAGATAAAATTTTTTGTTTTCTATTTTCCCAATCGATTTGCCATTGGTTTTGAATTGAAATTAGATAATGGTAAACATTTCCTTTTTTTTCGTTCTGTAATGGAAAAAAGGTTTTTGGCGAGGAATCAAGTGTTTAAATTCTAATAGCACACGTACGAGAAGGAGAAAATTTCAGTTTAGATGGAAAAAAAAGTTTTCTATATATATAGATGTATTTAAATTCAAAAGGGGTTTTGTAAACGTGAAGATGCTTAACAATAGACACAGAGCCATATTGTATTCCCCGAAGGGTAATTCTATAGGTCAATTCCTTTGAGAGAGTTTGTGGTAACGAGAAATGGCTACTGACAACCAAACAGTCGCGCCATTTGTGAAAATATCGTTTTTATATAGTAGACACTTTGAACTATATAAAAGTGACATTTATTTCTTTTTCCTTTGTTTTCCCTTCTTTCTTCTTGTACTGAGAAATAATTACACAATAATTAGGCACAGTATTTTTGAGCCGCATTATTTGTTGCTTTTTTCTTCAAAGAAAACAAAACTTTCTTTTCATATTTTAGGAATGTTTTTTAAATTATTTTTTATATTATTTTTTAAAAACTATTTTTATTGTTTTTTAATAATTATTAAATCAATTAATTATTAATTTTAAATTATTTTCATTATTTTTTTACAATGAACGTTTATTTGTTGATAAATAACCTCAAATTTCAAGCAAATAAATTTTCTCCATTGCTGTAAATATTAGTGTTTAAATAAAAAAAGTGAATGTTTATTTAAATAAAAAAAGAAACAAAAAAATAATTTATCTTCCTTATTCTTATTTTGAATTATATTATTAAATTTCCAAACTTCTGGAATTATTTCCCAGAAAGAAAAATTAATTTATTTACTCTCAAACTAATTTTTAAATTACAATTCGCCCGTGTATGAATTTAAAATTAAAAATATATTTATTTTCCTATTTTCTTATTCTTTTTTCGAAAAGAAAATTCATTTATTCATTTAAAAAATAAATTTTTAATTCGAATTCGTTCGTTTATGAATTTGAATTTGAATTTTTTATTTATTTATCTGATTCCTTATTCATTTTTCGAAAAGAAAATTTATTTATTAATTTGAAAAATAAATTTTTAATTCGAATTCGTTCGATTGTGAATTTGAATTTAAATTTTAAAATAAATTTATTTTCCACTTTTCTTAGTCATTTTTCGAAAAGAAAGTTCATTTATTCATTTGAAAAATAAATTTTTAATTCGAATTCGTTCGTTTATGAATTTGGAATAAATTGATTTTTTCATTGAAACAAAGAATGGATAAAAATTATTTCTTTCAAATTCATTATTAGTTTTCCAAATTTCTTTAACTATTAAAAAAAAAAATTATTTATTTACTTAAAAAATAATTTTTCCAAAACAAATTTATTAACAATAAAAAATTCGCCCCTTTATAAATTTGAAAAAAATTTACCAACTAAATAGAAATGAAAAATATTCTCACAAGGGCTAAATTGTAAAAATTCGCAAAAAATGATATTAACTTTTGAAGGAAACAAAAAAAAAGTAAACAAACTGGATTCTATACTTTTGAAATAGTTTCCTATCCCGGTTCATGTATACACACCAGTGTTCAATAGATATAGCATGAAAAAGTGAAAAGAAAGATATATTCTCTTGAGATATAAAATCTAGGCAGTTGGTACAACTTGGTACTGCGGAAAAAGAGTAAAGCAAAAATTCGTCAAAAGAGTTCTTTTTACATGAGAAAAGAATTTTCATGTCTGAAAATCGAGATTTTACTGAATAAATTTCTGTCTTCCTTTCTCGAGTGATACGTTTCTAACGAGCATCTTTTCATATCGATTTTCATTGCTATATACATTAGATATATTATACACGGGGAAAATGTAATGATAAATTGGATATGACTTTATATTTTAAATAAAAAAAAAATGAAAAGAGACAAAAAAAAAGTTTTCATTTTTCACAACGCGTATAGAGGATAAAAATGTACTTAAACAGATTTTTGAAGAATTATTTACAAGAGTGTCATTGTACTTATTTTTTTACTTCTTTTTTATTTTTTTTACTACTTTTTTTATTTTTTACTTCTTTTTTATTTTTTTTTTTACTTCTTTTCCTTTTTTCACTTTTTTTTTGCTTTTTTTCCTCCTTTTAAATTTTATACTTTTATTTTTTCCTATTTTTTTCTTTTTTTAAATAACGAGTTATTAATTAAACACGATAAGTAAAATGTTTCCTCTTTTCAATATATTTCATATTATATATAAACTGTGCCAGTTTCATCATTATTGAAAGATTATTTTCAACAATTTTTGTATAGAATTTACTTTTTAAAAATTTTTATACATAATATTCCTTTAATCTTTAATTAGTGCATTCTCCTTTTTTTGTTGCTCTTATTAGAAATGTGCAAAACTTTTCATATTTCTTTTCTTCTTTTTAATATGCCTTTGGCAAGGTGAAAAAAAATAATTCTAAGGCTTATTTTTCTCTTTTCTTTCTATTCACACCAGAAATGAACGTAAGATGAAAAGTTTTTTCTTTCTTTTCTTCAAATCCTTGAATACTTTACATCTAATTTTACCCAAATTACGTAGAAATGAAGTTGGTTTTTAATTTTGAATGAATTTTTTTTCGTTTTTTCTTCTATTGCAAGTTCTTGGTTTGCTTGAATATGAATTATGATTTTCTTAAGTCTGTTTGCTTCAAGAAATGTTTTAGTTTGATTAAAAGTACTGTTTGTATTTTAAACCGTTGATTTTTTTATTCAATTTCATTTCATATTTTATATTTTTATATTTTTTTACTTTCCTTTCTTGTAGAATTTTTGTTTTTGTGTACATTTTTTTTAACTTCTTTTTATTTATGTCAAATTTTTTTTATACTGTTTTTGTATATTTTTATTATACGTTTCTTTATTTTTTGTATATTTATTCTTTTTTTGTAGGTATATTTTGTATTTATTTTTTGGACAATCTCTAATACTTTATATATATTTTTTATTCCTTTTTTAGTATATTTTTTATTTCTTTTTTTTTAAGTTAAATTTTTTTAGTTATATTGGGGAAAAAATTTCTATTTTTTGCTTTTATTTTTCCTTTTTTGGAACATTTTTCTAAATTTTTTAATATCTTTTTTAAACATTTTCTTTATGCTTTATTCCTAAATTTTTTTTAATATCTTCGTTTGTAAAGGTTTTTTTTGCCAATTTTATTTAAATAGATTTTTATATTATACTATCAACGTAAATATATTATTATTATTTTTTATTGTTATTACTTTTAATTTTTATTATTATTTTAATTTTAATTTTAATTTTTTACTATTATTATTACTATTTTTCATACAGATATATAAAGTTTATTGGAGCGAGTCAAGAAAATATTATACTTGAACATTGAATGAAGAACTGCATTGAACTTATATTATTTCGCGAACAGTGTATATAAGAGGGAAAAAGGGTATGAAAGGGTGGAGGGAAAAGAAAAGAGACGCGATATTGGCATTGATGCGATTTGTTGAATTCAATCGACAAAGAGATCTTGATGCTCTTCGTATTCCAATCGTTTTCACCCGATTTTAGCTTCAAAAGAAACTTTTCCCCCTTTTTCTCTCTCTTTTTCTTTCTTTATCACTCACGAACACTTTTTTTTGGCACAACAAAAAGGTCAATTTTTTTTTGTTGGTTAAATATATATTTTTGATATAATTCGAATCTATATATAATGTGACACAATTTATTACTTTGCCAATAGTAACTGATTTTTTTTCTACAAAAATGTTTGCCAACAAAATTTTTATGAAAAGAAATTGAAAATTTTGCTTACTTATCATTCGTGGAAATAAATAAATAAATAATAATAATACAAATAATAATAATAATAATAATAATAATAATCATAATTTCTTTACCATTGGTCCTTTAAGTACAAGAATTGATAATAATTTTTATTATATTTGTCCATTTACTGTGAAATTACACAATTGAAGTTATTTATTTAGAAAATATTGAAAAAAATGAATTGTAGGGGAATTTTTTTTTTAGGAGTCAAGTAGGTTTTTTTCTTCAAAAGCAATAATCTGATTTGTGCGTTTTGATATTCCTCAAAAGACGGAATTCTCGTCGATTTTCTCCAATAGCCACGAATATATCAAAAGTCACTTTCTCAATATTCAATTTAAATTCTTTAATGAAATATAGATCACTGCAGACTGAGTGTACCAATTTCCATTCCATCTTTGTTACATTTCCTTTTACGACAAAATTACTTTTTATTTTATTAATGTTAGTCACTTTTTAATGTAATAGTTGATTACATTATTTTGAATTTTCCCATAAAAAAAATTAACAGCAATTTTAAATCAAAAGCAGTCTTAAATTTTTAGCAAATAAAAATCTAAAAATAACCAAATTTTTGCAATAAATCCTTTTTTCTTGTCAGTAGTTTTAGGTGAATTAATAAAATTTTGTATTTCATATATTGATTGATTTAAAATTTTAAATATTATTATTCAATTTTACTCAATTATTATTAAATATTAATAATAATAATAATAAAATCTAAATGATTGATTTATTAATCGGGTTCAGAAAAGACATTAAAAATAATTTAGAATTCGTTTGTACTTTCGAAATGGAAAAAAGGAGTTGAATAATTTAAATTTGACGACATTTATAACTTCGACCTTTCATTCGAATTTTGCAACATTGTTTCATTTCATTTTGACAAACTTTTTAAATATAGTTTTGATCAATAAATTTCTCACAAATGGATGATAAATTTTTCAAATGCCAACGACACTGTTATCTTAAAATACAAAGTAAATATACAAAGAGAAGGAGATCAATAAATTAAAAAGTTAATGACTTTTTCAAAAGAAGAGAAAATCAAGAAATTTCTGCGATACTATCGAAGTTCTATTAATTAATTTACAAACGAATGAATCAATTAATTAAACAATCGAATATGAAAAATAGAAGCAGGTAAAAATAGCGAATTCCGAATAGAATTTCTAAAATTTTAAATAGAAATTTAAAAAAAAAGAAAACTAGAACTAAAAATAAAATTACATTATCTGAAAATAAATGATCAAGTTTTGAAAGTTTTTGTTTATGGAAAAATGGTAAAAATAGTTGAACGTAGAAATAAATAAAAATATAATGAAAAAGAAATTGGGAAATTTATAGAAAGAGGAATTTTGGGACCAAATAATAAGAAAATTTTTGTTATAAAAAAATATAAGGAAACTTATCTGTCATTTTGCAGAGTGTGAATTACATATTCTTTTTATTTTCCTTTATATGAAGAATTAAAGAGAGATAATTTTTTTCCTAATCCCTTTCAGTTGGAAGTGTAAAATAAAATTTAAAAAAAAGTCTATGGAATTATTTATATATATAGAGAGAGGTTAAAATTTTACAGGAGAATTGAAGGTAGATTTGAAACTTTTTCATCGAAATAATGTTTATTATACTTGGTGTGCAATCCTCTTACTTTAAGTATCCAATTCTAAAAAGTTTTTAAGTCCTTATCATCTCCACCGACGTGCAATATGAGCTACAATAACTTACGAAAGGAGTAATGAAAAGTGTAATAGTAAGAGTGGATATTTTTATTTCCTTCGAGGTAAGAATAAACAGTGACTGCGAAAATCTAGAGAAAAATAAAAGAGTATATTTCGAAAAATAAAAACACTTTTCTATTTATATATACGTATATGTACAATCATTTGAAAATCATTTCAAGACAATTTACAAGAGAAGAAAAATATACAACTTTTAATGCCATAAAACTTTTTATTTGCAAAAGATTTAACTTTACTATGTAAACTTTTATATATATAAAACTTTTTCTCTTAATCTTTTCTCCTTTTTTTCGTCTGTTTACAACTTTCTTTTTAAATCAATCTTCGAGGAATAAATTACTAAGAAATGTATTATCTCCTGAAAAGTATTTATTATACTGACAATGCTTTGGAATTTTTTTTTTAAATTCTTACATTATAATGTTAAGTGTAATGTTAAATTTAAAAGAAAAAAAAATGCTTTTCTGATAATAAATTCGAATAATTGAATCATAGGGAAAAGTTAGTAAACGTTTTGTCTTCTTCTGCTTATTAAGAAAAGGAGAATATAAAACAACAACAATAAACGATTAACATTAATTATTGCCATAATGCTTTATTGCTGTCGTGACTATTTCATCTGGATTTATTCAGCGGCAGAAGACAGAGACTTTAATAAATCAAGATTACAGTCGCAGACGGAATAATTTATATCGAATAAAGAATGATACTCACATTTCAGAACAAAAATAAAATGATTTATCGCTGCGGTATTGTTTTAATCATTTAATTAGACTTTCAAAATCTCGTTTCGCGTTTGAAAAAGATGCGCATAAATTTCTTATCGTATCATCAACAACAACAAATAATAATGAAAGGGGAGAATGAAAAAGTTTATACTACTTTTGTTGATTCAAAATTTTTAACTGATATCGAGTAATTTATGAAAATTTGGAAGTTATACTTTATAATTTATAATTAAATTTAAAAAATTAGCAAAAAAAGTAGCTTTCGAACTAAAAAAAAAGAAGTAAAAAAATAGCTATCAAAGATTATTTGAAAAAAAAATTAATTCTTGCGAAGAATTTAATGAAAATTTTTTAAATAATTCACTTCTCTCGTCTAATTTTATGCAAATTCTAATTTAAATATTAGAATTCTTAAGACATTTTTATTATTCGTGAAAAGGATTAAATTCTTAGAAAGATTATTACAAAACAAAAATATTAAATAATTGAGTTCTATTTAAAAATTTAAAAAAATGGTAAATATTGAAAATCATTGTATTGCGAAAAGTTTTTAAAAATAATTGAATTTTACAAAGAATAATTAAAATTTTAAGAATAATTGAATTCTTGCGAACGATTTTATTAGAATTTTTAAAAATCATTGAATTTCCAAGAAGAAATTTTCTTATTTTTGGGAATAATTTTGTTATTTATCGATATAATTGAATTCTGTTGGAAGAATTTTATTAAAATTGAAAAGAATACTTGAATTATTTCAAAAAAAATTTAATTAAAATTGCACTGAAAATAACTGATTTCTGAAAAACAATTTTATTAAAATATTTGAAAGAAATTGAAATCCTGTGAATTTTATTATTTATACGAAAATAATTGAATTATTCAGGGGAAGTTTATTAAAATATTTTAAAAAGAATTGAATTTCTGTGAAAAATTTTGTTATTTTTAAAAAAATTGAATTTTTCCCAAAAATTAAAAAATTTATTTAAATAATTGATTTCTTCGGGGAATTGAAATTGAATTTTTAAGAACAATTAAATTTCTCGAGCAATTCTTGTAAAATCGGATTAAAAATATATGAAATCCTGCAATTAATTTGATTATTTATGAAAATAATTGAATAGTTGCAAAGAATTTTATTAAAATTTTCAAATTAAGTCAATTTTTGTAATAATTAATTTAAATGTGTATTAAAATTAATTAAAATTCTTCGATTAGTTTTATTATATATATATATATATATATAAATAATTGAATTATTGCTTTAGAATTTTATCAACAATTTTTTTTTTATTTTTATTTCCATGAAAAATGTTATTATTAGGGAAAGTATAATTAAACTATTAGGAAAAATTTGTATAAAAATTTTGTTAAATAATTGATCTTTTTGAAAATGCTATTCTTAAATAATTGAATTTCACTGGAAATTTTGTTATTTAAATAATTGAATTTTAAAAGAATTTTATAATTCTTTTTTAAATAATTGAATTCTTTTGCGAAATTTTAAGAAAATGCTAAATATTGAAAATAACTGAATTTCGAGTATTTTTTTGAAATTAATTGAATCGTTTTAAAGAATTTTATTAGGTATAATTTTTGTGGATAGTTCTTTGATTTCTAATAACTAGTGGATTTAAAGTAATGGGAAGTAAAAGTTTAAATTTTTTTACTAATTTATTTAAACAGTTAATATTGTTAAACAATTTGCAAATTGATAAACAAAAACCTTTTTTTTCAATATGTTATGATTCCAATTGTCACTTTTTTAATACAATGACTGGTTACGATTATTTAATGAAAATCTTATTAAAAAAAAATTATCATAATTAGATGCTCCCAATTGATAGAAAATAACTTTGCGATGTTTCTTCAACTATTTTATGATTGAAAGCAAACATTTTTATTTATACAGCCAATCGTGATCGTTTTTAAAGCAACGTTGCATTATTAACAAAGCTTTAAAAGTACAATCTCAATAAAATTTATCTTTTTTTATCGCCTAAGGTTAGTGTATCGCAGTTTAAAGACTTGCAGCTTCTCATAAATATTGATTTTTTCCGACAAATTCCCGACGATTTTGCCATGAAACTTCTTCCTTTTTCTTCAAATTTTTTTTTCACTCTTCGTAATGAGTGCGAAGAAAAAGGTAAATGTTCGGGGAAAAAACGGAAATTTTAGTAAAAGGTTGAAACGTAAGAGTAATGTGAAGGCAAATAAGGAAAAATTCATCTTTTCCCGAGGAGTGTGTATGGTGGAATATTAAGAGTAAGCTTTTTTTTTTTTTTGAAACTTTTGGAGAACATTACTCTGATGTGTATAAGTAAAATAGAAAGGCACTCCGTTAGTACAAATTTCGGTACTAGAATCGTAATTTTTTTAGAAAAAATTCTTGGAAATGCAAATAATGTAGAATGACCTTTTCTATAAGACTTTTTCTTATGTTCTGAAAATTGTAATAGTTAATTCATTTAAATAGTTCTCTTTTGTTCTTATTGAAAACAATGAAAAAAAACCTTTTCTTCTCTAAACAGCGAAACATTTAGAAACATTTTTGTTTCGCTGTTTAGAGAAGAAAATGTTTTTTTTTTATTTTATAAACGTTTTTAAAAAAAAGAAATGTTTCAACGTGTACATCTATATTTTTTCCAGTTAGTATAAATAACAATCCCCGCCTCTATTTGTAAACTGTTTGAAAATCATTCTCGCCTTTCCAAAAAAAAAAAAAAACAGAAAAATGTTCTTTTTACCCATTTTATATATTTATTTACCAAAAGAAAAAAGCAATTTTTTTCCTATTCTCCACTTACACATGTATAGAACATAAATGCCCAAGAGTCATCGTTTAGGTGAATATAATTCTTTTAACTGCGCGCCCACGCCGTATAATTAATGTTCTCAAAGGATATAATGCAAGGTTGCTTTTTGTTCACACTTTTCAACGTCGCGAAAAAGAGAATGTTTCATTTAGTTTTGTACATTCGCATAAGGAAAACTCTTTTGACGCCAACAGGACATGGAGAGATTCATATTCCGAAAGAACATTCACGGAAAGAGAGTTATATATTTCTACCATAAATGTAACCTGGATTCAGGCGCAAGAGAGAGAGAGAGTGAGAGATATCTCACAGTAGAGTACTATACTTGACTATATATATACATATCTATATACTATGCGTGCAGAATGTCGAGTCATGTTCATGTATATGCGGATTTTGGTAGTGCGAAGGTTCGCCTTTAATTCTTGCTTTTTATAGACCTGTAAACCTCGAAGCGCTCATAAAGTCTTATCTACCATTCACCCCAGTTTTCTTCCTCCTAGAGAAAACACACGCTCGATTTTCTATTCAAAAATCTATTCCAATCTCTGATTTTTTTTTTTTTTTTTTTTTTTTTTGGAAAAAGGAGGAAGGAAGAGGGAAAAAATTGAAAGTTGGAAAAAGAACTTTGCTAAATACTCGCACGTAAGGGAAAAGGATAATCGTAGCAAAATAAGCTTCTTCATAATCGTGAATTTCCAATGTTAGTAAGTAGTAAGGTACAAGTTTGGTCAGACTTAAGGTACCTTTTTGTAATTTTTCCTTTACTAGTAGTAAAGATCCATTGTAGTCGGACGTCGATTTCTTTCAATATTTTTATTCTTGTTATTTAATTATTAGTTTAATTATAATTAATAATTATTAGTTTAATTATAATTTATTAATTATTAGTTTAATTATAATAAATAATTATTAGCTTAATTATAATTAATAATTATTAGTTTAACTATAATTAGTAATTATTAGTTTAATTATAATTAATAATTGTTAGTTTAATTATAATTAATAATTGTTAGTTTAATTATAATGTCAGTAAGTAGTAATAGACAATTTTAGTCAGACATAAGTTTCTCTGTTGTTATTTTTGAACTAGAAGTAATAAAGATCCATTTTAGTCAAACGTATTTTTCATTCATTTTTTTTATTTATATTGTTTCTAATAATACGCCTAATTTTAATGTCAGTAAGTAGTAACAGACAATTTTGGTCAGAATAAAGTTTCTCTGGTGATATTTTTGAATTAAAAGTAGTAAAGATCCATTTTAGTCAAACTTTTCTTTCTTTCAATGCTTTTATTACGATTATTTGTAATACTTAGTTACAGTAAGAAATTTAAAAAAAATTTTTAAATTATTTCTCAGCGTGATAAGACTTCATGTATCAGACAATAGTTTTTATTTAAAAAAAACAAAATTTAAATTTTTTGCAATGTGAAAATTTATAAGTCATTTTTGTAAAATCAAAACTTTTGCTGATGCTTGTAACTAAAGTGCTACTAAGTAGTAAAATACAGTTTTAGTCAGACTAAAGATTCACTGTTATATTTTTTTTTATTAAAAGTAGTAAGTATCCATTTTAGTCAGACGTCGATTTTAAAGTCTTGAATTTTAAATAAGTGAATAAGTAGTATAATATTCATTGTCTCAGACAAGATTTTTTATTAAAAACTAATTTTAATTAATATACAAATAAAAAAACAATTTTCTTCTCTTCTCTTCCACATTAGTCACATTTTTTTATTGAGTGACCCAGTTTTCTTAATTTAATTTTTAAAAAAACGAAAAGTTCGTAAAGTGTATAAGATATAATTTGGAGAATTTTAGAGAAATTATAAAAATTATCGCAGAAAATCAATTGTTTTCGAAATTTTAATAAAAACTTCGGCAAAAATTCAATTATTTTCAAAAACTTTCCTTATATAAATGATTTTTAATCGTTATTTACTTGAAAAAAAATTTCCCAAAGAATTCAAATTTTTAAAAAATTTTTAATAAAATCCTATGCAATCATTTCATTATCTTCATAATATAATTAAAAAATCACAAAAATTCAATTATTTTCATAATATAATAAAAATATCACAGAAATACAATGATTTTCCTAAATAATAAAATTCCACAGGGATTCAATTAATTTTCTAAATCATAAAATTTTTCTTCGGAATTCAATTATTATTTTTTTTAATAACTTATCTTAGAAAATAACAAAATCGTTCGTCGAAAGTCAATTATTTTTAGGAATTTTAGTAAAATTCAATTAAATGCAAAATTGAAATATTTTCAGAAATAACAATATTCATGGAAAGAATTTAATTATTTTTAAAAGGAATAAAATTCCATTATTTAAAAATTTTTTAACAAAATTGATGTCAATGTTTCAATTATTTTCAAAAATTTTAATAAAATTCATGTCAAAATTTGAATTTAATAAAAAAAATTATTAAAAATCGTCAAAAGAATTCAATTCCAAGAAAAAATTTAATATTCAATTAACTATTTTTTTGTATTGAAATAATTGAATTCTAGTATAATATTCTAATCAAAATTAATTTAAAAATGAATTTCAGTTGCAAACAAAAGAATTTAAATATTCTCAAAAAATAAATAAAATAAATATTCTTAAAAATATTTTGAAAAACGATTTTTTTCTTATTTTTTGATTTTACAATTATTTTGTCAAGAGCAAGAGGAAAAATAAAAAAAAAATTGCAAAGGTCAAAATTTATAAGTAATTTAAAAAAAATAGTAGCTTATGCTAATGATTATATTTGCAGTGCTAGTAAGTAGTAAAGAACAGTTTTAGTCAGACTAAAGTCTCTCAGAGTTGTAATTTTTAATTTGGAAGTTCTTTTAAATATTTTTATTTCTATTATTTATAATTATAATACTCGCTTACAGTAAGACTAAATTTAAAAAATGTTGAAAAATTATTTCTCAGTAGTATAGAACTTCTTATGTCAGACTTTATTTTTATTAAAAAGAAAAAATTTAAATTGCTTGCAATGTCAAAATTTATATAATATTTTTTTTAAATATTAAAATTTATATAATAGTAAAAAAATAATTTTGTTTTTACTCTTTTTTTTTATTTTACTATTTTTTTCAAGAGAAAAAGTAGTAATAATAAATAATAAAATTAATAAGAGAAATAATTTTTCGTCTCTCATTTTTTTTAAGGAAATCAAATGGAGACAATAAAACGTACTAAAAGTGTTGTTGCGAAGCAACTTTTTGATACGTTTTTTTGTCTCACTTTGTCATCCTTAGAAAAACTGTGGCCATAAATATTCGTTTAAATATAGAAACGTTTAATTTTAAATTTAAATTTAAATTAAAAACAAAAAAAAAGTTACAAAATTCTTATATAAATTATAAAACACAAAAAATTATTACTTCTCGTTAAATCTAATAGAACTGTATTCGAAATTTATTAATAGAAAAGTTAAACTATTAAAAACTTCAATTTAAAATCTTACTTTGTGCCGGTTAGTTAAAATGATTTTCCCACTCTAAATTAATGAAGTTTAATTTCCAATTGTACAAAAGAATTTTTTTCCATCCCCATTTTTTTGTCAATATAAGAAACGAGTCCAAAAAAAGAAGAAGAGAAATTGAGTACAATACGTATTATTTTGTTTGTTTCAAGACTTTTCATTTGCTTTTAATTGCGAATTTAAATTTAAATTGAAATTTCGTGGTTTTATTTTCAAACGCGAAGAAAAATATATTGGCAGTGCAAAAAGAAAAAAAGAAAGGAGACAAAAAATAAAGTGAAATTAAAGTTACGACGTGATTTATCCTCTTATTGGACCTTAGTTTTCTTTGTCCGTTAAAATCTATTTAAATATTTTACAACTCCGGAAGGAATTGAATTTTTCTCGCCCTATAATGTGTTGTAAACATAAATTTTATTTTCTACGAATAAAAGTCTATTTATAATTATCATAATTTTTTTTTTCATGTCTTTGTTTTTTTTTCTTAAATTATAAAATATAAATTATTCGTTCAATTAAAAAAAACAAATATTTTGTTTCTTTTAATAGTTATTTTCTTTTTTTGATATTTCTTTAATAAAAAATATTCTTTGCCACAGGAATTGTGCAATTTAATCGCCCCTTTTAATTATCCAGTAAAATTTAATGTAAGTCATCTTTATAGTTTGAAAATATTAAAGTCGCACATAAATCAAATGCATATTAATAAACTAAGTTAAAATTAAAAAAACAGTTTTAAAAGCTCACAAAATGGAAGATAAGTTTAAAAGTTTTATAATAAGTACATGATACACTTAAATTATGAATTCATTATAAATATTAATGCAAATAATGAGAGAAAGTAATAAGTTTTAAATTATAAAAACGGCGAATAAAAGGAGCAGTAAATCGAGTTTTTAAGTTTCAAAATTAATTTAATTTAAAGTTAAATTTAATAAAATTATTATAAAGTAAAGTGTATAATGGGGAAATTTCAAATAAAGGAAATGAGTCTCTTTCTTGTATATAATATTCAAAATTAAAGAAGTACATTTTTTCCTTTTTTGGAATCCGTAGTTTATATTTTTTTTGTAAATTAATTCAATTTAGAATAAATTATTGAAAAAAAATATTTTGTAATTAAATGAATGAATATAAATGAATAATTATTTATTCATTTATTTTTATTTGTTTATAAACAAAAATTAGAATTTTAGAAATGAAAAGAAAAAAATAGAAAGTAAATTCAATTTTGAATAAATTATTATAAAAAAAAATTTTGAAATTGAATAAATAATTATTTATTCATTCATTTTGTAATAAATTCATTTATAATAAAAATTAGAAGTTTAAAAATGAAAAAAAAGTAATAAAATAAATTTGTTTAGTGTAGGAAAAAAATAATCAAATAGTAAATAAATATAAATTTTTTTACTTTATAAAATTCGGGATTTGCAATTTAATTTTTGAATTTTCATGAAAACGAAGGAAAAAAATTATATTTATTATTTTTTTTTTCAATTTTACGGATGGAAATAATGAGCAATTTGTATGTTTATTCTTTGATGTAGTAATTAAGCAATGTAAAAGTTGATTTTCGAAGTTTGCGTGAGATGGAGAGTTCGAAGGCGCGTCAAACTTTATAATTATCAATTCAATGCATAAGAGTCTGGAGAGACATTTTCAATTAGTACTTTAGGATGACAGTGTCAACCTTCTCGTTTTCCTTTGATACTGAAACAGAGACTCCTTTGTCCACGCTTGAAGGTGATTCTCTCCCAAGACATAAATCAGGAGCTTCAGAATAATTTTACTACTTAATGATTTATTCATAAGACTCTTTTTTTATGACACATCCAAAAGACTCGATGAACACGTGAAATATTGAAAATACTTCAAAATCTCATGTTTTTCTTTTCTTAAAGAAATGGGGAAAAAATAAATTTTTTAAACATTTCTTTTCTACTTTCTTTTAGATTCATAATTGTATAATTCATAATTTTTTAAAAAAAAGGGGAAAAAATAAATTTTTAAAACATTTTTTTTCTATTTTCATTTAGATTAATAATTGTATAATTCATAATTTTCGAAAGAAAAGGGAAAAAGTTTTTTTTTAAACATTTGTTTTCTATTTTCTTTTAGAATAATAATTGTATATTGTATATTTCAAATTTACTTTTCGAGAAAAAAAAATAATCTGAAAATCAACAATATTTGATGTCAATAAAATCAAAATGATTGAAGAAATTAATTTATCCCCTTGAATATGGGAATTGATCGATAAAAAAATTTGACAATCATTCCTTTTTTATTGTGCGGAACATAAATGACGAGTCATTTCCTCGCGGAAACAAAAATATAATGAAATCGTCTTTTCCGAAGATGATTGTATATAATGGTTATATTCTCTCTTGATTCGATTCCCCCTTTTTTTCATTAATTTTGTCGAGGTTTCTTTTTATCACGTATATATATATATATATATATATATATAGATATTGTTTAAGAACTATATAATATAGACTAAAAGTTTCACTATAAAAGACAAACTGTCTGTATTATGTTTCGTTTTTCGATCTGCTAGTGATATAGTGCGATATAATTAACTCATTTGTAAACTTTTCTCCAATAAAATAATATTTATCTCCTCGATTCGGTCATTAATGGCATTCGACAGTATGTCTCGGAGAATTGCGATTAATATAAGACGAGGAAAAAACACGAAGAAAAAAAGAAGAAGAAAAAGTGGTATTTTCTGCTATTATTATTTTTCAATTCGATACAATCCATTTATTTATACAATCGTTATTAATTTATTATTATTACCTATTAATATTTTCTATTACTATTATTATTATTAATATTATTATTATTATTATTATTATTATTATTATTATTATTATTATTATTATTATTATTACTATTTTTGTTACTATTATTATCATTACTATTATCATTATTTATAATTATATGTAAATTACAAAATTTTTTATTTTAAATATGAATATAAGTAGTAATTTTTTTTTTGCAAGAATTCAATTATGTTTAAACAAAAATCATTAATAAATATTATTATTAAATATAGTATTAATTTACTATAACTGTAATTTATAATTATAATTATAATAAGTTATCAAAATTTCTAAAATTAATAAACAAGGATAATTAATTAGTAAATTAAATTAAGGCAAATTAAACGAAAACATTCGGACAATGAATATAAATTATTTATTTACTTTAACGTTTGGAAATCTAATTTGCCTTAATTTATAAAGGATCACGGACGTTAAAGATTACTTAAATAATTAATTAGTAAATTAATTAATAATAATTGAATTTTTTGCGTTTCAATCTAAAATTAATCAAAAAATCATATTTGAAAATAAAATATTTTGGAATTTGGATAATGAATTTAACATAATTTTAAATTATTAATGTAATTATTAAATATATATATATATATATATATATATTAATTATTATTTTAATAAAATTTCATTAACGAATATAATTATTTTCTAAAATTGTAATATATTAATCTAAGCAACTCAGTTATTTTTTTATTAGTAAAATGTTTGTAAAAATTCAATTATTTTTAAGAAAATTTCTACGAAAGAATTGAATTTTTTTCTTAATTTGTTATAAAATCTTTGCAAAAAGTAAATTAGTTTAAAAAATTAGTTTCACGAAAGAAAGAAATTTTTTCTTAATTCAGTATTAAATATTTTAATTATTTTCTGAAATTTTAATAAACTTATCGAGAAAATGCAATTTTATTTATAAAAAGTGAAATTCTTTGCAAAAATCCAATTATTTTAAATACAATTTCAATAAAACTTTCTAAAGGGATTCAATTTTTAAACAAATTTTAATAATATTTTTGGAATGAACTTCTTCAAAAGAAATGTAAATCGCATTTTCAAAATTTTTATGAAATTTCTAAATAAGAATTCAATTATTCTCCTTAATATAAAATGTTTTTGAAGAAATCCTATTATCAAATTTTTTTATAAAATTCTTTGCAACAATTCAATGATTTTTTAATTTCAAAATTGAATATTTGAATAATTCTGGATTCAAACATTAAAAACATTCAATTATTAACTAATTTACTAATAAAGTATTCTTAATTTTTAATTTCAAAAATTTTAATAAAATTTGTGTCAATAATTCAATTATTTTCATAAATAATAACATTTTTCTGAAAGAATTCAATTATTTTCTATAGATAGTAATTTTTTTTTGCAAAAATTCAGTTATTTTTTAAATAAAAAAAAAATTTTAATTGAAATGTTACGAATGAATATAATTCTATTATTTCCTAAAATTTTAATAAATCCTTTTATATATTTAAATTATTTTGTTAAGTAGTAAAATTTTTGGAAAAATTTAAGTATTCTAAAAAAAATTCACGCAATAATTCAATTTTTTTAAATTCCTTATAAAATATTTCTAAAGAATTCAATTATTTTCTCAAATTTTAATAAAAAAAAATGTTAAATTTTAATTATTAACGATCACGATTATTTTAAAAATGGAAAAAAAATTTTTCACAAAATTGAATTATTTTAAAAAATTTTAATTATAATTACACTGCAAAAAATTTAGGGAATTTTTCAAAGGAATCCTTTTACTATAACATTTTTTTGATAAAATTCTTTGTAACAATTCAATAATTTTCAATACATTAATTTAAAAATTGAAAATATTTAAAAAGATAAATTAAAACTGCAATCAGATTATCAGAATATAACGATTATTGAAATGGAAGATTTTTTACTTAGGTATTTATTACTGATAATTTTATTTCTTTTTAAAAACTATAACTCCACTTTTATTATTATCATTATTATTAATATTTTTTTATTATCATTATTATTACTGTTCTTCTTATAATAATTATTAGTTATTATAATAATAATAATACTAATAATAATAATAATAATTATTATTATTATTATTATCAATACTTATTATAATTATTATTAGTATTACCTACATTATTAGCAATATCTATTATTATCATTACCAATATTGTGTTTGTGCATTGTACCCATAATTAGGTCAGAACAGTAAATTAGGTCAATTTTCACACTTGTATATTTTTTCTTCGACATTATTTGCGAAAGACATGTGAAATATTTCTTCTTGTTGAGAATTAATTAACGAGGGTCGATATTAAGGTAAACATCAAAGAAAAGTTGCAACATAATTAATCGTAACCTCTCAACTGTCTTTCAAGACAGTTGAATTTTTTTTCTTTTTTTTTTCTCGAGAGAGAGAGAGAGAGAAGGAGAAAAAAAGTTCCTCTTCACGATTTAATGAAGTTTGACACAAGGATTTTTTAATCAAAAAATAATTTTAATTACAAACTTGTTAAGAGGGCAATTATTGTTTGCCTTTATAATTTGCTTCCAGTTGCGAGAGAGAAATTGTGAATAAATTACACGAGATGGAAAATAGGAGGAGAAAAGGTGGCGGGGAGGAGGAGGAGGGAGGGAATCAATATCTTGTAAGAATTTTCATAATTATACTCTTGATAATATTATTAATTGAATATACTTCCAAAGAGTTACAATTAAAAGTAACAATCAAGAGAGTCGTACGGATGAGAGGAGAAATTTTACAATAATTCTTCTTCAACTTCAAAAGGAAATTTCTTCAATATAATTACATTTCTATTACATTATATTTAAAAGAACAAATTTCCAATAATTGTTTCTTATACTTTAGAAATTCTATTTCTTTTATAGAAAAATTAAGTGGAAAATAAAATTAAAATAGAGAAAATTATCAATAAACGTAAAAATAATAATATTAATAATAATAATAATAATAAAAATAATAATAAAAATAATAATAATAATAATAATAATAATAATAATAATAACAATAATAACAATAATAATAATAACAATAATATAATACCTAGTAATAATGTTTTATTGCTGACGTACTTATTTAATTAAATTATTAAACATTAAAAATTAATATTAGTTCAAATTTTGTTTGTTTTTGGCAAAAATGAAAATTGAGAAAAAGAAAATGAAAATACGGAAAATATTTATTTGAGATGGTGTTGATAAAATATTATTATTATTATTCAAAAAGGAGAAAAAAGATAATGTAAGAGCGTGGAAAGTTTGTACGTCAGTGGTTTTGATTTTAGAAATGTGTGGCAAGTTTTTGAAGGTAATTGTCTAAACAAATAGAAAGCGTACGAATTCGACAAACCAACAAAATTTAAATTCAAACATTGCACTTTCCAGCGTGTAACTCTCGCGCTCAAGAGATTTGCATACGTGATCTACTATTGTGCACTCGCGTATAACTTTCTGTTTTTGTGTCGACAAATGCAATTTCTGATTTCGTATCTTTTTGGCCATTTTCCCTTGAAAATTACTGCATGAGAGATAGCTACCAGAATGAAAACCTCTGGAATTAAATGAAACACTGCTTGCTTTAATTATTATTATTATTTACAAAATATTATTCAAACGCAATTTCTTAATTAAAAAAGTGCAAAACTATACTTTTTTTTTACTTTTACTTTTTTTTAAGTATTGAGGAAAAATTCGAAAATATTTTTTTAATTAAAGCCACTTCTATTCTTCATTTTTTTTAATTGTAATAAGTAATGTTTAATATAAAATCAGAAACTAGAACTCCCCATTCACTCGAATCTTTTTATTTATTAATAATATTCAAAAATATTCAGCGAACAAATAGAAATTGAGACTAAATCGTCGAAATCAGATGCAGATTGAGATGAAGAAAGAAATTAATTAAAAAGCCCCCTGCAAACTTTCTGTTTGAAAATTACTTTATATATTTATATAATATAAAATGTATATATATATATACACAGAGGTCAGCAATACAATTATGTTTGAAGAAGGGAAATTGAATATAGTTCGCAGTTAGTAATAAAAGTGGAAACTTTTCTCATAGGATTCGGTGTAGAGTTAAATCAATAAAGGCTCAGAGTTTAATAAAGTGCTAAGAGAATTCTTACAATTAATACAATAATAAGTCCTCTGCGCTGACAAGAGGAAATTCAATTAAATTGACGAAGAAAAATCGGCACCTAAGGTCATACTCTGGTAGCTTGCTTCATTTTATAAACTTCATTCCCCAAGTCTCTGCTCTGTACTCGTTGGCAATTTTTTTCTTCTTCTTTATATACCTCCACAGATTATATACTGAAATTGAGTCTTTTCAAATATATTTTATAAACCGTTGAGTGATTTGTATTTTTTTCTATTTTTTTAATATTATTTTAGTTATTTTAGAGAATTCTTTGAATTTTATAATTTTAATTTTTAATTGTTTTAAAATATCGTAGCCTCGTAACATTAAGGTCGTTGTTTAAAATTTTATTTTTATAACTATTACATGGGTGATTCTTCTAAAAGTGACACTTTTAAACTGTATACACTGAGAAAACGATTTCTTTGATTCAAACATATTTTGCTTAAATCAAACTTAAAATATCTTTGCTATACATTCAAACAAATTTAAGTTTAATTGAAACATATTTTTTGGTTCG